>CAOLHI010000887.1:0-487785 GCA_948474755.1 Ctenosaura bakeri
TGCAGCATCTCAGCCGTCCTAATGGATGGGCGAGACTGAGCTTGGAAAAGTTACTTTGGGGGACTGTAAACCCCAGCACTGGCCTTGCTGGCTGGAGGATTATGAGAGCTTTAGCAGGACCACCGTCCAAGTTCTGTGGTAGACCACAGCTCCCCCGCCCCCCGGGATCTGTATTTAATTGACAGCAGGGGTGGAAATCATGCAGCCTTCCAGCTGATGGATGCAAATCCTATAGCAACCCAAGTGTTGGGAGTTGCAGCTCAACCACATTGGAAGCCTGCATGACTCCCACACATCATCTACACAGTGCAGCATACTTTGTTATAGGCTGTAATGAGAGCTATTGCAACCTTTATCCAGAGCCTCATGACCTAGAAACTACTGGCTGAAGAGCAACCAGATAATGTTGTGAGCAGCTGCTTCTACAGCAGTTCATGGAAAGCCGTATCAATACACTTTGTTCTTTACTAGCAACCAGGTCCTGGAAGCCCATCCTAGATAAAATTAAGAGTTAGTGTAGGACAAGGGGAGGATTTGGGGGCAGGGTGTGTAGAACAGCTTTGGAAGAATATAGTTCAAGGAATGTATTTTTTATTCATATTCCACCTTTCTCCTTCGGCAGGACCCAAGGTAGCCTACAACATTAAAAAAAAAGAAAAAAGAAAAAGTATCCCTTTATCCTTTTCTCCAAACTAAACCCAATTCTGCTCACCCCAACAACAGAAAATTCTTTTGCAACTTTTCCAAAAGGGGTTCTGGTTTTAGAAAGCTCCAGAGAAATGACTTTCATTACTGTGAGACAGTCATGTTAAAAATAACATTATGAACTTATAAAGTAGCTTGTTTCTTAAAGCTATAGATACAGATAGAAACATTACTGCTTAAGACTTTATTTACTGATCTCACGTAGTGGCCTGTATCATTAGGAGAACTAAAAGGTGGAACTGACAAATGATAATTAGTATGGAACATCAGTTTCTGTATCTTGGAGTCTTTATTGTTCAAGTTTGTCAAACTGCTATAATGGGTCAGTTAAAAATACTTTTGAAATAACCCATTGCCATAAACAGAGCCAGCACTGTGAAATGTTGAGATCAAAAATTTTTGCACACTGCCAAGATTAGCAAAGAGATGTTTTATCTTCCATCAATAGCTTGTGTGACCTAAGTGTATTTATCCTTCAGTAGATGCTAGAAGCCATTTATTGTTCTTTCTTCCACTGGATGATCCATCACTTTCTGCAGTGCTTTAAATGTACTTTACATTTGCAGTGTTTTCTGAGGCTAGATGAAGAGGTTATAAACATTTCTAAGTGTATTTAATAAAACAATAGCTATAAGAATATACTCTCATATGCTTAATTCTGGTTATGCAAGAATTCTAACTGTATGGCTTTTACATCACCCAGATGGGATGTGAGCATGGTTTTCCTAGCAAGCATAAACAATTCAGATCAGAATATTACATTGAAATTACAGTTGGTGAACTTTGAATTCTGAAGTGATTTCTCAAAATTAATTGAATGGCTAAAATTATGGAAGATGCTTAGTTGCTTAATTAACAATTGCTTAGTTGCTAGTAGGTTCTGAACTGGCAGCAAACTATCTAGAAAAGAGAACCTTGTGTTGTCTCCAGTGTTACCAAAATGAAAAAGGTACTCTATTTGCTGGCATATAAGACTCACTTTTTTTCCTGAAAAATACTGTTTGAAAATGGGGTGCATCTTATACCCACAAATACTTTTCCAGCATGTAAATGGGGTGCATCTTATATACCAGCAAATACATGTATGTTCCATGTTAAAACTAGTAAATAAAATATGAGATATTACAATAGATTACATGAAGTTCATACTTACAATAGTGATTGCCACTCTCCTTGTAACATCTCAGAATATTTAGGTAAAAAAGGACTGGGAAAACCAAGTAAACTAGTTGCTAGAGAAACCTTTCCTATAAGCAAAGGCTGTCTGGATTTTTTTTTCCAGAGGTGAGGTATTAGGATGAAAAATATACAAATTAAACATTTGAACAGTAAAGGTTTTCTTTCCTCCGCCATTACAGAACTCACTTCAAGACAATGTCAGCTGAGAAGGCAAAGTATTTTCTATTATCACAAACTGTAATGTTCTTGTATTGTTATGTGCTTTTAAGTTCATTCTGACTTAGGTCATGCTATCATGAAGATTTGTTGGCAAAATTTGTTCAGAGGGGGTTTAACCATTGCCTTCCTCTGAGGCTGAGAGAGTACAGCTTGCCCAAGGTCACCCAGTGGGTTTCCATGGCCAAGCAGGGATTTTAACACTGATCTCCAGATGGCTATACTGCACTGGTTCCTTCATAAATTGAGAGCTGTTATGCTTCCTGAAGCATTTGCTTGACTACTATTTGAATCTATACGCTGGACAAACTTAGCTAGATCATGGACAGATCCATCAAGGTGTGGGATCTCATTATTTACATCTTTTCAAACACCATAAAAAGACATTTAAAATTGTTTGTAAACCTTCTGCTTTAGGACTTTCAAAGGGCAAATCTTTTCCCAACATTAGAATAATATGGCAACTGAGAAAACATAGGAAGAAATACAAGCTAAACAAGGTCAGTGATGTATATACACAGTGCTTTCATGCAATTAGGAAATTTCTCATGTTTATACCAATCAATTCTCAATACAGAAGAATCAATGTCTGCGCATCAGAATTGCTAGGAAGTTCTGCATGAGGCTGATGAAGTATACTGGTTAAAGTATGAATCAAAATTTATCACCACTGACACAAATCTAAAATTCAAGCAACTTTTTATTCAAAGCTTATTAGGAATTACAGCATTTAAACTCATGCTGGAAGTACAGCTTAATCATGTGAAGCAGAGAATTCTTGAATCACCACATATGAAAAACAATTTTAATTTTTAGAAATGGTTGCAATTGTTCCAAAGATGTATTTTATACATAATTGGTAAAGCAGCTCAACCTGCCTATAGCTAGGCAATATGTGTTTTGATTAAATACATATTTTTAATATGCATTCAGTGTAAATATGGTGAAATGAGGAGGACATTTGTATGTATCAACTAATCAGGCCTTGTTCTTATATCTATGAGATGTGGCCTTAAACTCGCTTCTACAATATTATCAGATTCCAGGAAGTGCAAGTATCTTTCCCTTCTAGCTGTATGCAAACATTAATACATAATTCTAAGGACATACCAAAAGAAAGCTCACACTACAGCCAAAGGGTAAGATCCAGATATCCCTCTATAGAAGCTGACTTTCTTACCTTCCTCTAAGATCTCTAAAAGTGCTCCCTCAAGGATTGGGGCAGAGGTATCTGCTATGAGATACCCAAATCTAAAACAGAACATAATCATAATTTTGGAACTATGAATAATGCCTTAATGCCCTAACCTTAATCTTGCCAATTAAGACATTAAACTTCACAGGGATAAATTATTTTCTTTGCATATTTGCTGGGATCAGAAGAAATCCAGTCCCAGAATGAATTATCAACAAAGGATTAGGTAGTTCATATGCTTATGCCAGTAGCCTTTATTTTAGCAAGGCTCTCAGTCTATTACGCTCTTCTACTCATTTGAGACAGTTATCAAGGCACAAGTCTAGCATATGATAAATTACTTGAAACTATCAAGAACAATACAGTATTCAGCCAATTTTTTTTCCTTTTTATTGCTCAAGAGCACTAGGTGCTATCCTCTAACTTCATTTAGGAAAAAAATACTAACACAAGTATCTCACACTTGCAACTATTGTGGAAAGCCTATTTCCCTAGTTGGAAAGCAAGTAACTTGCAATTTTATCCAAGACTGAGCTACAGTTAGTGAACACAAACTGGGCTATAAGTTCCAAATAAAGCAATAAGGTGATGTTATTCAAGAAAAGAACTATCTGCAAGAAAATCTTTCGAAGCACTAATTTAGTGTTTGCTAATGAGATTATTGTAACATATTTTACTATAAACCAATGGAACCCTGAACAAAACACAAATGCCATAGTTACAGGGTCTACAAAATCTGAAATTCACACTCAACGATGCCATGATACCTAGATTTTGCAAGACTAATCACTCAGTTATAGGTGAGCTGAGCAATGTGCAAACGTTCCCAACATTCTAGTCAGAACAACAAGTGCTACTCAACCAAAAGACAGCTGAGATCTCAGTCCATAAATGCAAAGTCACTCTCCCATGTCAGCAGTCACAGTGAAGATCCTGAACAAAATGTCATCCAATTACCCTATGCTCCTAACAAGATCAAGACAGTTATTCTGGCATCCTTGTCAATAATGCTATGTAGAACATTAATCTTAGAAAAGGCACGGATGCTTGTCTCTTTAGATCCAACTTCTTAAAAAAATATTTCCACTTTATAAAGACCATTTGTACCATTATTCCAACATAATGAGTTCAGAAAGTGCTTCCTGTGAGAACTGAAAGAATGAATGACTGGCATCCTGATTTTAAACACTTTTACATGGAGGCAAGCCCCCCTATTTGCAGAAACTTACTTCTACATAGCTGTGATCAAAAGCACAGCCCTAACCTTGCAAACCTACATTTCTATCACATAAGCATTTCCCACTCTGCAATACAGTGTCCTATTTACAAAATACTTAAAAAGCTTTATAACGGTTTTACCATACAAAAAGTGCAATTCTCTTACCCCATTTTCTGGGGCAACAACATTCTTCATAAGTTCTACATAATAGCAGCCTATGGAAGCAAATAAGGTGCTTAGCTTATGCCCAAAAGCTAATTGGTTTAAGTACCAAAATGCAGTACATTTTTCTGATCAGCAGGTCCAGTTTTATATTATTGCCGCAGTGGGGCTCCAGCCAAGTTTGCAAGCTCAATGAGCGCCAATGCCCCATGCAAGCGTTCACGCTGTTCTTGAAGGCGGCTACAAGGGGCTAAATTTGCAGAATATTTTTCCTCATCCTCATCATCTTCAGACTGAAGATACTCCATGGGATCTTGCTGCTCTTGGTCAGGCTTATGAGTAGTCTTATTTTTCAACGTAGGTGTACGCTGCTCTCTCATTTCCCAGTATCTGTCAGTAAAAATGAAACTCAGCATTACAAATTATTATGGAAACATGGTATCTATCTCGCCCCTGAGTAATTTTTCATGAAATTAAGCTAAGAAAAGAAAACACTGGTTCATTCAAAACGATGGCAGGCATTTTTTTTAAAATGTCACATACAAAATACTAAAATACTTACTTTGCCAACCATTCAGCAACAGCTTTGTTGTCTGCAGTTTGCTTTTTGTTCAATCTATCCGTTGGTTCTTCTCTTCTCAGCTTTGCATACGGATGCTTGGGACAATGACGATTTGCATGCGTGAATCTGCTTACGCATCCTTATTTAGAAGAAAAGAACACTGAATATTTCGATGCAAACTCATTACACCATCTCCCCTGTGTATAGAATATTAATTCTATTTGGTTTGGAATATTTAATATGAAAGCATGCACTAGATGATGATTAGGACTTACACAGACTACCGAGGCTTACAGCCAAAGTTCTGCCTAATACAGTGCACTCTCTGTTGGTGCAACCTCCACACACAGGAATGTGACATCATGTGAAGTCTTGTGTCCCATTACTGTCAGTGGACACCACCAGGCACACACTCGTTACATCCACTGATGATCATGGGATGGAGCACTTGTGCTTTTTATTTTACATGAGGGTTTCTGGGACAGAAACCTTGCATATATGGAGGGTGAACTGTATTTTCAAATCAATACAAACAGTTCAGACATCTCCTGGGTTCCTGATTACTTCTGTGTTTCCTTACTCAGCTTCCAAGGTATTTTCCTAAAGCTACAATTTCTGACTATGAACTTACTATCAGAGTCATTCTTTTCTTTAAGACACAGGAAGTTCCTCCTTCATGGAAAGTGGGTTAAACCTAGTAAACCCAAGTTATCTATTTGATGCAATGAAGTTGAAGTCTATGAATGTGAGGAACAGTGCCTCTCATGCTGGAAGTATATTTTACTCATCAGTGAATTAAACCTTACTGACTTCTTACTTACTGATTTAAGGACGGAAGTATGACAATCATACTGGATAGGTCCCAGAAAGCCATTTTACCAGTCAAGCATTGTCCCCAGTATCTTTTGCCAATGTAATCATGGAAGCTTATTCTTCCTGGTTCCTGCAACCCCACTCCCATTCTAGTAGCTCCTTTCTAAGTCCAAGCACCACCATAACCACCTGTGGAGCTCTACTCCATGTTTCATGAGCAGTATCAACCTCCTTTTTAGCCTTCTTCCCCATTCTCAGGTATTGCTCCTTAATGAGGTTTTATGCGTTCTAGTACATTCCAAGATACATAGACATACTCTTCACTCTCAACCTTCCTCTTAACAAAGCTGTTTTGAAAGCTTTTAAAATAAGCAAGCAAGGAAAGTTTCCCTTCACTGCGGCCAGCATGAATGCATAGAGTGTTATTCCCTGGAGGGCTGGCAAATAAAAATAGCAGACTGGTAACTTTGTGGGCTTATTTACAAGACTGCCATCCACAATGGTTTATTTGATTAAAGGTGATTTTCTCAAGGCTCACCATTTTCCGCACAAACAAAAGGTTTTTCTCCTGTGTGGAGACGTTGGTGTGTCTTCAGTTGTCCGCTCTGAACAAAGGCCTTGCCACATTCTGGGTAGTCACACAAATAAGGTCTTTCACCTGGAGAGAAAGTTGAACAGCAATCATGTACTTATTGTTTAACTGAGGTTTTACCAGGATGCTTTGTGGAACCAAAGTATTTAAAACTCTTTCTGAAACTGTGATTTTTTTTTTTGGTGGCAGGGACAGAATTATAATGTTGCAATACGTAAACACTGTTTCAAAATAAACAATTTTCAACAGTTCAGTTGAAGACACTTCATTAGCACATTGCTTGGGTACAGCCCTATCCTAATAACTTCAAGTTCAATACAAACAGATAGTGATCCCACATTACTACAGCAGGTAAACACTAATGGACTCTGAAGCTCTTGGGGGAAAAAATACACTTCTGAAAACATACACCAAAGTGACTGTATTCCAGGGTTAAGCTTCCTTTAAAACTCACTGTTTTCAGTGAAAGCACACATTTAAAAATGAACTTACATTCAAAACATTAAGTGTGAACTTGATTCTTATAACAGAATAAGTGCTTAACTGGATGGATAGTGGCCAGTAATTCCAAGAAAGTGATAAGAACTTCAGAGTGACTTATTATTTTCTCTGTCAAGTAATTCATGAAAAAGCAAAATACACACAATAAAATTTTGCAGACATTTACAAGAAAATGAGAAATTATTAATAAATGGTTAAGACAAGGTTTTCACTTATTTACTGCCCAATAAAGATGTTTTTATTACATGCTGAATATTTGTTTTCACTTTTAAAAAAAGTAGAGAACAACTATCAGCATTATAACAAACAAGTGTTTCCAGCACTATTTCTTCTAATTGTTTTATTAGCTTGGCAGCTGCAAAGCAATAGTCCTACTGATGAAGTCAGATATGCTAACAAATGTCAGCATCTTGCACATTCTACCATGTCACTGATAAATGCCTTTCCATTTTTCTTCAAAGATTCAACAGAAAACCCGTGCTTCTTCTTTATCAGCTGTAAAGGAATTCCACTTACCAGTGTGAGTTCTTCTGTGAGCCTGTAAAGACTTCTCTCGTGGGAAGACTCTGTTGCAAACATTACAGCGAATCCTACTAGAAGAATGCTCGCCTTCATTTATTAGATCTCGGACTGTATCTGCTCTTGGACGGCCTCGCCTAATCCCATCCTAATAAATTCACAGGCCACAATCAGAACGCTAGCATTTGTAGAAAGAAATACAATAATATTTCTAATCAATGGGTAGGGAAAATGAGACCTAAGCTCTTAAAGCATGGAAATGTTAGCCACATTTCTTGGGAGCTCCAATGCTTTTTAATATATCTTTCAGCGCATGACGGTAAAGACATACACTTAATACAGTACATAAATTTCCCCTATCCAGTTAGGAATGATGCGTCCCTACTTTGGTAATACAAGTTTGGACCCAGATTGCTTTGCTGTTAAAGATGTTTTGACGAGCACAACAAAAGGTAACTACATTTCGATTTCAAAAACTGAGGGCATTTTTGCACTACACTGTTATAGTGCCATTCTTCTTCTTTCAACATCGTACGGAATCCTGGGCTTTGCACTTTAGGGAGGGGTATGTAGAATTCTCAGCCAGAGAGCTCCTTTGGCCTCAGGAAACTACAAACCCCAGAATTCCACAGGATGTTGAAAGTGGAATAATAGCACTGTAACAGTGTGGTGCGGAAATAGCCTGGGACAACTTTCAGAGTCACACCCCCACGTTTTTCATGATACAGAGATATCCTTCATCGCTCATGAGGAGTCAACCGGTTGTTTTTTTTTTTAAAAAGGGAAACAATTAAAGGGCGGAGAGTTTGGCCACACATCCAAGGGTAAGAGTACAGGCCGGCGGGAAAGGAGGCAACTAAGCCGAACTTTCCCTCAGCAGAACGACGAAGTAACTCCACCCCGCCCCCCTCCCCCAGCAGCCGAGCAGGCCGAACAGCGCGTGCGCTACCTGTCTAGCCGCGCGCCCGCAGAGGGCCTCGCTGATTTGCCGCCGTGCGCGCGCGCCAGCCGCAGCTCCCGGCCAACTGCCTTTTTTTTTTTTTTAAATAATAAATCTGGTTTTGGCGCGCGGAGCTGTCGTCACTGAGAGCGTGAATCACCCGCGGAAGTGACTTAACCGTAAACCTTCGAGGGAATGAGGAGGAGGAGGGGGCGGGGTGGGGGTTACTCGGACGTTTGAAAAAGCGCCCTTTGAATCAGGAGCCCTCCCCTCCCCCCACCTCCTTCCAACCGTCGCCGCCCGCGCTCCCCTTCCTCCCCCCTCTAAGCTTAACCCCTTCGCCCCCGGGCACTCACCCTCAAATGCCCGCTGATGCCGCTGTCCGGGCTGCCAGCTTCTTCGTCCTCGCCACCCGAGCGGGCGGTGGCCGCTCGAGGCTCTTTGCCGGCTCCTCCTCCTCCTCCGTCGCGGAGGGTCTGAGCGGCGGCGGCCGGGGGAGGGCTGAGGGTGACGTTGTGAGCGTTCTCCCCCAGCGCCACGGGTAGACCATGAATTCGCTGAAGCCCGGGCTGGTGGGGATGGGCTGCGGCGGGGGGCCGCGGGCGGGATCCTCGCTGCCCCCGCGGGCCGGCTTGACCGGGGTGGTTTTGATGACGGACACCAGGACGCGCTTTGGGGAGTCTGCCGGGCAGAGGAGGACGGGCGGGAGGCCCGGGCGTTCGGACATCCTGCACCAGAACTCGCTCCTTTCTATAGTTTCGACCCAGCGCCTCCGTCTCGCCGCCGACGCCGCCGGTTCTTCCTCAGTGCCCGGAGGCGACGCCTTAAGCCTGCATGACAGAGAAACGGGGAAGCTCCTCCACGGGGACGCCGTCCGCCCGCCCGCAGCCTCGCTCCGGCCCCTGAACTGATCGTGGCCTCTTCCCACACGCGACTTCTCGCCAGCGCCAGCCGCAGCCCCAACCACCGCCACCGAACCCGAGACTTTTCCCGCGTTACATTTCGCGCCTGGGCGGAACCAATCGCTAAGGCTGGGACGAACGTCATGAGAGTGGCAGGGGCCCGCAGCCAATCGCCCAAAAGGAAAATGCCACCCTCCCCGGGTTCAAAGGCGGGCTGCTGAAAAAAAGAGACGCGGGGTTGGGCTTAACTGTATTGGGGCCCAGCCATTGGCTTTTCCTGATTCGACGCCAGCCAACAGAATTCGAAAGTGGGCTGGGAGGGAGGGGCGGTGGCATGCCACCAAGGCCGGGCTCCGGTTCCCTCCTGTGAATGACTGTGGTTAGAGCGGATTGGCCTTCGGGCTGGAAAGAGGCAGGCTCTGTATCGCTGGCGGTTGAACGGGCAGTAAATATGTTTCGGCAGACAGGCGGGGAGCTGTTGGGCCGTTTTGGCGCGTTATTCGGTCTGAGGCCATTTCCGCACTAGCGTGTTATAGCGCGATGATTCCACTTTCAACCTCCTCTGGAATCCTGGGGTTTGCAGTTTCGGGAGGGGCCGGCCGGCCCCTCCCGAAACTGCAAACCCCAGGATTCCAGAGGAGGTTGAAAGTGGAATCATCGCGCTATAACACGCTAGTGCGGAAATGGCCTCAGAGGCTGCCTCTGGCCTCTCGCAACTATCAGCGCGGGCTGCGAGGCTTGCTGTGTCGTCTCCCGCCTGTTCCTTATCATGTGATATACATTTAAACGGAAGCAATAATAAACAATAATTCAGAGTTTCGGAAAACTATTTTGGAAACTACAGCTTCCAGAATTCCCCAGCTAGCATGGTTGGTAATCTCCAAAAGTAACTTTTCCGATCTCTCCCAATTCACAGATCCACAAGGCATTTACTTTATAAAGGAAATATTTTGAGGCTATTGTTCTCACGCAACAATAGGCCTTTGTAACATAATAATAATAAAATTCATATAGAGATGTTCTGCAGTCTCTAGTAGGTTCGACTGCATACAAGGGTCCCTCTGCTTTGCTCCTGATTAATGCAAAGCTAACTCCACATTAATAAATGAGTTGAGTTCTTTGAATTTGTTAGGGTCTCACCTTCTCTGCCAGGTTCAATAAAACAGGAAGGGTAAAAAAAAAACAGGAGTAAGTGCGCCACATTATTCTTTGCCGACTTTTGTTCTAAAGGAGAACAGAAAATGGTGAAGACTTGCCTGGAGTGGAGTTGTTAGATGAACAAGAAAACTTCAGGCAGCCATGGTCCTTTCAGAAAGCTCCTTGGTCATGAACCTTTGTGGCTGAAAGCTGATTGTCTCTTCCCACTCTCAAGTAGTCTGTATGGAAGTTCTTGGAGTCTTTCTGGGTGGAAAGGAAGGTTGTCAGTCTTTTCATTTCTCTGGGTTTTATTGATTTTATTAAGGAATTTAGTAGGGGTGGGAGTCAAAAGATAGACTTGCTAAATCTGTATCCTCCCATCCCTGCCTAGAACAGCAGTATAGCGGGCTCGTTAAATACATGATTTTTTAAACTAAAGATGCCACAGACTGGCTTTAAGATCTTCAGCTCCTGTATGGAGAACATGTGCTCTACCACTGATGTTTGCAGATAATGTTTTTTGATTGAGAGTGGAGTGGCAGAGAGGATGAAGTGATTCTGTTGTTCACAAAATGTTCTTTGTGTGCTCAGAGACACTCAAAACATTGCCTTAAATCTCAAAGTTGATATTAATGCTTGGTGGGCTTGTGCTGTGGTTACATCTATAGAAATATGAAGGTGAAGAAATCAGTACTCCACTACTCTATTATTTCTTCAGTCCTCAAGAAGATTAAGGATTGTGAAACTGCAACCCACTTCAGATATAATAATAGGAGTATTAACCAGGGACCATGAAGAGCTGGGCCTAGCAATGTCTTAAACATAAGCATCCAGCCTCTTATTCTGCCATGTATACAGATATCTCTTCTGTTGGCTGTTAGTACTATTCATAATGCACATATTTCATCTTTTTCAAATTATTTCACAAGTTATTTCTCACACAAGTCTTTGAGGACAAAATACCCTATTAGCTCCTCTCAAGATGATCTATGCAAATTAGCAGGTTCAAGATATTTTGCTCCATCCTGTCTAAGCCAAAAGGGTATACTGAAGGAGAGCCAGGTTATTTTGGCACCTAGGGCAGACAAGAGTAGGGAAAATAGATAGTATTAATTTTCCTCCTTTCTTGATACACAGACCAATTCAATATTTAGCATACACCTTAAGATCTCTTCACTTTGGGCTTATGTAGTATGCACAGCCCCAAGCCAGATTTGGACTGCTACACATGCAGACAGCTCCTCTGACTCAGCTGTTTTTGCTTCCAAATTTGCTGGACTTGCAGGCTATAATTGGGTAAACATCAGTGCCAATTGAAGGGTCTTTTTTTCCTTTCTTTAGTCCCTCTGTAGAAAGTGAGTTTTGAAATAAAAGTAGTTTGGGTGAGCAGTTTAAACCTCTTCCACTGATATGCTGGTCCCTGTCCAGATTAGGTTCTCCACACTTACTTGAAGGTAAAAAAGAAATTAATCTTAAAGTGCATACAACGGCTGGAATCCTACATTTTGAGATATATGCATAGCTACATTCCTGCAGTATCTCCAAAAGCTGCTTGCCACACCTACCTTGTAAGCAGTGCAGCCCCCTCTCACATGTCCATTTCTGTGTTGTCCGGATATTTTCCTGTAGTGACAGGCATCTGGAGGGGCCTCCAGGGTGTCCTCAAGTGGTCCCTGAAGTTGACGTTCTTGCAACACATCCAGTTACAGGAGATATAATGTGAACAGTTCTCACATAGATGCAGCTCAGTGGTTGTTGTTTGTGGGTTGTCATAATGTACAAAGGTGTGTTCTCACTGGACCTCCTGCACTGGAGCTTTACAAGGAACTTTTTCTGGATTGTGGAACAATGGGATTGAGGACTCCAGCCTTGCTCAAGGTGTGTTTTAGGAGTGAAATGCAAATCCAGATGACATGGTTGGAACTTCCTTCTCTGTATATGGGCTTAGGATCGAGAGCCAGTAAGTATGCTGGCAGAATGCAAGTCTTCACCAGCATATTCACACCATTTTCCAAGGCTGAAGGCTATTCGTTCTTTTCTGGTTTCTTCCCAGGTGAAGAAAAGCAACCAGAGGCATCGTCAGAAGAGAATTCTGATCTTCACAGTTACTGACTTACCACCATCTCAGTTCACCAACAGGACACCAGCCTATCTAATAAATATAGCATACAGGTTCTCTCTCTCTCAGCTGGTCACTTCACTCTGTTGAATAGTAGGATTATCCCTTGTTACATGTGGCAGTAGGGGAAAGAGTCTCTTCCTTAAGACCTAGATGTATAGAACCAGATTACTAACAAACGTATTTTCTAATAATTTCAACTTGGGGCATTCCATTCAAAGATCATTAATTGAAAAACGGCGAATTTCAGATCAGCAGGAAGCATTCTGGGATGCTGAAAACTTATCTAAATGGTTTCTGAGTACTGGACTGAACAGCTTCCTGTTTGTGTCTTTATAGACTCGTCGCTGTCTTTCAGTGTGGCGTACTTGGAAGGACTGTTGTGAAAATCAATGAGGCTGGGGCGAGATTGCTTTGAGCTATGCAGAAATCGTCGCACACAGTCCCATCTGACCAAGCCAGCATGCTCAACAGTGAGGGCCATGTCAGCTGCAGTCTTTCACCTTCTGGACAGCTACACATTTCACATCCTTGTTCTAAGTAGTCAGATTTATAAATTGGTACGATAATAATAAAATAATAAATAATAACATTTATTCTATCCCGCCTCTCCACATGGATCGAGGCGGCGAACAACATGAAATACATTAAATATATTAAAAACATACCCAATCCTCCCCACCCATCAACCCAGCTAAACCAACCCCTTAACTTAAGAACTATGAGTTCTTGTCTGGTTTACGAAGAGTAATTAAATGATCTAATTGCTCAGAACACCTTTTTTGTCGGAGCCAAGCTTGTTCAAACACGGGCAGAAAAAAAATAGTCTTAATTGCCTTTGCTTTCAAAGGTAACCACGTGACGCCACAGACACTCTACGTCATTGGTCAGTGGCGTGGGAAATTCTGTAAGCGGTGGGGATCCCGTATTACCATTGGCCAGGAAAGGAGGAGCTGGTCGCGCTGATTGGTCGATGACCCCGCGTCGCAGAGCCGTATTATTGGGTATAGCCCCGGAGAGGCGAGAGCGCGGATTGGCTGTCTGCGCAGGCGTGGGGCGCCGCCGCCGCGTCGATTGGGCAGAGCCGTCGGACGGGGCGGGCGAGCGGCCATGGCGTGGTTACTTGGGCCGCGCTGAGAGACCTCGCTTCCTTTCTGTCGCATTCGGGAGCGGGTGGCCGACAGTGGCTCCGCCGCCGCCCCCACGGCGAAGATGAAGGGCGCGCTGGCCAGTCCCGTGGCCGCCGCCACAGCCATGCAGGAGAGCTTCGGCTGCGCCGTCGCCAACCGCTTCCACCAGCTCCTCGACGACGAGTCCGACCCCTTCGACATCCTCCGTGAGGCGGAGCGCCGCAAGCAGCAGAGCAAGAAGCGCGAGGAGGCGGCGGCGGCGTCAGCCAGCAGGAAGCCCGGGCCGGGGGGAGCGGCCGCCGCCGCCGCCGCCGCCGCCAGGAGGGAATCCCAGAAGGAGCGCAAGGGCGCCGCCGCCGCCACCTTCCTGCAGCCGGAGAGCCCCCCCGCGACTGGTGAGAGTGGGAGGGCGGTCGGGAGCGCGTGGGGTGCGGGGAGCGGGGCCGGTGGGCGCCCCGGGAAGGCGTGGACGCCGCGGTCCAAAGCCAGCGAGCCTTTACTCTGAAGTAACCCCCCCCCTTGAGCTTCGCGTGGGCTTGCCTGCGGGGAGAAGCTGCCCAAGGAAGGGCTGGGCTGGCGACCCAGTTGCAGCACAGCCCTGTTTGGACTAACCTGGCGGGTAGCGAGTTCCACTGATTCAGTGGGGCCCACTCAGGTAAAGGAGTTTATTCTAAAATTGCCGCCTCAGTAGGCACGACTCGCTGCTTGGCAGTTGGGCGTCCTTTAAAGCGAAGAGGGGAGAAGGGAATAAGGAGGATCCGGATTCGGGGCTGGGTCGCTGGGAGCCCCCAGGGAGCCCGGGATTAAGCAACCCTTCGGGAGCTGGCTGCATAGGCGGACGCTGCTTTCCCGGGCGGGTTCCTCCGCCGCTCGCCCTTCTCCTCCCTGCAGGGCCAACCCGCCTGGAACTGCAGCGAACGGGCGCGACTCTGGCCCGGGGAAGCGACCTGGGGTTGCGCAGTCGGCCGCCCGGCCTCGTGGCTCCCTCCGGACTCCTCCCTGGGCGAGTCTCCTGGCTGGGACGGGGAGGGAGAAGCCGGGCCGTGGCCTGCGCAGAGGCGAACTATTGTGGCGCCTGGCGGGGAGTTTTCTCCTCAGCAGCTACCGCAGGTGAGGGCGAGGCGTGGGTGGGAGTTGTAGTTGCGCCGGGCCTCCCGCCTTCCTCCGCCTTAATTAGCAGGGCAGGCCGGCGCCTCAGAGGTAATGAGCCAGCGCCTCGCCACTCTCAGCGGAAGTCGCTGAACCGTCAAAAAGTGAGGTAGGCCGGCCGCCTCAGGGTCTCTCTGAGGCGAACTGAGCCGAGGCGCGAAGGTTTTCCTCAGAACCTGGGGCCTCCCAAAGGGCTGCTGGAGAGTTTACTGTTCTCTTTAAGTGGAGGCAGCCTTCTCTGACCTGGGGCCCTTTCGTTCTGCGTAGTTGTACTGCTACCATTCCTCTTTAACTGTCGTGGCTGCATCCTGTGGTGTCCAAGGTTTTGTATTTTGGTGAGGCGCTTGAGCTCTGTGGCAAAGAATTTTAAATACCCCTCTTTAAACTACAAATCCAGAGGAGGGCGACCAAAATGTTGAGAGGCCTGGAAGCCATGCCCTATGGGAATAGACTTAGAGAGCTGGGTATGTTTAGGTCTGCAGAAGAGAAGGCTGAGGGGACATGATAGCCATGTTTAAATATTTGAAGGGATGCCACGTAGAGGAGGGAGAGGGCTTGTTTTCTGCTGCTCCAGAGACCAGGACAAGGAGCAATGGATTCAAGCTGCAGGAAAGGAGATTCCACCTGAACCTCAGGGAGAACTTCCTGACAGTCAGGGCTGTCCAGCAGTGGAATCTGTAGTAGAGTCTCCTTCCTTGGAGGTTTTTAAGCAGAGGCTT
This sequence comes from Ctenosaura bakeri, assembly GCA_948474755.1. NCBI lineage: Eukaryota > Metazoa > Chordata > Lepidosauria > Squamata > Iguanidae > Ctenosaura > Ctenosaura bakeri. The sequence continues at coordinate 15,760 of CAOLHI010000887.1, forward strand.
GATGGTCATCTATCGGGAGTGCTTTGAGGGTGTTCCTGCATGGCAGGGGGTTGGACTGGATGGCCCCTGTGGTCTCTTCCAACTCTACATTTCTATGAAATCCCAGGACTCCATATGGTGGAGCCCTGGCAGTTAAAGGGGGATCACGGTTCTATAGTTGTGCAGTGTTAAAGGGCCTAGTATTTGCCACATGTGTGGGATATCAGTGCCAGCCATTGATTAACAGCAATGCCTATGCAGTCTGGGGATGGTGAGAGTTGTAGTTCAATACTTCTGGACAGTATGAAGATGAAGGTGCTGGTTTTTAACTTGCATGCCAGAAAAGGAGCTGACTTGTCCTTTGAAAAATTAATCCTGCATCAGTTTGATGTAACTATGATATGTTGCTCCTCAGAGCATGGTGGCCTCATCTTTCCCCTTCCACCTGCCAGCATATGAATAGACTTGTTCTGAAAAACAATGTTCTTGGTTCCCTAATACAGTCCTCCCTTCACATTGTGGGTGTGACCTTTGCAAATTTTATTCATGGGGCATGCATATGCCCTGCCCTCCCATTTCCTTGCCTTTTGCACAGGCTCAGAGAAGGAAAACGTGCATGCGAGGACAAAAGGTAAGGGAATAGGAGGGGGGAGCCCTGGAAAGGAATGAAAAGAGGAGTGCAGGGGAAATTATTTGTGGTTTTTCCACTTATATGAGGGTTCTGCACCTTCAATGCTCATGAAAGTATTGGAGCCATTGTACAGGCATCAGATATTTGAGAATCTGTGACATGGTTGTGACTGTTCACAAAACATAGACCCGTTCCTCAATAATGGATTGGTGGGATTTGTTATTGTGCGCCTTCAAGTCATTTCTGACTTATGGTGACCCTAAGGTAAACCTATCACAAGGTTTTCTGGTGCTGAGGCCCTTTCCGCACCTGACCTTTTTGCGAAGTCATCCAGTGGGGATCCCAGCAGCAGCTCAGCTGCCTCTTCCTTCTGCAGCACAGCTAGATACTTTCCTAGGCTGCACTGGGGCAGGAAGCACAGCCATTGCACTTCTGGGGCTTCTGTAAGACAGATAAGTGCCAGATGATGGCCCGGTCACATGTCATTGATGGGGAAGACCTGTCAGCGATTTAATCCTTGATCATGCTGCCTGTGGGTGGGAGAAGGATGGGATGGTGACGGTGTCATGCAGAAGCAGTGTTGTCCCATCCTTGTCTGGTCCCCATGGAAGGATGGGAGGGTGCTGTGGAAAGGGCCTGAGAGTGTGTGACACACCAAAGGTCATCCAGTGGGTTTCCATGACTGAGTGGGAAATTGAACCCTATAATTGATCCTTCACAGTTTTGATTGTCATCCAAATTCATTTTTGATCATCAATGTTCCAGTGACCAATTCATAATTCTAAAGAGAAAGCTTCTTAAAAGCAAGAAGAGGGGGCTAATTTAACTAAAGATTTTCAAAAGGTTTTCTGTGGCATTTCTGCTAACATTTCTGAGATGGGACAGATTGAGATACTGTTGAGTTGTTTTTTTTAAAGCAGAACAGGAGACGGCTTGATGAGTTGCCACTGGTTAATTTATTTTTTTTTTCAGTTTTTTTTAAAAAGGTGAACAGGAGGCCTCCTGGACCCCTTTTGGAATATTAATTATGGACCCTGGTAGAGCCAGGTACACTTCAGCTGGTAATACCTAGAGTATATGTAAATAGAATGAAGGAGGACAGTTAAGCAGATTATTAAAATGTAAAGGACGTTATGACACAAATCCATTTATGCCTTGAAATACTTTTTACAAAGCCATATATATATCTGATAGTGTACACAATCTATATTTATGTTAGCTATCTGTTCAGTGCCTTTTTATCTACATTCAGGCACATTAGTGTAACAAATATGCTTTCTTTGGAAAAGTTGTCCAAAGTCTCCATGTCATATGCCTAAGGTTGTCCCTGCAGATGCAGTCGTATAGAGATGTTGGATGTCTGTGGAATACTGTTATTTCATTATGCTAGCACTGTTTTTCTTTGGTGGCTGTGGTATTGTCTTGATAGCAAGGAACATCACATTCTTTATGCAGGTGGAGAAATATTATCCCTGGCCTGGAATCGTCAAGGTTGTTTATTTATTAAAACATTTATATCCTCTTCTATATCATGAATTCTCAGGATGCCATACAGATAAAATAAAAATGAATATTAAAACAATCTGAAGCAATAAAAATGAATTGATAAAAACATATTAAACACATTGGCAAATTAAAACAAGTTGAAACCATATGTATGGGCATCTTGGAGAGAATTAGTTTCGCCCTTTTATGTATTTAAAGAATAGTTTCCAAACTGATAGGAAGAACAAACTGTAAACAAAAATTTTACAAACATGTATGCAGAGCAGACTGGCAGAGAAAAGGTGCCAGTGGTGTTAATTGCCACCTGTCCTGTTGCTTTTGATTTCCAGATTGAAACTGTCTAGTGAAACTGAGAGAAATCAAGCAAGTATTTTACTGTTGGGGGGAAACCTTGTTGATGTACCTTGCATTTTTCCATTGTGGCTTCTAATATACTACAATCTTTTTCCAGAAAACAACCTGTTCTGTAGTGGGAGGAGGATACATCTGGGTATTCCAAAACATTATCATAAGAGTGTTCTAGCGAACAAAGAGAAATGTCTTATTAACTCCATATGGTGTCTTGGTAAGGATGCCATGGCAACTGCCATTCTCTCAGTGGGGTCAGTAGTAGTAGTCTCTTTTGAAATCTTGCATGTGAAGCTGACATTTTTCTTCATCTCTTATGTATAGTGCCTAATGCAGCCGCTTTCAACTTGCAGTTGTTCCAGTGTATTGGGTTCATAGTTGTTTGGGCTTTGTAGTTGAGTATATCTGAAAAGCACCAGATAGGTGAAGACTGACTTGGAAGTTAGGTACTTACAGTGTTCTTGTTTGTTGCTTGATTTTTCTCAGTTCCTAGACCTGCACCAAGAAGTGGAGTGTAACTTTATTGCCTGGAGTTATGTAATGGTTGCACAGTGCCACCTCATTAGTAAATTGCAGTGTTGCTAAGTGAATGCACAACCATGTGTGTCCGTATGCCATGTCCACTGTTACTGTTTCTGCGGCTGTACTTCTACAACCTTGAACTGAAGAAGGCTGCTGAGCAAAAATATCCAACAGATTCTGTAAGAGAACTTAATACATACTCCTGACACCAAGAGGATTCTGGCCATTATTTTGCAGATCTTGTTTTGAGAGGGAACATCTAGTACAGTGGTTCTCTACCTTCCTAATGCTGCGACCCCTTAATACAGTTCCTCATGTTGTGGTGACCCCCAACCATAAAATCATTTTCGCTATTATTTATTTATTTAGTTATTTCCAACATCAAATAGATTGGAAACACTGCCCTAAATCACTGCTCTGGATAGACTTCTAATGCCTAAAAACTGGTAACCCTCCCCCTTTTTTATTCCACTTTCACCATCCTATGGAATCCTGGGGTTTGCAGTTTGAACTGCAAACCCCAGGATTCCATGGGATGGTGAAAGTGGAATCATAGTGCTATAACACTGGAATGTGGAAATGGCCAAAGTCCACAGGATGGATCAGAGCAGTGCTTTTGGGTCAAAAAACCAAAAAATAATAATAATAAAAAAAACCCAACCAAGGAGCCCCGGGGGCTCTTGCTACGCAAACCGAAGTCCTTGGCTGATGCCCCCTGCTCCTTTCCCAGCCGAGTTCTTGGTCTTGGAGGGACCAATCTCCCCCGTTGGATGGCAGATCCGCTGCAGGAAAGTTTCCCCCTTTGCCTGCTGGACCAAAGGTGACAGCCACACTGACAACTCCCATGGAGTGGCATGCCCAGAATGAATGGGTGACTGGGCGATCGCTGCTGCTGCAGCCCCGCCACTTTGGGAAGCAAGCAGAGCCCAGCTGCTCGCTTGCCCCGGCAAGCAACTCTGTTTGCCAGCATGAATGAGCGTGAGGCGAAGAGGGTGAGGGGACGGGGTCTTACCTCCCAGACGTCCCGCTGCAGCGCCATAAACCCTGAATGGGAAGCCCTGTGTGTGTGTGCGCGTGTGTGTGTTGTGCGGGCGCAAGCATCCAAGCAGCGCTCGGCTGCTCACTCGCCCTGGCAAGCAACTCTGACTCTGCAAGCCGGCATGAAGGGGAAGGGAACACTGAAGGGGAAGCCCTCCGTGTGTGTGTGTGTGTGTGTGTGTGTGTGTGTGTGGTGCGGGTGCAAGCGTCCAAGCAGCACCCAGCTGCTCACTTGCCCCAGCAAGCAACACTGACTCTGCAAGCCGGGATGGAGGGGAAAGGGAACACTGAAGGGGAAGCCCTCCGTGTGTGTGTGTATGGTGCAGGCGCGAGCATCCAAGCAGCGCCCGGCTGTACGCCTCCTCTCCCCTCCTGCCAGCGCGGGGTCTCCTCACCTCCGCCTTAACGTTCCAGCTCCAGTTCTCTCCTCTCGGTCTCCTCACCTCCGCCTTAACATTCAGGCTCCAGCTCTCTCCTCCCGTTCTCTGCACCTCCGGCTCCACCTCAGGCTCCTCCAGTGCTTTCCCACCAGGCAGGGAAAGACGGGGAAACACCCAGCACGCCTCCTCTCCCCTCCTCCCAGTGCAGGGGTCTCAGAAGCACTGCTCCCATTGGCTGTGAGGCCACCTTCTTTTAAAAGGGGGGGCAGGATTGAGGAGCGGCGACCCCTGTGAAATGGTCGTTCGACCCCCCCAAAGGGGTCCCGACCCCCAGGTTGAGAACCGCTGATCTAGTGTGACTTGACAGTGACTGAGTTAGAAGTTCCTGTGAGTGTGGTATACCAGCTGAGTCTTACATACACTCAAAGGAAACCACATGTAAGTTGGCCAGAACAGATAATCATCATTTTAAAAAAAAAATTCAGATTTTATGGCGGTTCTCAAACAGAGGCATTATAGAGCGTATCTTCAAGAACAGGTATTTATAGTTAACTCATATGGAATGTGATTCAGTTTATATGTTTGTAGACATGACTTTAGTATTGCAGTTGGTCCTCCACATTTGCCAAGGTTAGTAATGCACGACCCTTGCAAAAGTAGAAAAATTGCAAATATCAAAATGTATGTGTGTGTGTGGGAAGGAGACTAAGGCACAGTGGGGAACGTGGGCACCCAGGGTCCAAACCGGATCAGGGAAAGAGGGAGTAGGTTGGCGTGGTGGTCCTATACTTTCTCTGTCTTGCCCATCTCCTTCCTTGGATGTGGTGAGGGCATCAGGAGAGGGTTTGTGTTACTGAGAAATTGCACTGTGATCTGTCCTTAGCTGGCCAGGCAGTGGCTGGTGGAGGAAGAGAACCAGAAATGAATTTTTAAAGGACTATATGGCCTGATCAGAGCTGCCAAGGAGGAAGGTTCACCCAGGAAAAAAGTGCCTGAGATACAGGGGGCAGGAGTTGAAAAAAACTTGCAGATAAGCAAATCCATGAAAGTGAAACCTTCAAATGGGGGGCCAAGTATATATATATATATATATTTTTTGCCTCAGTTGAATATGGAAAAGCTATCACTTTAACATGGCAGAAGAAACCAAAGACAAGATTAGTGGATGTGACTGTTCTCTGTATATCTAAGGAAAGAGAAGCTTGTCATGTTATGATAATATAATTGGGAGCATGAGTGTGTTCTGTCATTGTATGACTGTTGAACTAGAACTCTAGAAGATTTAAGATTCAAATCCCTGCTCAGATATGGAAATCCAGTGGGTCATCGTGGGCAAGTTATACTCTCTCACTTTAAAAGGAGGGCAGTGGAAGACCTCCTCTGAACAAATCTTGCTCGGAAAAATCCTGCGTTAAGTTCAGCTTCTGGTCACCAGAAGTTGGAAATGACAACAGACAATAACGACAATAAATCTATAGATCCAATAGTCTTGGGAGTGTGTTGTGCAGTTGTTTGTTTTTGAAATTGTTAGTCACTCTATAATTAATAGTTCTCAAAACAAAATAGAACAAAATCCAGATGCCATATAGAAAAACATAAAAGCAACACTATTAACACACAGTTAACAGAGATTAAACTAATGCAGGTATTCCTCCTCCCCCCCCCTCACATACATAGATAATTTAAAACTTAAATCATGTATCAGCAAAATTACGATTGGGATCAACAAATTCTTTTGAATAAAATGTTTTTTTGTCTGGCACCAAAAACCCAAGGATGGCACTAGGCAGGTAGCTCTGGACAAGGCTTTGCATAAGATGGTTGCGGGAGGGGGGGTCTGCTATTTAAAAGGCCCATTCTTACATGGTTGTCCACAGTACTTCAATAATTTAAATTAGAGCTTTTGATGCCAGTTTCATGTGAATCGATGGGAAGAGTTGGTTCTTCATTTACTGTGGCTCCAAGTCAGTCCTTTTTAGCTAACACCTCTAGTTTGAAATGAGTTTCAAATTTAACTGGGAATCAGCGAAAACAGTACAGTGTTGATATAATTGTAATGCCCATTTAAAGTCAATGAGTTTTGCCCTTATTTTTGTACTAACTGAAGTTTCTAGACTGTTTTCAGAGGAAGCCCCATAGACAGTGTATTGCCTTAATCTAAAACAAAATGAAGGCCACCAGCAACTGAAGCCAGGATGTCTCTATTCATCTAGGATCTTAGTTGGTATGCCAGTGCTACCTGGTAAAAGGCTTGCCACTAGGGACAATTGTGCCTTTAGCAACAATGTGTATCCTCACTGAAAATGAGCTTTAAGGGACTGTAGTCCTTTCCAGAACACATGGAACAAGACTCAGATGGAAAGGCAATCTAACAATATCTCCATCGTATTTGGATTGAGTTTCAGTTTTAGTTTATTGGCTCTTATCCAGTGCATTACCACAGCTAAATACTGCTAAAGCATTTCCCCTCCCTCAGTTAGATCTGATGAAGATACAAACGAGCTACATGTCATGCTTATTGAAGGCACTGTACTCTAAATATTGGAGGTACCTCATTTGGTGGTTTCAGTTTCCACGGGGGAATGGAATCTGGCAGGACTCCAACATATAAATTACATGTGATTGAGCAGAAATCTCTCTGGCATTACATTTTGGACATGGTTATTCAGGTGTCAGTAAATCTTCTGAAAACCTTTCCTCAGCTTGGAGACATCTTCTCTAGAAGCATATGGTAGAGAATGATACTGAAAGCCTCTGAGAACTCCAGGAGAATCAATAAGATTTTACTCCTCTGTATGGCCCTTTCTGTATCACCCTCCCATCCTGCAATGGGGACGGGAGAAGGACAGGACCACGATGATGCTTCTGCATGATGTTGTCGCAGCCCCATCTTTCTCCTATCCCCAGGCAGCGCGATCATGGATTAAATCATTGACAGGGTTTCCCCATCAATGACACGAAATCACACCACTATCTCAGACTTACTGTCCTGTAGAAAGTACAGTGGCTGCGCTTCCTTCCCCAGCACAGCGTGGAATGTACCCAGCTGCGCTGCAGAAGGAAGAGGCATGGCCATTGCACTCTCCTCCACAGGAAGCCAGCCAGTGTGGGGGGGAGCGCTCCCCTCCCAGCAGAGCCGCTGCCAGGATCCCCACTGGATAACTTCAGGAAAGGGTGCAGAAAGGGCGTGAGTCTCATCATTGGTTATCCTTGGGGGAAGCAAACCAGTTTCAGCACTAGAAACAGCTGTAACCCTAGTTGAAATGGGTCCAGAAAAATAAATTTCATCCAAGAGTGCTTGAATCTCATGAGTCCTCATGCTTTATAGTTTTCTTACCCCAAAATAATCTCCTTGCAAAAACCAGAATTTTGTTTGAAATAAGAGGTTTTCTTTTTTTCTGATGAGAGTTGTACAGTGCTGAAGTCTGCTACAAAAACTATTCTCATACTGTTTCTGCTTTAAGTAAAGATGGCGCATGTGATTGTACTTTGAATGATATAGATAAGGCTCACTATGGGACAAAATGTTGGATGTTTCCTGGTGCTTTCACTTTTCGGAAAGTTGCATGGCTTGGCTTAGTGTCCACAGCCACACCTAGCGCTTTGGCAACTTATCTTCAAAGACATGGAGTTGTCCTTAGGTGCAGAATAGCTGGGTGTATTGAACCAAACTTTTGCCTTTGTAGCACTTTTCTTTATATTACAGCCAGATGTTTCTCACACCTATGTTTGAGCAACATTGTCTAGATCTATGGCATGTTCACAAACTGTATGTTTCTGTGGCAGAAATGTATTTTTTATCGTTATGGTATTGTTAGTACTGCAGCATTTTAATTACAGTCTTGAATATTTAAAAGAAAAAATTCAGGAGCAGTAATTTGTGTTTACCAAGACTACATAAAAATAGAATGTATATTCTTTCTTTGCATACATAGCATAATGGTAAGAGATAATATATTAATAAATGCAGTAGGTATGGGGAAGGGGAATTTTAGTTTTATGATGTTACAAGATCTAATAATCATGATACTATTCATTTTCAGTATGCAGAGATTCTCCTAGTGTGAGATATATTAGAAAATAAGCTGTTTGCTGCTTGCTTTTAGAGCATAATGTAGCTTCATGCCTTGAATATTAGTATTATTAGCTGAAACATACTGCTTTTATTGTAGCTAGGCCTAAAAATCAACACAAAATTTGAAAGACAAAGAAGAAGCAAGAGCAAACCCAAAGATGCACCCGTCAAATCATACCGACTGAACCACTTTTGTCACTATGTTAGGGACAATGATACATTAGAGATCCTTTTAACTGTCAATAGAGCTGTACTCATGCAGTTGTGCATTTCTGTGATGCAGTTGTGGCAGGAATGTATATAGGCTTCAGTGTCAACTGTGTATGGCTCACATCAAATTATACTATTGGCCCATCTAGCTTGGTACTGTCTATTTTGATTGGCAGCAGCTGTCTAGAATCTCTGGGAAAGCAGTTTCTAAGACTTTTTATATGTGTCACCTCTTAATATATTGAATTTTGGAAAATTTCTACAAGAAAGATATGCACCATTCAGTTTTGATCAGGCTGTCATCAGCAGACTGCCCTCATTCTTTTTCTCAGAGTGATGTTCTTGAATTTTATGCACAGTTGTGACATGGTTAAGCAGATTTTCAAAGAAACATTAAGTAAAGTCAAATAGTGTACTGATTGTCAGTAAGTTATATGGTGTGCTCTCTTACCTCTACTATAAGTGAATTAGTATTAGGTTCTCCTGTCACATCAACAGAAAGGATCTAAGACTTTTGGTAGCTGCCAGACTGTAACACTGTTGTTTTCACAGTTGCATGGCTGACTTTCTGCCCATTATTTCAATGGGCAAATCTCCAAGGGATTTGCCAGCTTAGTACGGTTTTGATTTTATCTGATAGTAATAGCATATAAAAATTCAGAGATTGGGAAAAATATGATAGCTCAACTATACATATTTGCAACTAGGACAACACTTGATTATATTACTCTGTAATAGTATTCACCAAATATAAGCTTTGTATGTGATAAGGTAATGTTGGAAAATACATTTATTGTAAATGGCTCTGAAAATATGCCCATAATAGTACATGGTGGTGTAGCACATGGTAGTAGATTACCTTATGATTCTTTGCACAAAGAACATTAAAAAACTAGGAGATTATGCTATTGAGAACTGGCTACAGCAGGAAACTCAGCTACAGCAGGAAACTCAGAGGTTGAACATCTTCTCGAATTGCCCAGTAAAAGTATCTGTATGACTTTTGTTTTTGTTCTAATTTCTGCTCAGAAAAAGTTTGAGTTGGTGCGTCTTCACTATAATCTTATCTCCTTTGCAAGTTTGTCTGATTTTATTAACATTTTGTACCTAAATTTCTAGGAAGTTTTTTTCCCCCTCCCTTTGGGCAAAGTATCAGATAGTTTCAGGCATCCATAGAAATTTTATGGCTTTATGGTTTTATGGCTTGTTTGTTTGTTTCATTTGTATGCTGTCTTTATCCCAGAGTGGGAGTTTCCAGAGAGAGTCAGTTTAAAAAATAAAATAAAACAAAACTGAACAGTGAACTTTTAAAAGCAATTAAAATTCCCACATAAAACCGTAGAAAATTATTTAACAGACACACATAAGTTAAAAAAGATAAGGTACCCCAATACATGCCTCCCTGCTTAAACAAAAAGATCTTTGCATGCCAGCAAAGTGAAAGCTGGGAGGAAGCCAGCCTAGCCTCCTGTGGAAGGAAGCAGCCACTGAGAAGGCTCTCCCTGTGTCCTCACCAAGCGAGCCTGTGATGGTAGTGGGACCAAGAGAAAACTTTATCCCATAGATCTTAAAACTCTTGTGGTGAGGAGATTTTCTTTCAGTTAGTCCGGACCAGTGAAGCTGTTGCAACAAAAGAGTTAAATGCTCCCTATAACAAGACTATCTGTGGTTCATGCCCAACAGCTGTGGTATCTGCACTTTGTATTTTTAGTCTGCATTTTTTCTTTTGAATACTAGTATTCTTTATCTGTTCTTTTCATGAAAACATGGTGAAAGGTACAGTGTTTCATAGCTGGACTTGTAAAGACTAGCCAAATATTTTGAATCATATTTTGCTTGCTAGTTTTACAGTTTAAGCTAGAATTTATTTTGAAATAAGTTTGTCTTGCAGTGATTAATAGTAGTTGGTTAGCTCTTACTATGTTCCCCAAAAATGTAATATTAAATAACAGATTGTGGAATTAGACTGAATATGGATTCAGAAGCCCTGTATTCTGTTGTGTATGGATTTTGATTGTCAGAAGATCAGAAGCTGAGTATTGCTTACTATTTATAACCTGTTTTTCAACCAGAGGTCTGTAGAGCAGCTTATAAAATAATCATATTACAATGTAGCTCTTCAATAATCATCTTAAATAAAAAACATAAACAAACCCAATGAGGAATAAAAACAGAAAGTAGTAAAACATTTGGAAATGAAACAAAATATTCATAAGTTGTATGTTAAAACAGATACCCTAAAATAAACAAGCAGTCTTGTTTAAAACAGCAGTTGATACTTTTGAATCTTGGATGGAGAAAGGTCAGAAGCTTTTAAAATGAATTTTGTGATAAAGTTAAAATTTCTTTTAATGGAGTAAACTGAAGAAATTCTCTTGGCACACCACAGTCCAGAAGCGAGCTCCAAAAAGAGGAGAACAGCAGGGATGGAACGAAAGCAGAGGTGCAGAAGTAAAGCAGGATAAAGCAGAATGGAGACCTTTCAGGGAACACCGTCCTCATGAGATTGAAAGACAAGCAGAGTTAACACTTGAGAGGTAAGTGCTGCTGCTGAACATGTATAACAACCCCTTCAAGGATTTTAAGTTCGTTGTGCCAACTGACAGTTAGTTAGTTAGTTAGGTAGATTTTTCCAGGAGATGATCTGCAGAACCACCATAGTGGCCAGTGAACCTGCTTCTTCACCTGTGCTTGGTTGGATACCCCCATCTGCCTCTATTCTTTTCATGGATTGAACTTGATTTGGGCTTAGAAACAATGATTCTTAACCTGAACTTGATCTGAGCTTAAAAACAATGATTCTTAACCTTTGGTGCTGCACATGTTTTGGACTATCGCCCGTACTGGCTCGGCCTTAAAGGAGTTTGTCATCTGGAGGACCAAAGATTGTTCAAGCACGGATCTTAATTGCTTGTAACTATAGGTCATCAAAATGTAAAAACAAGGAAGTTATACAAGGAATAAATAACCAGCAATTTAAAATATATAGAATTTACAACAACATATCTAATACTGTTAAGCTTACCAGTAAGAAATGAAATACACAAAATGAAGGCATAGTGGCAGTAAAATTTCAAACTTTTGGGAATGTATTATAATAACTTGCATGGGCTTCAGCTAATGCCATTTAAAAAGCTGCAGCTCTTCTAGTGGTAGTAAATCTTTATTAAAAAGCAAGGATTCTATTTTTGGCAGATATACCAATTGTTTTTAATAGTTACCCCACAGGCTATTTTTCTCTTAATTCTTTTTGACAGAGGACAACTAAACAAATAATGGGAGAGGTCTTCAGCTTCATCCAGACCACAGCAGCCTTTGATTAAATCAGGATGATCCTCTAATCCAGTCCACAATTAGCTTCAAAGAGTTTTCAATGGGATGAGCATACTGTCCAAATGATGTCCTCTCTCCTGACCTCTTAGCAGTGGAGAGATCAGATTTTGTGTTTAAGCCACGAATCATTCCAGAATTTGGACATCTTTAGGCTTTTAACTGAATCTAATATTGAGATCCACTGAGGAAGAAACTAATATCCCTGAAAAATCACTCTTGGTTTGATAGGGACTAGCCCCTTAAAAAAAAAAGTCCAAATCCATCAGTTGGTAGGAAAATTGAAAATAAACTTTACCCCCTGAAATCTGGAAGCATTTCTGAAAGCTAAAAAGGAATATAAAATACTCCTGAGGGGGAAATACTGCTTTTCAAAATCTGATTTGGTTAGATTTGGCCCAGGCAATGGACCTTAAAGGTCATAGGAAAACCTGACACATTTTCAATTCTGGCATGAAGCCCAGCAGAATCGATCTGGGCCCAAATGTACCATAGCATATGTGGTTGAGCCATTAGCATTCCATCTTTAATAATCATAATTCCAACATAAAAGCCCCAGAACTGTGCCTTGAGCTGAACCGTATATATCCACGTCCACCAATTGCTGAAGCTGAAATAACAAGCATAATATTATCATTATTTAGGAGCAAAGTCCCAGAAGAAGATGGAATTGGGGGAGAAATTCTTAAGGAAAATTTGTTTGTGGGTACCTTTATTGTACTAAATTTTCAGTTGAATCAACTTGATAGAAAACATCTCAGTGGGCTAGAATCAAAGTATTAAAATGGTGATAGATCTCCCCCATCAAATTACAAACCAATTAGTCTGATAGACACAGCGGCAAAATATATATGCCTGGTATACGTTAGACAAGCTAGAGAACTGGGCCGCAGAAAATAGTATCTATAATGAAGAACAGGCAGGATTCAGGAGTGGATGTGCCAAACTGTTTAGTATATAAATACAACATCAGAAAGGCTATCTTTATGTAGCATTTGTTGATCTGAAAGCTGCTTCTGTCCAAAGATTGAGAAGCACTACTTAAATGGAAAGTTTTGTACAAGTTGAAGATTTTCTTCATGATAAAATGTCCCTGGTTTATAGATATATGTTTGATAATACAGAAATGTGGAAGATAAAATCACAAAGCTGTTTATGAGAGCAGTGCATTATAACAAAGTACTTGGACTATGTTAGATGTTTATCTGCCATGGGTAAGGAATGCTCCATATTCTCTTGGGAACAATTCAAGGCTATATGTCAGGAGAGTGAGCTCCCACCCTGAGTTTCTTTTTGCCACCCTCTTTCTCCATCCAGGGGTCTGCCAGGAAAAAAAATGGTCATGCTTGCTAGAGGTCTGAACTGATTGCCCATGAAAAGCTTTTCAAATTAGGCTGTGGATCACCATTTGACCAGCTTTGGTTTTTCCTCATGATATTTGGAGATAATGGTTCCTTGGCTGGTGTAGCTGATCCTACACTGGGGGTGTTTGGAACTTGAGATTATCATAGATAATGGCTGGAATGCTTGAGATATCCTGCCTTTCTACAGGATCATGCAACGGCGATGGGGAAAGGAAGACAAAATCTTTTGGCTCTGAGAACACATTTGAAATGTGTTCATGGTTGTTGTTTCAGATGTCTTTTTCTTTCTCTGACTGCTCCCTACTTCAGTGTAATGCATGAATGTTCAAACTCATTGTTTGAAGCTGGAATTAATTTGTTGAACACACAGGGAGTGGAATGTTCAGCCACTTTACTGAAAATTTCAGCTGTCATTTATAGAAGATTTCATATATCCTTAAATTGTGTCTGTTAGTGGGAAACCTTGGAATCACTTTCATTGCTGGAGATAATGGCAGCAGAATTATGTGTGAGAACTACTCATTGCACAGAAGCCGTGCAGTTATAATTTTGATTTGGTGTTTGTACATTTTCAGGAGAAAGTGCCAGAGGCATGGGGTTAAAATGTAGTCAAACTAGTTGCTGTGCATAATGATATTACTTCTAGTGCATCAGTAAGAGGTTGACCTTTTTATAAGCAAAAACAAACTAAAGCACATTCTCATTTAGACCGATGGACCGATTTGATCGGGAAAGGCCAATGAGAGGTCGTGGGGCTGGAAGAGGTGGGATGCGAGGCAGAGGAAGAGGTGGTGGAATGAATAGGACCTTCAATGGCTTTGATCAGAGAGGGAAGAGGGAATTTGACCGGCAGAGTGGAAGCGACAAAACGTAAGTGCTCTGTATAAGCTCTTTATATCTTATATGCATCTTAATAAATAGTACATGAATAAATAGCACATAAATGTATCTTTAACATCTTTTCATGGATAGTCATGGTTCAAAATTTAACACACCTATACAACTTATTTTTGTATTGTTGCCTTTAAATGAAATATTTTAATTTCCATAAAGAAGAAAACTAAATGAGTTACTCTGTCTGTCTCTAGAGGTGTCCGAGGAGAAGAGAAACGAGGTGGAAGTGGACCCCGCAACTGGGGATCAGTTAAGGATGATCTAAGGTATGATGATGTGTTTCGGTGAGTGTCCTGGCTTGTAATTGTGTTGATCTGGTGTGCGGCCTCTCCTCACCTGCGAGCCTGTTGTTGTTGTGTGCCTTCAAGTTATTTCTGACTTATGGCAAACCTTACTCATACCTCTCGTAGTTTTTTTGTTTGTTTGTTTTTTGGCCATTATGTCTTCAGAGAGAGTTTGCCCTTGCCTTCCCCAAGGCAGAGAGAGGTTGACTCACCCAGGGTCATCCAGTGTGTTTCAGTGGCCAAGCAGGGATTTGAGGCCTGGTCTCCCAGTGTCCTAATCCAACACTCAAACCACAGTATCACCTTGTAATCCACACTATTTCCATGCTGGAGTGAGGAGAGGAAGCTGGTAACTAAATGAGTGAGGGGGAAAACGGGAACGGAAAAGGAGGAAGGCCCATCCACCACTAAAATAGGGCATTTGACATAAAAAGGCCCAGTGCATTGCTCCAAGCTTTAGATTATTTGTACTACAGATCAGAGAGTTACTTACAGACTAGACTTGTTTCATGCAGAAAAATGCTTCTACTGACCTCCAGCACAAATAAGTTCTTCAGTTCTGACTGAATCTTGATTTAAGATTGAAAAAGCTGAGACATAAACTGAGAGATAAATTATAGACATACTTTAATTGTAAGCACTTTTGTCCTTTATGTAGAATTTGTGCAAAACATTCTGGTTTAATGAAAGATCCAATTCCTTATGAAGGTGGGACATTGCTTAGTGATAGAATTTATGCCTCCCATGTCTGATTTTCTACGACTAATCCCTGGCATCTCCTCTTAAATGATCTCTGAGGGGTGAGCTTGCAAGACCCTGCAGAGGGGCTGGTTTTTCTACAATACTTCAGTATGCAGTTTCAATATCTTGTAGTAAATTTATGTTAATACATGCTCTTGTCTGGGAAAGCTAAAATTGTTAATGTGTAAGCAGAAATTTTGCTTCTAGCTCTCTTAGTCAAAGAAACTTGCCAGGTTGGTACCAATGAGAATATCTTAACACTTATATTTACATGCCGCAGGCTTTGTGCTGAGGAAAAGAACCCAAGGGGGCAGAGTAGAAAAAATCCTTTTGGGCTTTCATTAACAAGATTTTAGAACATTGGTTAAGCTTTTGTGTCACAGGGTGTTTCTGCCATTCTGAGCATAAATGCAGTGTGCAAGTTTCAGAAGCTAATCCTTTGAGCTGCACACTAATTATGATGGTTATTCTGAGCATCCCATGCAGGTCAAGCTGTGTGTTGTGGTTTCTGGTTTTCAGTGTCTATACTGGTTATATTACTGTTTTACAGTGAACTGGAACAGACTGCTCCCATGGAGGAGACTGCAGAGACAGAAGAGAACCCAGCAGCACCTGATGGAGAAGCTCCAACCAAGTATGTTCTTGTTTTGAATAGTTTGTTGCTTTTGCTCCTTAAGTCACTATTAGAAAACCTGCCCAGATTGGATTTGGGTGCCTTAACTATCTAAAACCAGGAAAATAAGATTAATCCAGGTGGATACCTTGCTACCAAGGATTTCACTCTTGAATTAACACTCTGATCCCAAGGAGATGCTGCTGAGGTGCCAAGTTGTGGTTTTCACAGCGTCCTTTAATGTGCCAGGCCTTTAATGTGCCAGGCCTACTCAATATTTGATATATGCTGCCAAGTAGCTTGCAAACAGCAACCTCATTTTTTCAGTCCTGGGCAAACAATAAAAATGCTTTCCTTAGTCAGTGAGTTGCATTTCACTTTGTGGGTCACAAGCTAGACAGGCCTGTTCTTCTCATAAGAAGTTTGGGAAACGTCTGAGGCTGTACTAGTTTTTGGCTTAAACCTTTCTGAAAAGTCTTTATCCACATCTCAGATAGCAGGGGCTGCACGGAAGCTTTTGGGCTGTTCAGATAATTTCTTGCACAGGAACCTAACTGCTGTTGTGTGCTCCTTGTTATTTTGTGAGCACTGAACATTACATAGTTGTGTTAGTCAAAAACAAGATTAGCAGGGACTTCTCTTTGTACTAGGAGTCTACACTCACTCATTAGATATTGCTGCAGGAGCTGCTAAGAGTTTGTGCCATGTAATGTATCAAACAAATCACATTTCAGTTGTAGTATGGCTAACCCTCCAGGAGAGCTGTGGCTTGATAACACTGGTAGCAGTTAACGTACATAATTCCTTACCTAACTTCTGGTTTTTAGAGTTGCATATTTTTACTTAGCAGCTGAAATCTAAAACCTGTTTTGCCTGTTTTAAAGTTTCTCATGCTGAGTTCTCATGAAACTTTTAGGCACATAACACATAACTGCCTCAGGTGGGCAGAATATATTTACCTGTCTTGTAGCTGGCTCATCCTCACCTAAATGGCTTAAAACTAAGGCATAAAGTGCTTCTGCTTGATACCCTTGTGTTTTGCCTGTTTCTACAGAAAAAGCTAGGCTGAATCAACCCTGCCATGTCAGGTTTTCAGAGGCATATTTTGAAGTAGCATTTGAAACTGTGACTGAGGAGAGTATTAAATGTTCTACAGGCTGGAGAGAGGTTTTCTTGAGTGTATGCAAGTGCAGGAAAGAAAAAAAATTGGCCTAAAATCTCAAAACACTGTAAAATAGCTAAATATGGCAGTTCTTCAATATCATCTGATCATCAAGACATGTGAGAGCTTGAATGCTAAACTTGGTGATCATATCACACCCCTTTTGAATTATCTCCAGTGTTTTGGGAGATGTAAATCATTGAAAGGGTTTGGTGATTTTCCCTCAGCATATTTCTTCCTGCTGTATCTTTGCCAACCCCATCACCATTCTCCTGTGTAAATTCATTGTTTTGTATTGCCCTAATTTCCCTCATCTCTGGCTGTGGATTATATTATTTATTTTAATCCATTTATGTCCCACCATTCTTCTGTCATGGCAGCTTATGAATTTTGTACTTAAGTTACTAACAGAAGTTGTGATCCTGCGTCATAGTCTATATTTCATAATTTTATGAATTTGTAGTTATGTTGCAGAAATGCATTGGAACCCTGTTAATTCATTTCAAAGATGTGCATCTGAGCAATGACAAGAGAAATCTAATACACAGCAGGCACTTGTGGTGTACATTGGGTGCTCCTGTTGTGCTCTGGCACTTCTTGACCAGTGTCTGGATGTGCATTGGGGAGTGCCACATGCACATCAATACCCTTAGTACCTTAGCCACTCATTCCCCTGCCACCATTAGGGAACAGATGCCCGTATGTTGTAATGTCATAGCAACCCCTAGGTCAGTGTGGATGTTGGAAAACGACTTCGTTTAGTTTTGTGCAAAGGTAAGACCATTTATGGAGGTGCTAGTCCTAAGCAGAATGCCAGCTATAGTATGGATTTGAAAGAGTCTTTGAGAAGCAGTGAGAATCCTAGTAAAAAACTGCTTTTTGCTTTCTGTGTGTCTAAAATTGCTTTTGACAATTTTGACAACACTGCTTTCCCAGTTTGCTAGCTGCATTGTGTATTTAGCAATGGAATTATTATCACAGCCAGGAAATACATATATTATTTTCCATCTCAACACTCTTTATCAGCTTCCTAAATATATTTTTCTAAAGCACATATATAGCTATTAGGAAGCATCAGGCTAATTATGTACATTTAACCTGGATTTGTGACAAAAACAGCTACATATGAGGGCAAGCAAGCTATTATGTCTGTGGATTAGTAAAATCTTGTACTTACTTGCAAGACAGGGATGTTTCTTCATCTTTTTCATACAGCTACAGTGTACAGAATGTGATAGGGTTGGTTTCGGTCATGCCTTTTGGGTTTGCTAGGATAAAACTGGCCAGTTTCTCTGCCTTCATCAGGTAAAGAAACTAGTCATCCTAGAGCAGAAAATGTACTGCTGTTGTAGTGTTTGGATGAATACATTTCATATTTATCTGGATGAGGTGAATTGTAGAACAGAGCAGCCTTCCTCAGACTGGGACCCTCTAGATGTCACATGCCATAGTTCTGACCAGTCCCAACCAGCATCGCCAGTAATCAGAGATATTGGGAGATTCAGTTCAAAACATTTGGAGGGGCTCAGGGGCAGAAGCCTGCCATTCAGTTCCATAATGAAAGTTTTGTTTTGAGGATCACAAGTTTGAGAACCCTGAGGACGCCAGAAGTAGTATATAAGTCCAGGTCTGGTAAAATCAAATCCTGAAGGCAATTGTCTAAATGATATTTTATTCCAAATAAATATGTAGGAGTTAGATAACAAAACTGAAGTATAATTTGGATATATGACTAGTGGAAACCATAAATATTGATTTGAATGGTCTGTTTGTTAACCGTTAACCGTAATATGGTTCCATAACCATAACCATAATGCTAGTATCTCAGTAATTGAAAATGAGTAATTGAAAGTGAGCAGTGACCAATCAAAAGATAAACATATTCATAAATATCTAAATAAAAGGAGTGGTGTCCTGAGACCTTGTTTTTCCTTTTAATGTTACTTTTATTAATAGCAGACGTGAGAGAAATGAGGAGCGGGGATCAGCATTCTCACAAGAGCAGTTCATCCCTGAAAAAAATGTCTTGATGGGACCAAACACATTCCATAGCTGTGGCATGTTGACTGTTGTTGAGTGGGAAGTGGGAATGGAGTATTTTTGAGAGGGCATGACTGGCTGGAACACTGAGCAGGAGTGTTCTACACTGTAATATATTGCTGCAGGTCTCACTTATGCAAAACTTGGTATTTACCATCATTTAGAAAAGGAAAAGCCACTTTTAGTGCTTTGTACAAACCCAAGTAGCTACCTTTGATGAAATTGCTCCCTGCCTTTCACTTCCTGGCATTTCACAGCCTAATGGTTTTTACTTTACAACTATAAACCCTTAGAATTGCTGAAGGAGAGCCAGTGGAAGAAGTAGTTCAAGAGATGACGTTGGATGAATGGAAAAATCTCCAGGAACAAAATCGACCAAAGCCTGAATTCAACATCCGGAAGCCTGAAACCACTGTTCCTTCCAAAGCAGTGGTGATTCACAAGTCAAAATATAGAGATGATGTAAGCATTCACTTAGAATTTAGAGGGTTTTTCTTTCAACCCTGTGTTTACATTTACGGCTTTTTAATAATGAAATTAATCTAAGGATATTCTGAATAGATTGGGAAGCACTACTAGAACATTTAACTCACCTCAGCCAACAGTTCTCATGCTTTAAAAAACAAAAAGATCAAGCAGCGTAGGATTATTTTTGCTTTCTAACTTAAGCAACCACACAGAAGCACTGTTTTTGCTTCTTTTTGTTTGGTGCTGGCTGTTCAGTCTCAGTGGAAGAATTTGTTGCATTTTGTGTGTTTCTGGTTAATAGTCTCATACTGAAATCTTGCTTCTCCATTTTGCCTGAAAATAAAATGAGGATGGAAAGGTTACAGAAGAATGATACACTTTATTTTCCATTGATGGAAGTGTTTCCTTCAGTGGAACTGGCTTGTGTTGGATACTGGCCATTGAGTTAGCTTTGGGTTCTCTATGGCTCTTCAGCTGCGTGCACTGGGAGCCCAAACAGCAGCTTTGTAGTTTGTTTTTTCAAAATGTATAGGTAGATATATAAAGAGGTCACATCATCTTTATTGCAAAACTTTGCAGACTTTTAATCCTGGGGTTTTCTGATGCACGGGTCCACCATTTATGCCTGCATTTTTGGTAACCGTTATAGCTTGAGTGCCGACAGCTTTGCTGATGGGCATGACTGGATGCGTAACACTGGCTGTCATGTTAATCATTATGAGAAAACTTAAATCATAACATATTAGGTTTCATCTTGACTTCAGTGGATGTGCCTGTACTGCTTTTCCCACCATTCATTGAGATGTGATCAGTAGGATAGGCACGGGAAAATATTTTGGTCATAGGGTCTTGGCTTGTTTCCTGGGACCCAGCTGGTTGCCTAGATGGTGTCAGGGGATGGGGCTTCATCTCTGCCATAATGTCTCCTGACCCCTACAATAATAGCTCTCTCTTTACAAAAGAAGCCCCAGGTTTTTTCTTTTGTTTGCTTTTTTGGTCTTGTCTTGTACCCACTGTGCTAGTTCATGCAATTAGGAAGTGGAATAAGGTGGGCAGGAAATCCTGTGTTACCTCCACTCATCAATTAGGGCCGATGCAGAGATTTTCCACCATCTTACTTTTCTTTGCAAAGAACTGGGGGGAATTCCTTTGGGGAGCTTTGAAGAGAGGGTCAGGTTTCTGAGCCAGATTCTAGCTGTTTCCTTGGTTGAGATTCTCTCCTTTGTATTGGTTATGGAGTGTGATTTTCTCTGTAGTTGAAATTTCCTGGTAAGAGAGATCTGCCTATCATTCTCTGTTGTTTCTGACATTTTTACATCTAAGGGCCAGCTTTGTTTCTTGGGCTGCTGTGCTGTTGAGTGGCTGTCCACACATATCTAATATTTACAGCAGTTTATTTTAATATGGGTTTACAGATTGTGTTTGTAATTACTTAGTAGTTGAACTCTTGAAGAAAAATACATAAATATATTTATGTAATAAACATGATGTTTAGGTTGATAAATAAAATAGCATCACAACAGCTCTTGAATTATAATTGTACTTTGGAAGAAAAATAATGTTATTTTATCGTCATAGTAGTGAGGACTGGATGACAGGCATACAGATAATAAGCCTGTGGATAACTCCAGAAGTTTAAGTTCACAAGCCTCAATCACTGTAAGATAGCCAACATAGTACGTTAATTTAATTTAAGCTGAATTCATCTTATGCTTGAAAAGCTGCTGTGATAAGAGCACAAAAACGCAATGTGTAGATGAGTATTAAATAGATCTTTTGAAAAATTCACATAAAATTGAATTGTAGAAACAAGTTACAAATTTCCTTGGCACCTGAATAGATTTCTTTGGCAGAATGTTTTTGTTGTAAAGGGATGAGAAAGTGTGTTAAAAAAATCAGGATTATTAGGATGTTCTCTCCCCCATTTTTAAACAGTAGAGGGGCTTGGTGTAACAATACCTTCTCAAAATGACTCCCTCATGATGTTTTGGTCAAGTTCCATCGTCACTCACCAGTGCCCATTCTGGCTGAGGCTGATAAGTTGTGATCCAGATTGGATATTGTTAGTGGGAAAGACTGATGTACATATGTGATAAGATGTTAAGCTGGTGTTGACAGTATTGGCATGCTTCAGAATATAGTTTCTCTTTATTATCAAGCACCCTAAAACAATACATAAAGGTCTTTAAAAAAAATCTTAAAATGCTCCTTTCCTTACCTCAGGGATTTCTTCCAGATCCCTGCTCCAGTTCTACCATCTGTAGTATGACAAGTGGTTAGGTGGGACAAGGCCTCTTCAGCAGTAACATTTAGGTTGTTGAATTCTGCCTTCTTGCACCTAGTGTGCTTTGGTTTGAGGAACTGCGTTTTTATGTTATTCTTCTGTTGTCCCTTTTTTGTACAGCATTCGCTTTTGAATTTGTATTTAAGTGAAGTTTGTGTACACCTTGTGGACCCATTGGTGGGTTGGAGCATAGTGGGTTGAAGCAGAGCCATAACTTTTGTTGTAGCTGTCTCATTTTGTTGTTTCCACAGCTTCTAGGAAGCCTTCTGTCCTCCTTTTGGCATTTAAAAAGCCAGATGGTAAGCTTAATGTACATCATTTCTATTCTAGGTGAAGGAGGATTTTGAGGATGATTCTCATTTTTTCCGAAAAGCAGCAAACGACATCACTTCTCAGCTGGACATTAATTTTGGGAATCTGCCTCGTCCTGGGCGTGGAGCTAGAGGAGGACGAGGAGGTCGTGGACGAGTGCGTAGAGTTGAAGATTCAGGACCCAGGCCAGAAGTGATGGTAATTCTGTACTAACTGCAATCTCCATGATTGTCCTTATATAGCTAAAACTACATCAACCACACACGACAGACTGGTGTTGGTGGAATTTCAAAATTCTCAAGCTTTTTTTATGGAAGAATGGTCCAGACAGATCAGTTTGGTTTGCATACTGACTGACTGATGTGTGTATGTGTGTGTAAGTAATGGACTGTCATGGTAACAGGAGCAATCAACACAGCAAAATTTCACGGCAGGCTCCAGTTGAACTACTAGTCCCACATTCCAGTGGATACAGAACAGTACAGTAAGCCCACAGTATCCACTAGGGTTTGGTTTCAGGACTCCCCATGAATACCAAAACCCATGGATGCTCAAGTCCCATTAAGTACAGTCGTGTAGTAAAATGGCATCCCTTATGTAAAATGGCAGAAGTTTGCTTTTTGGATGTTTTTTTAGGGAGGGGGGAAATATTTTAAATTTGCGGTTGCTTGAATTTGCGGGTATAGAATCTGTGGATATGGAGGGCCAGCTGTCGTCAGAAACAGATAGAGCAAAGTGAAGCCAGAAATACTGTAGCTTTCTCAAATTGTCAAGCACAAGAATAGAGTCTCATTCCGAACAAGAGATAAAATTTATTCTTACTGTCCATGTCCTCATTCAACACTTGAACTTCAGAGTTGCCTGGAATGGTTTAAAACAGTCAGCCCACCACATTTTTGAGTTTCACTTTTGCAGATTTGATTATTCACAGATTATTTGCTGTCGCCTCTGCTGCTACCGTATGCCATTTTTAATAGGGACTGCAAGCCTCGTGAGACTGAGAAACTGCGAACGAGGCTAGTAAGTCCTTATTAAAAATGGTGTGGGGCAGCAGTAGAGGTGGTAGTAAGACCCACAAGCCACCCACTTCTGCCTTATGAAGGAACCCTGATGCCTCAAAGGAATCCACGATGGGTTAAATATGATCATACTTTTTGGTGCATTAAATATGGTTTGGGAGGGCCTGGAGTTATTCACTTTTTTCACTTTCATGGGCCCCTAACCCTAGTGATTGTGGAGGGACGACTGTATTCTAAGACCTTTAGAGTTAACTCCAGGCTAAAAATAGTGTAGGAATAAAATGGATTGATAGGCTTGCAAGGAGAAGCTGGGGTGGGGGACATCTGAACAGATAGATCGCTACCAGTTTCCATCCCACAGTTCTGTTAAGAGTTCAGTTTAGGGGAATGCCACGGCACATGCTCTTGCTGGAAGAATGAGCAGTTCTGAGGAGGCTGAATCTATAAGGGAACAAATGCAGTATTTTACTGGAATCATGCCCTTTGTTCAAGAAGTCCATAGTGTTTTTTTCTAATTCAGTCTCACAGCTTGTGAGGTGGGATAGGCTGAGGGAATAACTTAAATCTAGAACACCCCAGTTAACTTCAGGATCTGAATCTGGGAAACTTTACTAGTAAACCATACTTGACTCAAGTCCAGTGCTCAAGAAATAGTTTGTGGATTTTCAGGTTTTATAAGTTCTTAGAACTTTCAACCTTAGTGATCAAAATATGCAGAACTAGGAAATCTGATACCTAACATTACCAGTCCATTGCTAAAATGGAGTTTCTTGATGGAACTGAGATGTTTCTCACGTGCCCCCCCCCAAGCTGTTGTCCTGCAACTCCTGTCAACCCATGGTGAAGATGATAGGAACTGAAGCTCAGTTGCAGCCAGACAAGTCACACATCCCTCCATCGCCTCCCCCAAGGGGGTCCCAACATGGCCACTTGTCTCTCAGCAAAAACAGTGAATTTGTTCCTCCATGTTCCATAAAAGGGAGCGAGGGACATTTTTCAGTGGAAAAAAAATGGGTTGAATGTAGTGTTGGGATGGCAAGCTCTGTGGTAGAGTCTTAATTAACAAGCTTGGGTTCAGTAGTAGGGTAGATGTAGACATGGACAAAACTACATTTATGGGCATCTCAGTAAGAAGGTATGCAACTAGGTATAATCTTGCAAAAATAAAAATAAAATAAAAATCTTGAGGTGTACTGTTCTTCATCTTAGATGAACGTCACTGCTCCAAATCCCGATGACCCTGAGGACTTTCCTGCTTTAGCCTGAAGGAATGGAATGACACCTTCAAAAGCAGCTGTGAAGATACCAGCTCTACACTGCTGTGGAATAATCAAACTCTACAGAGAGAAATGACTTTTGTGTGTGAATTTTGCACTTCTATTGTGTTAAGAGCCTAGACATATCCAGTGGGCTAGGAGGCAAGGTCCAGCACCACTTGTTTTTGGATTAGCTGTGTGAAGGCTTATGGTACCATACATGAGGGATTTCAAATAAAAGTTCAAGATGACTGTGTCGGAGAGATACAGAAGAGTGACTCTTTGTCTGTGGTGTTACAGTTGTAAGATACACAAGATTATTTGTTCTGGGGGCTTTATAGCCAGAACAGATACACACACTTAACAGCTGTTTTCCTGAAATGTACCTTTGCCATACTCAGCAACTTGCACAATTTTCAGGAGTTGGCAAATAAAAAGCAATACAAAATAAGCTCACTGTTTGGGCTCTAAGGTGCTATGTTCATGATTTTTCTTTGCTGTCTTACGCTGAAGATTGCAGATGGTAAGACATTTAAGTGTGTGAAACTCCTTTCCTATTGGAAATCTAAGGTATATGCCCAGACAGGTTTATACCACTTTAGTGAGACTATAAACCCATCTAGTTTTTTCTGTGCCGTTTTTTTTTCTTAATCTTTCTGGGATCACTGCACTTTCTCAGATTACATTTGCCATTCTGTTAATCACAAAATGCTTCTCTAGCTGCAACAATCTGGTACTGGCTAAAGTAGTTTCAGTTGGGTTTTTTCCTCATGAATGAAAGATGGTCAACAAATTACTTTTCCAGCTGTTGTGAAAAACTGCATGACAACTTGCAAAAAAGGCACCAGTACTATTTTAAATATGTTTCCTTAGTGGCTTTACCACACTGATTTTCACAATAGTAAATATATAGCCAGGGTCAGTAGCTTGCTACCCAGATGCTTCCCATCTGATACTCTTGTAGGAGAGCATTGAACAAACAATACATTTTATTTGTATACATTTTTACAAGTTAATCAACATTAATAATCAAATCACACTGATATGAGAATACATACTATCAAATTAAAGTTTCAAGATAGTATCAAGTTTACACCCTTAAAATATGTTTAGCAAAATAAATTTTCCTGATTTTTTTAAATATTACAATTTTTTAAAAAAATGAGCAATATGATTACACCATATACTTTTACTGTACAAGAGTTTACAAAGCAGTAGATATAAAACTACAGGACAACAA
This sequence comes from Ctenosaura bakeri, assembly GCA_948474755.1. NCBI lineage: Eukaryota > Metazoa > Chordata > Lepidosauria > Squamata > Iguanidae > Ctenosaura > Ctenosaura bakeri. Next base: position 41,456 of record CAOLHI010000887.1, read on the forward strand.
TATTGGGACTTAAAAGCAGCAGCCCTGAAAAAGCTTCTCCAGTCTTTCAACAGTATAGCTGTCAGTACTAAAACAGACAAACGTTGGGAATAACTTCACTAACAATTGAAAACTTGAGCATACTTGTGCTACCCAACCAGTGCAACAAGTACAGACTTGAAATAATTTTAGTGTGTAGTGTGCATGTAAGCAGCCTGAAAAAACTTGCCAACTTACAAACCTAAGCTTGAAAAAAAAATGCAGCTGGAAAGAACTGCAAACCCTGTTTAATTTGCAAGCTTGTCAAGGGATGTTGGATATTAGATGACTAAGAAACTGCACCATTTTTGAGCTTAATGTCAGGCTTACAATGTGTTTTATCAGACAGCGTCATAAACCAAACATTGGCCCCAAAATTTAAAAAGTCTGCTGCACTGCATGGAGAAACCCCATCACAAACTTAAAATCCTAATTGTTGGCATGTATGATGCTAGCTGTTTATATCAGCATGAACTTGGGCAGTTTGGGCTAAATAATTCCAGATTCTAGTTCTCAAAACACAATGCAAGTCAGATTCCACTTCAGATTCAACTGATCAAACCATAGCAAGAGCTCAGCATACAGTGACTGTCTACCTATACACCAGAATAAGACATCTTGTCATACACAATGAAAACATTCACTTTGGTTTTTTCTTAATACTTATCAATAGTTAACCTGTTAGAATGATTTTATAAAGCAGCAAAACTGTGTCTCCAAGATGAGTTAATTACCTTTTTATGATCTTAAAAGAGAAATCCTTAAGCAAACATTGAAAAGGGAGATGATTTTTTTTGTTGACTGAAATAGTTTGGAGATACCTACTGTTTTTTCCTGTAACTCTAATGCTACAGAACTGGATAATATAAATACATTCGGAGCTGTATAAACAAAAACCATAACCATTTCAACAAATGTGCCAGTCTTAAATGTAGTACATTTTTGCATTCTCACTAAAGCAGTGGCTAGACATAGATGAATCTGGATTTTTGAACTTGAGATATTGGGATACAAGTTAAAATGGGACAACTGGTTTTATGTGAGACACCTAGTATACCTGCTTAAAAGCACATTAATGGGATTTTGTTTTTAAAAAAAAGGCTATGGTAATAACTGGCATGGATTTTGGTTTCTAGTTTAAGTGTTTTGAGTTTACCTAATTCACTTGAAATAATGCCAGTCTTCAGTACCCTCTAAAAAAAAGAAAGAAAAGAGATTTGTATAAGCCAATGTGTAATTCTGTGTAAAGCCAATGTGTAATTTATACTGCTTTAACAGCAGTAAAAATGTGATTCCCTCCCCCTCCCAACTGGTGTTGTTAGTAGTAATGCTACAGTAGTAACGACCATTAAGCCAGACTCTTTAAGTGTGGCCCAAAAAAACAAAAAAAATCTGGTAGGATTCCAGGTATCTACCCTGCACCTCACAAGCCTTATATTTCAATTACTAATTTGCAGTGATTTGTTTTTTAAAGTGGTGAACAGCATGGTTTCCTTCTCTGTACATATCTTCCATGAGATTGGTGTTATTTCCATTTACACTACTAAAAAATACAACTAGTTAGACACAGAAAATTTAGCCTCATGCAGTTAGACATACAGACTGATTTATCTCATAGGTTTCCCTTTAAAAAAAAAAACCCTAAAAATGATTAGGAGCCAATTTCTACTTAATTGGATTATCGTTGAAGTAGGAAATGAACTTGAGTAGCTGAAAACATACTCTACAACAGGGGTTTAAAAGGGTATTCATCATTAAAAACCCAAGGAAGTTTAAAACTTTACTGTGCAAACATTTAGGGTCCATATTTATGAGCAACAATTCTGGAAATGAGAGGCCAGAGCTGTTTATAAGAAACCAATTTGACATGTGGGGTTATATTCCTTCAGATTGAACAGCAGTGTAGTTAAAATCTCAAAGGCAGTATGGGGGGGACGGGACGGCTGTGATCCTAAGGGCAACTCTTCAGCAGAGATATTATGTTCAAGCTGTGCCTTACAAGAAACCCAATTATAGTCACACCAATGGTGCAGTTAATGGTTCTTCAGTACATGCAGTTGACTATATGATACCCACAGTTCACATGTTTGATGCAGAAAATACTTGTATTTACCAAAGAAATTGTATCTTCTCTCTACATACTCCAGCATGGAAACAAGGTTTATTAATGGACAAGTTGCATAGCAAGTTCAAGAGTAACAAAAAAAATCAGGACATCTGCAATTCCTCAGATGCTCAAGGACATTTCTTTGAAAAGTAAATAAGAATGATGAATTCCAGGTGAACCTAGCTGGAAAGCAACTGACTTGCCATTGTCAATCCTTCCTTATAATGTATGTCTGCAGGAGTAAGAACCTGGCAGCTAACAAGTTCCTAATGCCTAACAAAGGTGCAACCACATCATGACTAATTCACCACCTCATTTGTGTCCTAACTAGCTTTTTAGTACTTCTAAGTTATGGTGGTCTCACAGTGGTACAAGAGGAGTATCACATTAGCTTGTGCTGCTGCCTCTCTTTTATGGGTTCTGAGGTCACAGGTGAACAGGAGTGTATTTTGTACTATAGGACTGCAACTTGTAGGCTTCATTTAAAAACAACCCTATTTCACTTTTATAAACAGGTATTAGCAATTTTAAAAACATTTGACAATAACAGTACTACTTCAGGTGGCGTTCTGGAAGTATAACTAGATAATTACTTTTTAGAAGTAACTTTTCTCTTAAGCTTTGGCTGGGCAGTGGTGAGGTTCAGCAGGACTGTCTAGTACTTATGTTTCCTTAAAACATGCAGGGATTTGTTCCATGATTGTGTTGCTCTATTATGACTATCAAGACCAGCTATCGTGGTTAAAGCCAGAGATCTGGTTCAGAGCTGAAAGATAATTTCGGAGGTGAATAGGTCAGTGTTTGTAGCACCTTCTGGCTACAGCAACAGCTCTTTGGAGGAAAAAAAAATTAAGTGCTGTTGCAGCTGAACCATACTGTATGACCTCAAGGAAAAACAGGACAACAGCTACAGCTACAATAACTCTACTTCAGTTACTAATGACAAAAAGCTCTGTTATGGTTTGCTAATACTTTCTCTTTTTTAAACTCACAAATGGTAATTTTAGCAGCTCATGGTGCTCTTTCCAGATTTCACTAAAATGCTATTCCTGTTACTTCTCTAAAAATTGATAGTTAATGAATCAAAAGCTTTGATGAATCAGCAGCTTGGAAAGAGAAGAGGGCTACTACTGCAATGCCAAGTCATAATTCAATAGGAACCCCAGTTCAGTGGTAGCACAAGAGGTCCAATTTCTGGTTTCTGCAGGGAGGGACAGAAAATGCTTGTTTCCTCCAGAACCATGCCAGTCAGGCATGAAGCCTAACACCAGAACTGAAGAGGAATGTTCCAACTCTCTTCAAGTCTTAGCAAGGTTTTAGAGAAGCATTGCCCCATCAATCACCCTCATATTTCTTTTACAAGGCACTGTGTAGATATGTGCAAGTACATGTGCACACAGAACACATTTATTAAAAAGGCTTACTTAATCAATGCATTTTATCCAACTGTTTACAATTTACGCAAGGTTTGCAGTCACTTCTGTACTCACACACTCATACCTGCACAAGAAAGCTTATTTTCAAAGCTGATATTAAAATACAGTGGACACACAGGTGTTTTTTTTAATTAAAAGTTAACACTTCAGGCAGTGGTATAATTGGCAAACACAAGAAAATAAAACAATGGAAGTAAAGCACTCTTTGGTGGATTTAGAAACCACTTGCAGGTGATAAAACTGTTGAAGAAAACTTAAGGAATTACAATGCTAATGAACAAAAGGCAGGCATTCCTTCCCAACCCCCCCCTCCATTTTATGAGAGAAGCTACCATGGCACAGAAAGCCTTAAGTTATTAAATAGCTAACCTGCCCGCCCCTAGAGCCCCATAAATACTGTAGCAGTAGGCAGGAGAGAGCTGACTGCCATAGCATTTTGTTCACTAGCACTGGACAGAAAAAGAAAGCTCTCTGGGTAATAAGTGAAGAGTCAAGGTGAAAATTTACAGGCTGTTGCCACATTTACATCTGCAAATGCTTCCAGAATATGGTCACAATAACTTTGGGTCCTGGCACAAATTCCTCTAAACTTTTAAAAAATCCAGCTAAAAGTTAAAATAGACCACTTTTTAAAAAGTTTCTCTCTCTGATTTTTTTTTTAATTGACAGCAACGTCCCTTTGTTCCTCTACATCCTCTTCAGTTCCGATTGTTCAACGCAACACAGTTCTGGTTCTTGGCACAGGAGCACTGCTGAAATGATAAAAATGAAATTTAAGGAATCTCAGATATGAACATCGAAGCACAGGTCAGAGTTAGCATTGTTACCAGTTTAAACTAAAGCAAACAAACCAAAAAGTTGGCTGAGGGGAGAGGACCACAGGCTACAAAGCTGAGAACAATGCAACTTGAACAGCAACAAGAGTACAAGCCCACCACTCAGATCACAAATTTCAGAAGACAAGGAAGCTCAGGTTCACAAACAGAAAGCAGTGGGATTAAAGTACCATAAGCGTATTTGTTGTAAAGCATCCCTTTTCCTTCTTTCTCTCTGAGGCATCAGACTGTGGGAAGAGTAGAAAAAAAGTAAAGTTGTTGTAAGACTAAGGCTTTAATAGATGCATTTTGTTGCTTCATGCAGCTTCCAATAAGAGTCAAATGCAACTGACAATATTAAAAGCAGATTGAAATTTTTAGAAAATAAAGAAGGGTCTTCCTTTTTTAGTTTTTCATGATTAAAAGGATATAAAAATACCCCTAAAAAGTGAAAAACTCTTTATTTAATTAGCAGAATAGCACTTACTGTGTATTTGCTCCTATGCGTCAAGCCTCTTACAATCCATCCTCTTTCCTCTCATTGTGTCAACGTAATATCTTGTTCCCTAAACTGCTAACGGTAGCAACAAGGAAGGACTCTTTCATTTGAAGTATGAGTTTCCAGCCAATTTCAAGAGAAAGAGGGGAGGGAGTTACTTGAGCACTCTAGAAAACTGTGTTCCATGACCTTAAGATCGCATTTTAAAATGGGCTACCATATATTAGATATATCTACATAGCACGAAAGGCTATGTCTTACACATTAATGTCTCCAGACAGCAGCCACATCTGTAAAGCACCTTGCTACTGGAGAGAATGCCAATGCATGAATGTCTGGTGGGAACACAGGACAGAAAACGGTAGATTACATACGGATAAGTTGGTTGATTGAGAGATGATGTGCAGGACACAAAACTGGGCTCTCCTTTGAAGGAAAACACACCTGCTTTTTCAAGGCCTATTTGCTCTTTACAGTTGTATATTGTGGCACTGCACCAAAAGCACATGAAGCTGCTGTATAGTCATAGCCAAAACTCTTTTAAAGACACTGATGTCCACACCCAGTCTGGTGCCTCTGAACATATATAAGATTGCTCAACATTCTGCTTAATAGGAAACCATTTCCCCCATCTCCAGAGTTAATTATGTGTGCCCTGCTTAGGTGTAAATTCCACCTTTGTATATAAAATGCAAAGGTTCATGAGGGAGAAAACACTTCACATATTAAGATTACTTAATTTTGCCCCAATAAAAATTGCTGTTGTCTAATTTAAAATGTCAAAGAATGAAGAAAGTAGGACAGCATAAATAGTGGTTAGATGAAACAGCTAAGCCCTACATTACTTCCTGAATGATCAGACATGTAGCCTCAGTTCCAATAGTTTCCCAGGACACAGATATCCAGATTAGACACTGTAATTTAAGCCAAACTGTGTAGTTAACCCATTTCCTCATGACTTGGAAGTTTATGCAAACTACATTTGCTTGACTCAGCCATCCTGGCAAACTTTAGCCAGAATCCTACAGTGTTACACAGTGAATCCCTTTCTGATCCCCCACCAAATCCCCACTTACCAGGAAGCAGCCATTGTGAATGATGGGGGTCTACTCCTTTGCTGGTCAGGAAGCATGTGATGACTGCATCCTCTCCCATGAACAATCTCTAGTGTGACAGGTAGAAGCAGGACCCCTGTCACAATTTCCCTTTGTCCCAGAACTCACTCATGTGAGGTAAAGTAAGACTATCAGTGACTTCCTGATTGACAAGGGAACAGACTTGTGTCGATAGCAATGATTGTTTCCTAAAAAGTGGAGACTGGGGAACATTCATGGTCTCTACATAGTGTCTAAACTAGAGGCTACACAGGAATAATGAATATGAAACAGTCATGAATGAGTAATTCTAGGTTACACATTCATAACTGCCCAACGGGATTCCAGTCATCAGAGAAGACCTAGAATTGGAGGAAGAAGCACGTGAATTTGCAATTTATTCTCAGTTCTCCAAACAACGATTTGAACAGGGCCTCAATTAATGTGAAGTGTGATTTGCAGTGTCACACTACCACTATTTATAATATATAATAAAGAATTAACAAATTTAATGTATACAAAATTTCGAATCTGCAAGGTTCTTCAGGATGATTCACAAACTATATGTATTTCAGCACACTGACCACACTAATAGTTGTACTTAAATCCCAGATTCATCTCCCTACCCCACAATCTATGTCCACTTCTGGAGAATTCACCATATTCTATTCAAGGTTAATTTGCTTAGCAGAATGTTATACTCCAAAGGTATATCCATACTACCCAATCATAACATTTTTGATGCCACTTTAACTTCCATGGCTCCATTTTATAGAATCTTGCGATGTACAGGTTCATGAGGTACTTAGCATTCACTGCCAAAGACATCTAATGCCGCAGTTCAGGTGAGTACACCAGAGAATTCTCACCACCTTAAAAATACAAATCCTATATAGCTTGGGTCCAGGTTATTTGAAGAACTGTATTCAGCAATATGAGTGGATTTTGAGATCTTCAGGGAGGCAGTACTCTGCTCCACCATCCTTACAAATACATATGGTGGAATGATGGGAGAGGGTCTTCTCAATGCTCACCCCAAGGATCTGGAACTCCCTCCTAAAGAGGCTAGACAGACACCCTTCTTGCTATTCTTCAATTGGTATGTGAAAACTTCTTGTTTGTTTCAGGAGGGTTTTGAAGCCTGATTGCTCATGGGGAAAGGGCTTTTTAAAATGTTCTGTATCGTTCATATTTGATTTTTCCTTTTAAATGGGTAGGTGTTAAATTTTTTAATTCTATTAGCAGTTTATTTATGTTTTAATTTTTGTATGATGTGAAACTTTTTAGTTGTATCAGCTACTTTGAGTCCCATTTTGGAGAAAGGGGGGATATACATCAAATAAATAAAAATAAATGAATCTGCTTTAACTTTTGCAAGACACCTCAAACCCCAGGACAAGGGTGGGATATAAACAAATAAATCACAAACTGTGCGATCTGCAAGATAAAGCCATGGCAATAAAAGTGCAGAGACTAGTCACCAGAGAGTATTTCCAATGCAACTGATGATGAGATGGACTGTTCAGAATAGAGAGAGTTATCACTTTCTGTCTGGCATTATTTAATACATGAGTTCTACACAGACAGCCATTGCACAAAACATAGGTTGATGAACTAACTGATCCCTAGTGTAGACAATGAATGAGCTTGAGAACAAGGATAATGTGTGGCACAGACAGCAACACCAAAAAGAAAAAAAATCACTCATTGTTGAAAACTAGCATAAATCTGCTATGTGTGATCACTTGCTGTGTAAGATCAGAAGTAGCAGCTTGTATAAGGGTGAGCAACTGTGGAAGGCTCAGGGGCCACATTACCTCTTCTGGGAGATCCTGGAGGGCTGCACCCCCACAACCACCCCCACAGGGGGGGAAAACCAATTTTTTGCCTCCAAATAACTTCTATGAGATATTCATATCATGTTTTATGGTCTTCCTTGCCCCTGAAAGAACATTTGGGGTCATTTTTGAAGCAAACAAATAGAAAAAGTTTATAAAATTTTATTTTGCCTACTGAGGATGTTACGGATCCTTCAAGCATGATGGAAATGCACTCCACACTCCATTTTGGAGTCTCTTTTTTGAAATTTGAAAAAAAGAAAGATTCCTCATGGCCCCTAGGAGTTGCACACAGTCCTCAGGGTGCACTTTGCTGATATCTGTTGTGCAAATTGGGCTAAGGAACCTGCCTGGCTAGCAGGAGTTCTCTCAAGAGCACAGAATGTTCTCTCAAGAGCACAGAATCCACCTTGCTACATAACCCTACTTTTGATTTAATGCTTACATTTCTATCTTGCTTTATTTCTCTAAGGAGTTCAAGACAGCTTATATGTATCTCCCCCTTCCCACTTTATTCTCATACTACAAACCCTTAAAAGGTGGATCAGGGTAAAGCACTGTGATTAATTCACGGCCATTGATCAAGTTTCACAGTTCAGTGGGGACAAGAACAGGATCTCCCAAGTCCCTGTCCAGTTTCTAACAACTCCATCAAAAACCCCTTTCATTCCTTGAATAGTTTTCGGAAATATTACTGAGCCATGAAGGGTTTTCTCCCCTCCCTAGCACAGGAAGTAGTGGCAGCTTCTAGCATGATAGCACAAAGGACCATCACCCCTTGCTCCAACACTGGGCAGAGAACTAGGCTTCAATTCCACCATCATGACCAAGCAAAAAATGGTTATAAACCTGCAAGCATGAATTTCAACCACAGCCTCTGAAAACTGGCAGATATTTGCTAGTTATGTGGATGACATCATCTGGTGAAGGAACTTTTGGTAAGATTTGAAGTAGCATTTTAACAATGCTCTAAAGAAGAGAGGCCACAGTGCTATATCTATTAAGGACCGTGTAAACCTGGCAGGAAGGGCAATAGTGAGGTCCATGGGATGTATGTAGCCCCTGGAAGTTTTTCTTGGGTCCCTGGAGACTTCCAAAACCTTTGCAACTTTTTTTTAAAGGAGACAGAGAATTATGCTTTCTGAAGAACGCAGGGAGAGTGACTTTCAGCTAAACCAAGTCTGTGCTCCCATATGTTACTTCATGCTCCCCTTCCCTTTCCCCAAAACTGGAAGTACCCTTCTGGCCACTTCCCACTTCAACAGAAACCCAAAGTGCAGCCTGTGGTGGTTCAGGAAAACGGAAAATGGGGCAAGGTAGGGCCCCCCTGACACCCCATTCCTGAGGTAAAAGATCTGGGGGTTTTCTCCCTGTTCAAACCTCAGTCTATATTTTCCACTTAAATTTGGAAATAAAATTAGAAGCAAAATTGACAAGTAAAAGATGACATTTAAACAACTGACTGAAAGTTCTGTTTATATAATATGCTAGGCAGTGGTCACTTCTAACTCATCAGAGAGATCAGGTCTTCCCAGAACAGAGACCCTTTTGATTATAGTCCATCTTGGTTTAATAACCCAAGACAGACCAGTTTTGTGCCTGCATGGTCTCTTCTCATGTTGCCTCTTCCCTCCTGGTAATGTCTTACTGACATGTCCTGGTCTAGTTAGGCTAGAGTTTTCCACTTGGAAGAAGCCAGAATTCAAAATCATTATAGAGCACCAAGAAGAGAAGAAGGAAAGGCACACGACTTTGCATATATCTTGGCTCAATAAGCAGTATGCCTGAAGCAGATATAAGTAAAAATATATATATATGAAAATGTGTACATTTCGCATTGATGGACATCTATCAGATGACAACAGAAACTATTAAAGTATCTGAACCCCAAATATGCAGGTACTAATGATAACAGCAAAACCATCCAGAAAAAAATTATCTCTAAAATTAGTATGTTATCAGAATCCTAAAAAACTCTGTTTTGTGCACCTGAGTAAATAACTGTGAAAGTCTTGGCAATCTAAATCATGAATTATGAAACAAGCACACTCTACACACACTTCTTCTGATGTAATATAAAAGTCAGCACTGCTTAGATCCAGTTTCTTTGGTGTTTCAAGGAAAGAGATCGAAGGAGAGTTACTAATCTTATAGAAGTAAAAAGTAGTTACTGTTTTACTTCTTTTTACAAATACACAGCAGCTATGAGTTTTAGTGATGCAGAAAAGAAATCTGAACTGCTAGCAGAAAACATCACAATTTCAGAACAGTTGTAGAAAAGGAACAAAGACCTCAGAAGGCAGATACAGACTCTTGCTCACTTAGTACTTCGAAAAGGCAAGATTCATCTTTGTCAAGAAAAGACAATTCTTTCCCTGGCATGGGGTAATTAGTTAGGTGACAGCAGGGACAGACAAAATCAAATCTACACACAAATGAATATTCCAGGAAGTGAGTCTACACACAAATCTACACACAAATTAATACTCATCTCTTTCCATTCAATAATATTCCAGGAAGACTGCTGTTAATCTAGCTAATGAAATTATAGTCATTTGAACATTTGAACTTCAACCAGCTGAACCGATTAACTGACAATTTAAATTTGCATGAAGTTTTTAAACAACGCAAAATGACAATTTTAGAAGAAAAAAAACCCCATGGTCTTCAAAGAAACATTTCACTTTTACACTGGACCTTTTTTACACTACACCTTTTCTAAGAAGATACTTGCCACCTACTGTTTTTATAAGCACTTTTATAAACAAATCTGCTTTGCTGGGGTCCCATTTCATTCACTGAGACTGTTAAGAGCATGGATTAAACAACGACTTGCTGCAACCTTACACCATAACCAAATTATTTATTTTCCAATAAATACTTTTGATAGTGAATAGAAATTAAAATGCATTACTTCCTCCTGCTCAGTTCCTGCATTTAAACAAAAGGGGACTTTATTTAATTCTCTTAACTGATTCTTTTTCTTTAGGGGAGTATTTCTTAGATTCCCTCTTTTCAATCATTTTATAAGGAAGGCTAATAATCTGTAAGTCTGATAGAATTTCCTCAACTTTCTTCAGAGTATAGATTATTCAGAACTTATTTAACTCAAATGGTTCTGATCTCCACACAGTCTTGCAATAAATGAGCAGAGAACACTTTCACTCAGTTGCAATGTAATAGCAAACTCGTATTTACTACTACACATATCAGCACTGATTAGCCTTGGGTTCAGACATTCCCCTTGCTATCTTCAGGAGCACTACAAGAAGGAAATCAGTAGCATCCACCTCCAGTGTTCACACTTAGTGGAGTTTCTTCTCTTATCAGAAACAGGGAATTCTGGTTAGCTTAAAACAAGAGTGGAAATGTGGCTCCCCAGGCCATCCTACAATCCTACCCTTACAATCCTACCCCTTAAAAATAATGCCACTGAATTTGGGCAGCCAACTGCATCAACCATGCAACTCAATAGCAACTGAGAGAAAACTAAATTTAAATTACGTGTTTTGTTTGTTTCAAATGCTTTGCTGTGATTTTCTGCTGAACTCTGTTGACAAACCCCACTGAAAGCAAGCAAATGTTCACTTTAAAAGACTTGTCGTAGTGAGCAATATATTTAAAGAAAGAAGAATTTATATTTTAGATGGGCCTTTTCCCAGCTGCCACCAAATTTTGGTGGTGGAGACGAGTGCAACCTTTAGTGGCTAACTGGGGTCAAGAGAGGAAGTTTGGCAAAAAGTTGCCCATCCCTGCTTTAAATTGCAGTTTGTTAACAAGCCAAAAGCATTAAAGTTGTGCATTTTAAGTGACAGGTAAAAAAAGAAAGAAAAAGGCATGCACATAGCAGTGGCATGCACATAGCGGTTCCTTTGTAAAACTTTCCATTCCTTCTGCCCTCACCAGCTTAACTGCAGCATAAGATGGGGCAGATGTGACCACAGTTATTTGCTTTATAATTTCTGAACATTTTTATATTGCTCTTTGTATAGAAAATTTCAAAGTAGTTTACAATAAAACAAAAGACAGTAAAGCCAATTGCTAAAATAAAACCATAATAAATGAAAAAAGAGAATTTATTAAAAAGTGGTGGTTCTGCTCACTCTAGATTAAGCCCCAAACATCTCTTGCAAGTAGCCTTGAGAAAGTTCTCTTCAAAGGAATACAGCTGTTGGGCTGAAAACACTCCATCTCCATGATTTAAAATAACCAGAGTTTCCTTAACTCAGGAGGGAGAAGAAATTCTAGAAGTAAACCAAGAAGTAAATGCTCCTGATTTTACAGCTGTGCTACAAGAGGAAGAGAGGCCAAGTGTTCACCATCATTATCCTAAACTATGGCTTAGCATTATCTGTTTTAAAAGAGCCTTGAGTTAAGCATCAGAGGTTCAAATTTTAGTTAACTTCAACTTTTTTCAACTGATAATGTCTGGAATTCAGGACAGTAATTCTCACCTTTTGAAACTGCTTTTTCTGGCAGTAGACCTGGTGGTTCTTTTAGTAAGGCCTGCATTGTCAGAAATGCTAGGTTCAGACTGTTTACTTTTCTGAACACTGGACTGCAGAATTATTCTGAAAGAGTAGGAAAGAGAAATTATATAAAATTATATCAAACAAGCTGAAAAGTATATAATGTACAATGAGAAAGATGATACGGCATTAGATGCCTGAACAAGAGTATTTTGTGGACAGATATTTATGACCTCTCCTCAGTGACGTGTGTGGTAGTACTTAAGATTTTTGCTGAGCTTTAAAAACATTTATAAGGTTTTCATTCAAATCACTGATTTGTCTTATACTCTTAGGTAAAGAGTTTGGTACGGTTTTCTTCTAAGAGTACTGAAAGCAGCTTTATGGAGACTGAGAAACTACAACAATGTTGTTGTGTGTCTTCAAGTCAATATGACTTAGGGCAACCCTAGGGAAATTCTATCACAGGGTTTTCTGGGGCTGAGAGAGTGTGACATGCCCAAAGTAACCCAGAGGATTTCAATAGTCAAGTGGGGAATCAAACCCTGGTCTCAAGGATTATAATCCAATGCTCTATTACACCACACTGGCTCTCAGCCTATAATATACATAGCCCCACATTCTTCATCAATGGAAACTGGTTGATGAATAGAGAGAAAAGTCCTGAACTTCTCAGATAAGATACCATGTTGCAAATCCATCTAATATATTAACTCTAATTCCAAGTTACTGGTGGAAAAGAGACATTGACACACCTTACCACATGAGTCCCCTACTCAACTATGTATTTGCACAGTTAAATTTAGAGTGTCAGATGTGTCTGGTCTTGGAGATGTCAGATCTAGTTACAGGGACACATGCATTGATTACATCTGCCTTGGACTGCTGTAGCACAGGGTACCTTGGGAAGTGTACAGAAACTTCAGTGGATCCAAAATGCTTCACGACTGGAGATGGTTAGAGTTAGTTACAGAGAATACATTATGCTTTTAAATTGTTTTAAATTAGTGCTGCTTTTAATAAGATAATTTATATTAATTAAAAAAAATTAATACAAGATTGTTTTTAAAATGTGCTTCTTATTCATCTGTATTGTTAATTGCCTTGAAATCAATACTGGAAGAATAACTATCAAGATTTGCAGCTGTCCACACTTGCAAAGAATTCCATTTCTGCTTGAAATAAGATGTAGGTATTGCACTGCTCTGATGCAGTGAGATAGTCTGAATGTTGGGGGCTGCCTCAGCTTGTTCCTGTCAGGAATCAAGTTGACAGGAAGTATATTTCTGGTACAGAGAAACATCCTTGGAAGGATTACAGACAGATGGCTATAGCTTTTTCTTTTTTTCATTGCCAAGGGCTGCCTTAGCTTGTTTCTGACGGCAATTAAATTCGGATGGGCAGCTATGGGAGGCTAGGGGACTGCTTTAGCCCTCCTCATAGTCCCCAAGAGAACTGCACCCCCCACACCTTTGCTCCCTCATAAAAAACAAAGTCAATCCCCCAAAAATGTTCTTGAGCACCATCCAGGGGGTGTAGAGGAGCATTTTCATAACTTTTTTAGCCCCCTTGGTGACTTTAGGCCCAGGAAAAGTCTGATTTTAATAACAGCGACTTCCAGTCGTTTCTTGTTTCTAAAAAGGCGTCTTCTGGGCTTAAAATGACCCAAGGAGCTAAAAACATGGATCCATCTTCTATACTATGAACTTAATTACACTTGCGTGATTAAGTAACATCCCTGGCCTGAGCCCTCCAAAAATCTCTACCAAGCATTAGCCACATCAGGTTAAGGAGGTCTGTTCTGCTGGCAATCATGGGGTGGGTGAATGATATCCCCCCCATGCCAGCAATGAGTGAAGGTGCAACAAGGAATTGTGTTTCAGATTGTTGCAACCCTCATCTGCTGGCAGGAGGGGGGGTTGAAATGTCATCTACCTCACCCCAATTTCCAGCAGAACTCATGTTTGTCACCCACTGCAGCAGTGGCCTGGTAAAGCAGCTTCAGGAGGGCACAGGATTGTGACTCTGTAGAGATAGTTGAATACACAGCAGTTACAGATGTGCAACTCTAGTTATGCTCCCTCATAAAAAACAACAACGGTGTAGTTGCAAACAGAATGCCAATCATGGTCGTTCTCTACTTTAGAGATACACAAACCGACTATTAAAAAGAAAACATCAGTAAAAAAAAATACTACAGCACTAAGTACCTCATATGTTTAAAAACAAAAAAAGAACACCCTTCCTTCCAGCAAAGAGTCACTGGGAAGGCAATTAAAGATGATAGAACCAGGAGTGGGCAACTTGTGTCCCTTATACATTGCCATTGCAATTTCCATCATCCTGAGCTGGCACAGCTGATTATGATGGATGATGGGAGTCACAATCCAACAACAACTGAAAGGCAACATTCTGCCTATCCATAAATTAAAATTCCAGCTATAGCATTTCTTCCCTGCACTTTGGAAATGTGTACTTTTCAGTTAAGTAATATCTGCTTTAAGACTACAACTGTAGCATCAAACGTGAAGGAAAAAATAATTTAACCATTCAATGGAATTGTTCCTTCACTCTGTAACACGCATGCCTCTATCCACTTAGTCATCTCATTGGGTTGTAATGCTGTTATCATTGTCACAAGCAAAGAGAGAACAAAGGTGTCACCAACTTCCCTAGGATCAAATAAATTCAAGTTCTCAGCACAGTGAGGCTGGTGTGATTGTAAAACAGCCTGTATTTTAAAAATAAAAATGTCAGACATGCTACTTTCAGGTAATACCACCTAGAATGCAATAATGGGCTGAAACTAAGTTTTCCCTTAAATTATTAAAGACATTATCTTAGCTGAGTTTTTTGAAGCAAACCATATGACATATTACACCACTAAGTGTGAAGAGAGTTCAGAGCCAAGAGTTAAAACAAGACACAAGTTGTTCCAAGATGGTACAAGACCTACTTCAAAGGAGAGATATAGGAAAATGTGAACCATTCATAAAGAATCACAAGGAGTTAAAACACCTGATTTTGCAAATCTCCTCAGTGACATCCAAATGACAAACTATTCTTCCATTCTGCAAACTGCTTTTTATTAACATCCTAAATCAGAGAGATCAAATTTAGGATTTATATACAATTAAGATCTGTTTAGAACAGAAGCAGCAACAATCTAGAACATAGCTGTGCCCAGTTTCAGTGTACCGAGCAGGAAATGAGGGTCCCAAGGTGGGAGAAGGGCAGGCTATAAACCAAATAAATAAAAAAATTAATAACCTGGTAACTTCACTAACAGTCCACTTCTATGCACACTACCTGGAAGTAACACCTACTGTTTCCAGTGTCCCTTAATCACAGGTAAGTGAGCATAAATTTGCATTCTTAAAAACTTGACATCTCTCTATGCACAGCATTCACAGCTCTTCTTACTTACTATCTCAGACTCAAACACTAAATAACATGCTATTCAAATCCTGAACTATTCCAGAATTGATCAAGACACCAAAGTGACCAAACTCCTTTCATACCAACATGGAAGCACCACTCACACAACACACACACACCAATTTGCTACCACAATGTAGTACCATTTTCTGAACAGAATATCCAAACAAAAAAGGGAAGAGAGAGAAAGAGAGAGAGAAAAAAGGAAATACTGCTTCTGCAATTGTTTGGCAGTTTTCAAGAGGGAACTCAAAGGCAATTTGGACTCACTATGACCCCTTTCTTCTTATAAAAGCAGCTAGAGAAGTTAAATGAACTCTTGCAAAAAAGAAAAGAAAAGCAAGTAGAAGCTTGGTACATGTGTTTATGGAAGAGCTGAGAAGGTGAGCTACTGTAGAGAAATGTAACAGGGACACTTACACAGTGGCTCTTTCAAGGGAGGTCCTGGTGGACCTATGTTCTTAAACCATCTAGACAGAATAGCAGGTTGGGAAGAAGGGAGCCACACACAATCCACCAGATGACAATGCTACTCAGGGTAGAGACCAGCATAGCTAGGAGACATCTAAAAAGGAGGGAGGGTGGGGAGGAAGAGATGAACATGAAGTCAAAGGGAAAAATCAAGAATTTTAGAAATGAGTGGTACAACATTTCAGCCAGTTGCAGTTTAAAAAGGAAAATGTCTCTCGGTGTTAACTAGGGAAAATGGTTTCTGCTCTCTGCTCAAAGGCCAGGCTGTTTTTTAAAAGTTTGTTTTAAGGGAGAATCATTTTACCTTCTTTTAATTTGCAGCATAAACACTTCCAGAATATGGCAACAATTCTGCAGATGACCTTCCAACCTCAAAAAATTGTCTCAATGGGAAATCAAACCTCAACTGCTAAAATTTCATTTTTAAAACTTCCACAAAAATATATTAACTGCTTTTTGTAGAAAAGACCAATAGATGAATTTACTTCTGCTTTACTGATACCAGTATATCTTATCTAACACCAACACCCATGCACACACAGACACACTTTATACAACAACATAATACAAATGGATGTGTTGTTTTTCAACTTTCAATTTTTTATTTTAAAAAAATGGCATACATTTGACCAGATATGCCATTCCCTGCTAACCATACTATATATGCAAAGGAACATTTTTTAGCCATAAACTTTTAAACACATAACAACACAATCCGCCCTAGCACAAACAACCTACTTTGGCAACAATTGTCCTAACTAATGAAATCGTGAATGTAAAGAGCTTGAGTATGAAAACTAATTTAGAAGAGGCTGTTAATGTAGGTGACCCTTCTTTAAAAATACACTGTGACTGAGGAGCTTTTAGGTGTTCATATAATGCCCAATCTAAGTGAACACTTTGTGGCCTAGTCAATGGGCCCATTAAAGTAGGGAATGCACATCTGACAGTGGCAGAGGAATTGCTGATGATAAGGAAACAAGATAAAATGAGAGAACTTAGATATTGAGGTGAAAGGCACAATGAGAAAACTTAAGATACTGAAGCAATGAAACAGCATGTATTGTTTTAAATTACATAAAAACATGCCTAAATTAACTTTCAATAAAGTGGCAAAGAGGTTTTGACACTTACAAAAAGGAAAATAAAATTAACTTACGTTAATGGAACTGAGTTTGCTTTTGCCTGCCTTCTACTTTTCAGGGCACGAAGCTTATCCCCTTGCGTAACTGTGTTTGTGTCTTCTTCATCACTGTACTGTAAATAAATGGTATATCATTGGAGTTATTTATATTAAACTTTAAAATCTTATCACTGAAATTTCAAACCAAATACACATCCTACACTGTGGGTGAACTAACAAACTTTTTTTTGCCCAAAATGTCAAGAGATTTTACGAAACCTTTTTCAGCATTTTAGTATCCTTGTTTGTTTAGCAATTAATTCAAGTGTCAGACTAAGAGAATGAGATGGTAGTATATAGAAGAAAATCACAGCACCAGAAACAGTCATTTTCAGCAATTTAGCCATGTGAATTTTTACCTCATGTGTAGAATATCCTTTCATCTTGTTCATTAGTTGTGTATTTTCCTCTACTCTTTCAACACATCAAGAACAGAAATACAAAGGAACGGACAAAAGGAATCCAACCATCTTTGCTTTATTATGCCCACAATTTTATAGCAGTGTTCTAAGATTTACAACAGCACAATATTCTGATGATTACCAGTTCAGTATCTTTTCTGCTGGCATTCTGATTTTTTGAACCATTAATTGTAATGTCATCTACTCCTGAAAGAATTTTTGTAACAGCAATGTTGTGGGTCTTCCTTAACTTTGCACGGTAAATATCACCTTCCAACCAAAGTTCTGATTGCTTCCTATTAAGGAGAGAAAATATGTTAAAAAATCTACCATTCAATTCATGATTAAGAGGCAAATCTAATTAACTGTTCATCCCAACTGAAGTAGATCCACTGAATAAATGGCAATTTGGTAAATCAACACTAACATAATTGGGACTGATACAGCTGGGACTAAGACTAATACTTTCATTTAGCCCTAAATTTATAATCCAATATATCAGCTTAATGAGCATGCATTAAAAATTGCACCTGCTCTTGTGTAAACTCAGCTCTGGCATAAAATAGGCTTGAAAAGTCATGTAGTACATCTTTCAGGTTGCATTCAACTGTGTCTGCCCTTCCACTTGGGGAAAGTATTTTGATCCAGGGCAGGTCTTTGTTAACAGAAATGGAGATGTGCTGATCTGTTCTCACTGTGCTGTCTCTCAAATCTGCACCAGAGGATTAAAAGCCTTCTGACACTGCATAGGAGACATCATGGAAAACTATTACTGACAATCACCTCTGTCTGCTTCCATTAGCAGAGGACTCTAGTGGTTCAAAAATCTGTCTGCAAACAGAAGGACCCAGCTGACGCAACCAATGGTCACTAAGAATAATGCTAAACAATGCAATTTCCATCTAGGGAATTTTATTGAAAAGCTGAAGAGAAATTCCAGATAGTTTTGGATTCTTTTGCAGTAGGGAGGCTGATGAGACTGTAGGCTAAGTAAAACCACACAGAATGGCAAACATGTTTGACTGGTTTAAACATCACAAGAAGCCAGGCTGGTGGGCAACCCCAGTTTTTATTCATGAGCATCCTGATCATGCTGCCAGTGAAAACAGCTAGATAAAACAAAAACCTCGTCTCTACCCCTAAACCACAAGAATAGCCCAAGGTTTGTTCCAAGCTTATTTCTCTGGCTTATGGAGGAAGAGACAAGTCAAAGTGATAGGTCCTACTAGGTTAGGACATTACATGAAGCAGATCTCAAGAGGAAGGTCTGCAATTTGTTCAGCAGCTCCCACTGAACCTGGAGCAACCAACATGCTGGTTCATTTACAACAAGCCAGAAAAGCACTTATTTGAATGTAACTTCTAGGTGGCAGATGTCAAACAAAGGCAGGTAAGAGGGAGGCAGGCATGATGGTGCTACACAAGGGGTCTGTGTACATGTTGTTGTGAAGGGTGATAGGCAAAGTCATGAACTCATACCAGGGTTAATGTTAACTATGGTTTGACTGATTCTGTAACATCTGGCAAAGGTCTATAGGAATTCTAAGGGATTTAAGATTGGCGAGCACCCCGAAGTGCCTTTTAAGATAATTCTGAAGCCCTTCAGCTCAGGGCCCTGGCACCCGTGGCTGGGATAGGATATCACTTCAAGACTTCTTCCGATTCAACTTCTGAGGCACAGGGTCTGGAGAGACATGGAAGGTCTCCCTGCACTGGCACTGACGTAAGCCTGAGGGAGGCACAGCTTTTATCTCCCTCCCCTGCTTCCAGGTGTACTTATATGGTTGTTTCTTTATGCTCGCTGTCTATTTGAGTAGAATTCTGGCATGAGCTTTTCCTCTCCACAGATTTATGTCAATATTAAAATGTGGCCCTACTTGAATCTCATTTCTTGCATTCACTCATCTGATTTCATTCTTCAGGCATCTAAAGGCCTTCTTTCTAGCTAGCCTAAGTCTCTAAAGTGCATCGGCCCATGAATATTAATAATTGGGTGGAAAGAAGTAGAGAAACACACAGTTCTGACCAGGTACTATTGACTGTAGGTTGTTTGCACCACAGCTTCTGATCAGTAGCCATTTTAAGTTTCTAAGTTATGAATATATTGTATTCCAGCAAGCAGGATGGTCATTAGAAATCTGTGTGAAACCAAGGCCTAAGGATAGTACATAGATCATTGTTCATTCCCTTGGTGACTGAAATTATCTAAGCATATGTCTTTATGTCTCTACTTACTCTAACAAGAAGTGCTGCTGTGATCCAATCACAGACCCAGGTCTGCAAATCCTAATCCAGGCAATACTTTCAGCAGCAGTCATCCTGTAGTGCTTCATCATATAACAGGCTATCAGGGTGCCAGTTCTGCCAAGTCCAGCTGCACCAAAGAGAAGGAAATTAATTCTTACTCATGTTATTATAGGCAGACCCTTGTTCAAGCTTTCAAACAGGGGGGTGAATTGCACAGCCCTCCAGATGTTGCTGGTTTACAATTGCTCTTCATTTGAACCAGCAAAGCCAATAGTGAGAAAAAATCAAGAAATGCCTCCCAGAAATATCTTGAGCATCACACATTCTCCAGCCCTGCTCTGAAAGTGAAATGGATAAACTAAAATAGTTACATGCTGTCTCTCCAGGTAAACAAACTGGACTTTTAGATCAGTCATTCAGAAGCCTCTGGAATCCCAGGCCACCTCTTTGTTCATCTTGCTGCCTATTATTTCACAACACACACACACACACCATGCCAATCATCAAAAAATCCTTCTTGATACCTTTTATAAAGAAGCAGAAACAGCTCAGGAATACAGATATCTATGACTGCCTAAGGATCTTCAATTTTCAGCTATCTCACCTCTGAATTGCTCCTGCCAGATTCCGAATATAAGCATATCAAAAACAATATGAAACATTTTACATAAATAATACTGCGTTTTCATATTCTACTGCATCCATTCCACGTTTGAAAATCTTTTTGAAATAGCTTGAACACTGCCTATGTCTGAAACGTATTACAAATGCAACTTGTTTAATTTTGGTTTTATTCACAGGGTCGGGACAACTTATCATGGATTTTGTCCAACTATGTTCACAGAAGGCTCTTCAGTCCAACACAGTGGCTCTTACCCTGGGGTGTGGGGACCTTCAGGAGTTTGCAATGCCCTTGGGGGGTCTGCAAAAGCCCAAAGGCTGCTCAGCCCATCTTCTCCCCACAACAGAGTGTCAACATGACAGGAACCAAGGCAAAAAGAGGCAGGCAGCCAAGCTGGCTGGGCCTGTGCATTGCCTGTCATGTAGCGGCTCTGCTGCAGGGAGGAGGTAGGCTCAGCAGCTGAGGGACAATGGGACTGACAGTCAGGCAACTAATCAGTGTTTGCCGTTCTTCTTTCTGCTTCCCATCCTTTCAGTGCAAACCAGTCCAAAGATGGACAAAGGAGGAAGAGAAGACAGACAGACAGACAGACAGAAAGGCAAAATAACAATGGTGCTGATGGTAACAACAACAATAAAAAGGGAGGGTTGAAGGCAAAGAAGTCTCTGAAAAAGGACAGCAAGGAGGAGTGGGGCCAATAAGAAGAGGGGGCACTGCTGCAGCAGGTGCAACACCCTGGCAAGACTCTGGAAGTTGGAGTGAGGGATCACTGTTGGCAAAATAAACTGCCACTTGATTCAGGTGAAAGCTCACACAATTATGAATGGAAATGAGGAAGAGTGTTTCGAGGACTGCTTCAACTACCCTTTTTGCCTTCAAACCCCTTATTTGCCTTTTTTCCTCCATCCCTCCCTCCTTCTCTTTGCCTGACTTGTTCTTCTCTCCTCCTGGTGAAGAAGGTAAAAAGGGTGGTGGTGGTTGAGAGTTTCTGATAGGCTGGATGGCAGAAAGAGAGAGAGAGAATGAAGGAAGGGCACATGCTGGCTGGCTGGCTGGGCCCGTGTGTTGCTGTTCAATCCATTCCATCTTTAAACTGGTGGAAAGAAGCAGGAGAAAAGTCTTCCCTCCAGTGCCTCTCAGGGAAGTGAGCATTTACTTATTTCTCTTTTCTCTCCCAATTTGAAGACCCCTGAGCAGCAATTTTTTAAAAAATATTTGATGCACTCTAGAGTTTTAAATTTTGAGTTAAGTCTTCACTATCTGTGGTAACAAAAGACATTTAAAGGAGTCTCTCCTAAAAACAAGGTTAACAACCACTGGTCTAGCATATTTTTGCAAATGGAGAAATGAATTCCTTCAAATTCCCACTTCTTCCTAGAGCTCCCTTACCCTCTCTCACACTCTTCCAGAAGGTGTTCCTCTACTTGTCTAGAGCAGATTTGAGTAGCAAATTCACAGCTACACACACATAGAAAATGAAGCATGTCCACGTTTATTTCATATTCTAGTTATAGGCCACTACTCTCGTCCCTTCTCAACTGTTTATAGATTAACTCTATTTCTTTAGTAATATATAACACAAGGTTGCCTGTATGTACTTTTTAATACCATCCACTTCTGTAGGTTAACTTGAGCTGAACATGGCATGCCACAAAACAATAAAATCCACACACTACCCACAGCACAGACTCTAAGCAGAATATTTAGAGGCATGCTGCTAACATTTCTCAAGCTCCACCTAAGTCAGAGGAAGCCAACTGGTTAGGGGGCTCCACTGTCCCTGCAGTAGAACTTTTGTGGGTCACATCTTCCCTTCTTCTCCCCAATAATTTCAACCTTCTTTTAAAAATCATTTTAGTTTGGTCAACCTTATTATGCAACCTGAAACACTACTCAGGTGTCCAAGTCTGACGAATTATAACCATGGCTTATATAAGGGATTAATCATAAATGACAAAACATTAGATATCACTGATTTGAACTAATAATTTTTATACCTTTGCAATGAACTGCTATTGCACCTTCAGCATTTTCGCAAATATTTAGGAATGTTTTGACAATGGTATCACTGGGTATACTTCCATCAGCAAAGAAGAGATCATAGTGTTCAAAACCTCCATCTTTAAACCTTTTTGCATCATAAACTTTCTTGTTCAGGCGGATTACAGTAGTAATATTATGTCTTCTGAAGTAGGGAAAATAAGCCTCAGGAGCGTGATGTGGATAACCTGGATGGAAGGAAACAGAA
This sequence comes from Ctenosaura bakeri, assembly GCA_948474755.1. Classification (NCBI taxonomy): domain Eukaryota; kingdom Metazoa; phylum Chordata; class Lepidosauria; order Squamata; family Iguanidae; genus Ctenosaura; species Ctenosaura bakeri. Next base: position 64,342 of record CAOLHI010000887.1, read on the forward strand.
AAAAAAAAAATACTCCTAGCCATACGAAGCATAACTAGTAGACCACCAGAAAGAAAGATCCCAATTTTTTTAACATGCTGATTTTTCTTTAAGCAGGCCAAGAACTGTTTATTCAGGCCAGCTTGGGGCAATTAACTGAGTGCTGAGGAACAGCTTTTAACAGGTGGATGTTGAATTTAATTGCGTTTACTCCATCTATGTTTTAAAAGTGGCCAGAAAACTGTTATTGTTTTTAATCCAACTGGGAAAAAGGTGGCATGATGATAATAAAGATGATGATACCAGGAAAATTACTGAGACTTTATGCCTGACTTTGTCCATAATCAGTCATCTGTACGAATATTTCAGTACTTTACTGGCCTGGATAAGGAGATTCCTAAGACCTCGTTCCCCAAGCAGTCATCTGTTTTTTTGGCAACCAGTCTGGTGGCCTCATTCACTTCACCCTACCAAGTAACGCCACTGAAGCATTATGCTATGCTGGTTTTCAGCAGAACCCTGGCCTTAATCATTTAGTTCTGTTTTAATGCAGGTGTCCCCTGCCTTTCAAAACCTTATTTTTTGACCACTTGCTCTTTCAACGCTTGCAAATTACAGACAAGATCCATTAATTTGAGCAGGGATCTACTCTTTTCTCAGTTCAAGAGGGAGGAAGAAAATGAACTTGTTGTCAGAGTGGGGTGGGGGAGTGGAGACTGGGGCCTGTACCCAAGCACAGCAGTTGCCTTCAGTGTGCCTGGCAGGGAGAGAGCAAGGAGGAGAAAGAGAAAGAACTCTGTGGAGGAATCTGTCATGACTGAGACATCAGGAAGTGTCTCTGTTTTGTCCTTTACCTCCTTTCACAGTGAGCTCTGTTTCGTCCTTTACCTCCTTTCACAGTGTCTCCCAGCTCCATGCTTTGCTTGAAGCCACCACTGCAGGAGCAAGAGCGGGTTTTCTCTCCTTCCCACACGTGCACGTGGTGCTTACAAACATTGCTGAGAGGGGACAACAAGGTGCCAAGCAGTACATGGAGGTGTGGCATCTTTCCTTCCCTCTCTCTGTGACTGTGCACCATCCTTGCTTGTTCGGTCTCAGTTTAGCCCATGGTGCTTCTGAGATTGTGGCTGGTACACCTCTTATTATATTACCGTACTATATATGTCATTATCATACAGTATACAGTATAATATAAAACATAAACAGTAATATAATATCAATACAGTTATATAAAATATAGTACATTTTGTTATTTAGATCTTGCATGCATTTAAAAGCGACATATAGTGTGTTATTTATGTTTGTTGGTGCCACAAGCTTAAAAACCCCTGGATTCCACTTTCTGACAGTGCTCTGTTCCCTAATCCACCAGATAAATGGGGGCTTCCTATATAATAACTATGTGCATTTTTTTCTCTGTATTCCTTTGAGTTAATTTCTTGTGAACTACTTTGGGTCACGGCTTTTAGAAGAACAGCACAGTATAAATAAAACCTAGAAATAAACCAATAACCAATGACAAGCACAGTTAGCCCTTCAAATTTGTGGGTTTCACTTTTGTTGATTTGATTATTCACAGATTATTTACTGTCATCTATGATGCCTTCCTATGCCATTTTTAATAGGGACTGCAAGCCTCGTGGACTGAGAAACAGCGAATGAAGCTTGTAAATCCTTGTTAAAAATGGTGTGGGGTAGCAGTGGAAGTGGCAGTAAGCCCCACCAGCCAGCCACTTCTGCCTGATGAAGGAAGCCTGGTGCCTCAAAGGAATCCACAGTGGATTGAATATGGTGATTATACTTTTAATTTTTGTGTTAAATATGGTTTGGGAAGTCCTAGATTTATTCATGGTTTTTCCACTTTCACAGGAGTCCTGTGCCCCTAAACCTAGCGAACATGGAGGAATGGCTGTAGTTTTATCCTTTCCTCCAACTCTGTCTTTCCTTCAAACTGGGGAGGGGAACTCAAAGCCAGTAGAGCAAGGGTAGTGAAAAGTTGGCCTGGAGGTCACCTACAGTTCCGCAAGGACATTTGCTGCAAACAGCACCCCAGAATATTTTTTTGAAAGATTATATATATCTTTTATTTTGGCAGAAGATACTTCCTAGTCTCCTGTAGGGAGCATGGAGAGCATTCCTGCTATATTTGGACCCCCCAGGATGTTTTAAGCCCATGAGTCCCCTTTTGGTCAACCAGGAATAAGACATAAGTTGACTTCCTGGTTGAAAAAAAGGCCCCTTTCACATGGGGTTAAAAAAACGGTGTAGATCGACCTCCACAGAGGTCGCCTACACCGTTACGCGAATTGGGGTGGATTACTCGCGAGTAAATCCACACGCCAATCCGCGGTCAGGCACCCGCAAGCGGCGGTGCCGCGTGCTTTTGAAAAACCACATTTTATGTGGTTTTTCAAAGGCACGGGGCGTCCAGCTCCATCCAGCCCCGTTGCAGCGCCCGTATGGATTTACGGACGCGCGAAAGGGCATCCCTGCAGATCGGGCAAGGGGCGGGATTTCCGGCTGGCGAGCTTCTCCGATTGGCGGAGAGGCTCCGCCAGTCAAAATCCGCCATTTTGGGCACTGCCAGGCGCCAAGGACGCCGCAGGACGCTGCTGCGTGTAGAGCAGCAAAATGCGCTGCTCTGCGCGGCGACGGAACAAGGTAAGCCCCGTTTTGGCGTGGCTTGCCCCGTTACGCCGCCCGCGTGTGAAAAGGGCCAAAAAAAAGACTTCTGAGTCTAGAACAGCCCAGGAGACCTCCAAATATGGGGAAATTACCCCTTATGGCCCCTAGGGGGTGCAGTGAGCCTTTTTAGCATATGTGTGTTTTAAAGTAAAAACATTCTGAAGGATGTGATTCCCAAGATCCCACGGGAAGCCAATGCTGCCCAGGCCGTTGTCAACCCCTTCTGTAGATTCTCTATCTAGCCCAAGGAAGTCTGCAGCCACACTTCCAGTCTATGCTGAAGGAAAATTCCTCTGTCTCCCATTGCTCGTTTGAGAGGGTGGGGATTCCCTTTCTGGCTTTGCTTACTTCTTTCTCCCAATGCAAGGAAGGGAAGCAAAACTGGCCAAGCTATCCTCGGCACTTGCAAACACTCAGTTCACTCCTTCCCATCACAAACACTGGGGAAAGAGGAGGAGAAAGAATGAAGCTGGGTCCTGTCCATGTTCCCTGACATTATCCAGCCAACAAGCAACTGTATTGAGAGGAAAATCCAACCCCCACCTGACTGCCTTTCCCCAACCTCGCTTGTTTGGTATAAACATACCGTTTTCAATTCTGCTTTTTGCATGAGGTCCGCTGAAGGCAAGGAATTTTTTTGGTATTATCCAGTTAAAATCTCCATTTTCTGCCCTCTGTCAAGAAAACAAAATAATTGTTTAGTCCCTCCCCAAAACATCCTTGACATTTGCTGCATTTTCTTCAGTGAACAAAGTGAAAATGACAAGGAATGCTGATGTAAGGTTTTGCAGTACAAGAATGTGTAATTTCAATTTCATCTGGGATTATAAAACCACATGCTCTCACACTGTCATGCGACAGCCTTAAGTGTATTGAAACATCTTTTTGTTATTTACCTTACTTTCCTTGACTCCACATATTTAGAAATAGACTATCTTGAAAACAGAAAAAATCAAGAGCTATAAGTAATGCATGCCAATTTTATATACAGACAGTCTCAGCAGTAATCAAAAATAGTACTCATCAAATAGAATTTTCCTTACCTCATAATGTTCATATTCATCCACGTCAAATGTATTGAAATCAAGGAAGCCATACTGCAAAGCCTAATAAACCATAAAAGAGGGAATTAAATTTATAAAAACCTTGTAGAATGATTAAACATGTCTCATCTACCTTGTCATCAGCACCTGTCCCATTAAGCTGTCCCAGTGTGAACTAAAACTCTATGGCCTGAATAGAATTGATTAATTCTAAGCAGAGTAGACCCAACTGAATCTACTGGGTCAACACTCAACAACTGAATCAGTGGGTCTGTTCCACCTAGGACTGCCCCACTGTCAAACTTTCACAGTTCATGGTTCCCTTAGCATCTCAGTAATTTTTTCACAGCTCCCCAGGCCCAAAGAAATACATAACAGTTCCATTTATTAAGTAGTTTGGTCCAAACAATTTAATAAGCATTTATGTGCTAACCACTTGGTAGCTGTTTGAACAAATATAATATACATAAATTGAAATACTTTTTTTTTATTTCATTCTTAGAGAGCCACCATTATATACTAACAGGATGTGCGTGCCTGTTGGGCACTTTATAACTTCACAAACTTCGGAATAAGATTGACCCTGCCAGCTTCATTTCCTGTTCCACATTGATTTTTGTGGGGTACTTGTTTTTTTATCACAGCAACCTCTGAAAACTTTGCTTCACAAAGATATGTTGCAAATGGAATTAGGATTTGCTGAACTTTAGTATTCAACAGCAAATATTCATCTTTTACTGACTGCCAAAACTCAGCTAGTTCTATGCTGCCAAGTTTTGTTTTTAAAGTCTTGTCACAAGACAGTTAATAGGATTTTCTTCTTCTGCAGAGGTAAATCCAGATGGGGCCACAGCCCTGATTGGATCTTGGATCCATGCAAACTTCTCCATATTGTCTGGAAAATATTTTTCAGACCAGTCACTCAGCTGTATTAGGTGATCCTCAAAAACAGATTTGTGGGTCAAATAAACATCACTGGATGTAAGAAAGTGCTTGCATGGGGAAACAGCCTTTGCAGCCATCTTCATTTAAAGCTGTGGATATTCATTTCTTACAGATATTCAAAATCTGTGAGGTTTGTCCTCAGGCAATCTCAATACTGTGACAAAATGGGGTTTCTATCCTTTAATCCCCCCAAATGTGAATACTTCCACAGCTCACTGCAAACACCAAGAATGAGGGCTTTTCCTGATCCCCACCTCTCCCATAATGTAAAGATTTCCTGTCCTACTTGTGTGGCCGCTAACTGTGAGGACTGTCTAAATGCCCTCAAGATTCCTATGAGGATTTATGCACCCTCTATCTCCACTGGAAGCCACCTATATTCAACGTTGCCATCATACACTTTGTTTGTCTTTAAACTGTCAGATAGTGATCCCAGAGGCCAAAAGTGTAAAAAAACAAAAACAAGTATTTATTTACAGAACTTAAGCATAACAAAACAGCATAATGATTTATTACATTTCAAAAACTAGACACATTCTCTCACACACTTTTAACTAAGTCAGACCCTTCAAAACCACTCATTCATTTATAAATCTGACATTTAACCCCAAATCTTCTACACCCTTTCACCCAGACCAGCAGGCAACTCCCTCCTATACCCTCACAAAAACTCCACCAACAGGTTCTGCTTTAAAATTATGCAAAGCCAAGACATTGCTATTAGGAATTGTTATAATGTACTGACAAGAAGAAAGGTGGAAGGCGAAGGAAAAGCAGAAAAATTGGCTAAATTATATAGGGGGGAGGCTTTTTCACTTGACAGCCACCAAGCAAGGCCTTAATCACTTGAGAGTCAGAAGAGGCAGCATCCTGCCCACCCCATCATGGATAACAACTGATTACTTAGAGTCCTCCTATTGATGTCCAATGGAATCTTGCATCCATCCTTCCACCCCAGGGACCCAGGGAGTCCTTTCTCCTATCTTGGACTAAAGATTAAATTGCCAGTCCAGTCAGTATTTACTGGAAAAATTAAGGAGCAGGAGGTGCAACTAGGGGTTATGACATTTTGCCACATACAGAAAATGCCATCCAAATGTCTAGCCCTTAAAGCTGTTGTTGTCTTTTTGGCCCCCGAGACAGAAACTCCCTTCTCCTAGACACCTCTCCCACTTTTAATTCCCTGGTATTAAAGAAAAGGGGGAAAAGACAGTCTTTTACATGGGTTTGTTTCAGAAAAGGCTTTTTCCTCACCACTTTCCCAAAAAGCCCAACTTTGTAGAGTGTTTGGGTAAAACTTGTTTCATGGATGGTTTCTCTCACTGCAGCTGCAGATCTCCTCCACTCCATCAGAGTTACCATTGACCTCTTGGTTTCTTCTCCAATGTCCCCTTCTTATCTGGCCTTTTTTAGGCAGTCACAGTTGAACCATACTTTTCCCAACTCATTCATGGATTTAACAGTACTACATGAAATGTTCACAGTTTAGGATTTTTTAAAAAATGAACCGGCTCTAAATTGTTGCTTCTGCACAAGTTTATTCCAGATTTTATTTAAATAGGTCTTCAGTCATTATGATGCTGTTTGTTTCCATATGCTCTTGTACAAACTTTGGGGCCTTCTGGAAACAGCTCTATTGAAGCTGCGATCAGGTAGCACTGGAACTGAACACTGGTGAACTGGTAACGTGATTTCTGAAGGTACTGGACTGCTCCAGAATTCTTTTGTGTGTGAAAAATGCCCTCTGGATCCTGTGATGCACTTTCTGATCCAACTCAAATTGTTTTGGAATGTTACCTTTCTTACATCTCAATTTTCTTATTCAGTAGCACTTTAAATTTATAACTGGAGTTCCATGTAAGGTTTTGAAGGAAGTAAACAGCAGGACATGGACATCATTTTGCCACCCAGACATTTTTTCCTACAGTTTCCCAAGCCCCACCAGTATGCCAGTGGAAGCTGTAGTCCAAACCGTTTTAAGATCCAAAGTCCCCAACAGTACTGAAGTATAGGTTGAGTATCTCTTGTCCGAAAATCTGAAATCCAAAATGCCCCCAAAATAAAATAAAACAAAACAAAACAGAACCCAGTTTTCTTTCTGTAGGAAACATGAGGTAATTACAAAGGCTGGCTTGGGACTGCACGTTCTGCTTGCAAAGTCTCTCAGCTGGCCTCTTTTCTCCTCTCAGTTTGCTTTGCAAGCAGCATGAGCACTCACATGTGCAGTCCCAGGCAAGCGTCCAGAATTTCCTTATGTTCCCTACAGGAAGCAGGCAAGAGAAGAACTGATGAAAGAGCAGACCCCACATTGAAAGAATGGTATATAATTTATAACAATTATACAGTGGTATATGTACAGCAACAATACACAACACTATATAATTTGCAACAATTTAAATTTATGATTTAACATCTGTATGAAACAAAAAACGAATTCTGTACTTAGGCTGGGGTCTTATCTCCAAAATATCTTATTAAATGCAAATATTCCAAAATCCGTATTACCAACCTTATTTATTGCATGGAAGCAGTCAAGCAGTGTTAGATGAAAACTGCAGGTACCAAAGGCAGCATCCCTGCAAGGGACAAATATCTCATCTCAGTTTTCAAATTAGTGTTTATTTTGATAGTTTTTAACCAAAAAAAATAAAATAAAGAACTACTATCAGGTCAAACACACTGGAAATATATAATAATTCATCATTGTATCCGTTTAGTCAACTGTTGGCAAGCACGCATTGTCACAAGTGGCTAATGTTGTGACCAATTGGTTTCCTTTCCTCTTATCTCCTTGTAACTAAGCACTGGTGGACTTACAGTTGAAGAGTCCTTATTCATACAAGAAGGAGGAAAAGAACTGTTACTATAAATAAATCACGATGCATTCAATTCTGACAGTTCAACTAATTTATTTTTCCCAAGCAAAACAGGATAAGCCTCCCAATCTGGCTACAATATAATCTGTTTAGTGTTTTCTGTTAATTAACAGCAAACAGTTACATGTGGAATAAAAGAACTGTGTGTTTGTTGTGTATGTGCCTTCAAGTAGCCTGTTGACTCATTGTGACCCCACAAATTTCATAGGGTTTTCTTAGGCAAGGAACATTCAGACGAAATATAGCCTACACCACCTGACACTCATTGGCACTTCACCATTTTCCATTTTGTAGCATTCAGCCAATTCTTTTTAAAACCAGCCCTTCAAGACTGTATGAGAACACATGCTCTGCATGAGAATGGTCCCAGGTTCAGTCCCTGGGATCTCTAGGGCAGGAAGGATCTGAAAAGATCTGAAACCCTTGAGAACTACTACCCAATGAAGCAGACAATAACAAGCTAGATGGACCTGCCTTGAATAAGGCAGCATCCTATGTTCTTCTCATTCCACTTATTATTTTCTTACTATTTATCACATAGGCTGGGGGGAGAAAAAAAGTCATCATAAAAGATGTACAATTGATGTACATATTTTCATGGTTTCTCTCTGTGAAGTAATCTTATAAAATAAATACTAAATGTTCTCACAAAGGTAGCTTGAACAACCAAAAGGTACATTCCTGACTTACAGCACTAGAGCTGTCTACCAGAGAGTGCAAACTGCAACATCCAACTACAAATTCCAGAACTCTACACAGTGTAGCTAAGGTACTTAAAACAGTTGTCAATCTGCTGTAGTGGTGCAGTACAGATTTGCTCTACAAAATCAATATACAACTAAAGGGATGGGGGGAACTATGTGGTCAGTAATACCTGCCTTAACATTTAATACCTCCTCTACAAGCTATGAGGCCAGGAAAAGGGCTACTACTTAAGGTACTATAATTAGTCCCATCTAGACATTCACTTGATGCAATTAACTACCATGCAGAGGGGCAAAATTACACTGCTCAGGATTTTCTCACTGTCCATACCCGACCTCTGTTGGAGTTTCTGGCCCTTTCCGCACATTACCTTTTTTCAGCACTGGGGTGCAGGGATCACGTGAGCAGCCTCCAGCGAGAGACTCTTGCATCCCTGCTGTTTCAGCTCCGCACAAGCTGCCTGCTTGCGTGAGAGCCCCACCTCTTCCTTCTGCAGTGCAGTCTGGGAGTTTCCCAGGCTGCACTGGGGCAGGAAGCATGACCGGTGCAGCTCTGGAGGCTCCACATGCCAGGTAAGTGTGCACGGGGCCCAGGAGCAATGTGTGATCATGTACCATTTTCGGCTTCCAGCCAAAAATGAAAAGGTGTGCAATTGGCCCCTGCCAGCCCCTGGAGTATCACACGATTGTGAGTGTGTCATGCAGATCACTCCTCAAATCGTGCAATGCTCCAGGCGCCCTTTTGCATGGCAAATGCTGTGCAGAAAGGGCCTCTGTGATGCATGTATGTGCATGCACACATAGTGGACCCAAGCTAACAAAGCATGTACACCTGGAGCCAATAAGACTGTGTACCTTTGCTCTATGCAATTCTTAACAGCTAAGAACAAACATCTGAATAAGACTATTGAGAAGTGGAAAGCCTATCCTTCATGTTAAGTACCTGAAGCATATTAGTCTCTACCTGCATGTTTTAATACATCATTTTACTGAATTTGATATTAAGCTTGCTAGCCAACCATAAGAAAAACAATGGTTTGGGGGAAATCTGACTGTATCACTGAGGAGAAAGATGTTTTCCCCCTCATTTTCTATAGTGTCTTTCCATAGTGCACGTATGTATAGTGGGCAAGGAGAGACCCATGTACACACAAGGAAAATCAAATGGCTTCAATGTATGACCATCACCCCCTAAATATGCATCACCACATCAGTGTTCCAGTGGGGAGAACCCATTTTGTTTCCTGACCTCAACCCATGCTTGAGGAGGACACAAATGTGGAAGAGGCAATCCTTGAAGAATCTTGCTTTAACAAACTCCTCAGTTTTGGAAGACTAATTTCCACAGCTGTCTGACACACCTACTATTATTAACAAATTGCTGCACAGCCAGGCAGCAACCCTTTTAGAGAACAAAGTTTCTTCAAAGGCTCCAAAAGCAGGAACAGTCCAACTGACTTTTTGTTATTTGTTATTAACTTCAACTTATGGTGACACTATGAATGAGGTAATTCCAAGATCTCCAGTTCTCAGCTGCCTTACTCAGATTTTGCAAACTCAACACTTTAGTTCCCTGATTGAATCAATCTGGAGTCTAATCTCCCACTTTTCCTTCTAGCCAACCTAAGTAAAACTTTAAAAAGCCGCTGCACTTCTCTACTAAATGAGAGAATCATTCATGGAAAGAATTTCGGATGCCTGCTTGTGCAAGATTTAGAAATACACAACTGTTAGTGAAACCATGAGTTGTATGAGCATAGTGTTAGTGCTGGATCGTGGCCTTAATTGTTAAATTACTCCCCTGATGTTAGCTTCCTTAAAATCCTAAGAGACAGTGTAGCACATACATGATTATTTCTTTCCTGGATACTAAGAGATTAAAGTCCTACTTTAGACTTACTATCACATTTTATGGGTTAGTACCTCAGGTGCAGTGTATAAAAACATTTTATTATTGCATAGCACTCCTGCATCTCTTTTCCATTAGGTTTGGTTTTTTAAGGGAACTGAGCTTTACCAATTACACATAAAAAGATACAAAGATGTCAAATGGTCAGGGGATCAGTGTTTCCTCACCATAAGAACAAAATAAAACAAACTTTAAAAATAATACTTTAAAAGGATGGATGAATACATGTGTTTTATTTACCTGAAAGGAAGATATGATACATTTCCAGACAATAAGTGCCTGTATACAGTTTCAGGAGACTCTCTCAGATATATTATCTATTTCAGAAAGAAAAGGGGAAAGGAACATTCAAGGTAACTGCAGAATAAAATTCTCTATTTATTCCCCAAGCAAATTTATTCCCCAAACAAATCTACAGCAGAAGAAAGGACAAAATGCATACAGTAAAACAGGGGGCTATCTATTAACACAGTGGCCAACATGAAGCCAGTAATGAGGTCAGTGGAACTAAAGAACAAGTCATTATACATAGTTCAAATATTTCTCAAGCTCCAGAAACTGTCAGTGAACCACAACTGCAATGCAAAATTAAAAAAATATTTAAAGAGGTATTTTACAAATGTTTTTACAAGCCATAAAACTGCCCCCCCAAATGCCAGAACACATTTGTAAAGTTAATTAATAGTGTCACTTAAAACAGACTTCTGTAATGTAATAACTAAGCATGGTTTCTATTGACAAAAACACCACAGCACTATCTCATACACAAAGCATTCATCCGGTGGCACTGTATCAATGGGGAAAATACACCATATCCACAGTATCAGTTGGGCCAACTGCCAGTCAGCCTCAACTCTATCAATTACATCAGCATTATTTGGTTTACAGTGTAGTAAAAACAGACTTATGGGGCCCTTTCACATTACATAATTATAGCCCTGTGATTCTACTTTAACTGCCAGGGTTCTATCCTATGAAATCCTGGACTTTGTAGTTTAGGGCAGAGTACTTAGAATTCTTAGCCAGAGCCATCTAATCCCTCACCAAACTACAAAGCCCAGGACTCCATAGGAGGTAGCTATGACAGTTAAAGTGGAATGATAGCGTTATCATTGTGCAATGTGAAAGAGACCCTGATAATTTAACATTAACTTTGCCAAAGATCTACCCGTGGGAATATTAACATCTTAATTAGTAATATCAGCACAAGATATTAATGTATTACCAGAACACCTTTTTAAAGATACAGCCTGTCATTCAGTATTGCAATTATTGGTTTGTAACTGAGAGTTATGGATCTGTAACTGTTCTGTATTCAGCAAGACTGTGTATTCTTATTATAAGATTATTTTAATGCCAACAGCAAAAGTTAACATCTAGCAGTCATGCTGGATTTCAGGTGGGGTCGGGGGAGGGTTCAGACCAGAAGATGTTATTTAGGTCCTTTCCACACAGGGTTAAAAAAACGGTGTAGAGCGACCTCTGACGGAGGTCTACACCGTAACGTGGATTGGGGCGGACTACTTTTGTGTAGTTCCACACCCCAATCCACGCAGGGGCGACCAGAAGTGGTGGCGCCGCATGCTTTTTGAAAACCACTTGTCTTGTGGTTTTCAAAAAGCATGGGCGTGCAGCCCCGTCACAGCGCCCGGTGTGGATTTGCACGTGCACGCAAGTGCGCGCCTGCAGACCGGCCGGGGGGGTGGGCTTCCGGCTGGCGAGCTTCTCCGGTTGGCGGAGAGCTTCCGTCAGTCGGAAGCCACCATTTTGGACACCGCGGGACTCTGCAGGATGCTACCACGTGTGGAGCAGCGAACTCGCGCTGCTCCATGTTGCGACGGCTCCAGGTAAGCTCCGTTTTGGTGTGTTTTCTGGCGTGGCTTCCTCCGCATGTGGAAAGGGCCTTAGTCATGCATATATAACTAAGTAGCCAATATAGAATACTGATGCAAATCATTTAGAAATTAAGATGATCTGCAGTTATATACCCACATCTTTTTTTTAAAAAAATGAACACAGCAAATATATAGAATCATAGAATCATAGAATCATAGAAATGTAGAGTTGGAAGAGACCACACGATTTCTAGCTAATGGAACAACAATATTCTAATAAATGGAAGCTATATGTCAGGTGTTATAACTTTGAAATCAATCTCTTCAAACAGCTATATTCTCCTAATAGGCTAAAGAAAGGCCACAGTTACAGGAGATAACATAATTCAGTAGCAGCAAATCTTTGTTATTCAATTGGTCTTCCCAGGACAATATAGCTGTACACAAAGTAATTATGCATTACATGGACTGAGGCAGCAGGCTATGTTTCAAGAATGTTCAAGTTCTGTTTTTGATTAACAGATGCTTAACTCAGAGGCACAACAAGCTATTACTATTCATCTTGAAGGTGCAGTTCACTGGCTACGTACATCAATTTAGTCAAGGTACAGTAATAGCCCCCAGAGAACATAGAAATTAGAGGTTCTACAGAGGGCAGCAGGAACCCTGAACCAGTAAGTTAGTTACAAAATGCTGGCACTAACAATCTGACTCAGAAGCCAGTCTTGTGTAAAAGAAAATGATACAGTGGAAATGGACCAGCACAACTGCATTCATTGTACGTGCATGTGAGACTGACGCCAAGTTCTTGTATACTCTATGAAATGATGACATAAAATCACCATCTCCTAACAAAAACCACTTCTATAGTGAAAGAGCTGTAATGGCAGCATAAATGAATAATAGAAGAAAACATATTTTTCAGCTTTTGAAAACCAGCTTTCCAAACAAAGAAAGTAAACCAGTCCTTCTGCCATTATCTATATACCCAAGATTGCTTTTGTCAACAGTGATGCTTATGCGTTTTAAATACTCCATTGCACTCCCTCAATGCTCTATCTTCTTGCTCATCCTTGGAGAACTCAAATATAGGTTTTAAACACTTCGGCAAGTTTTATTTGCTATATGGAAAGGGGAGGATAACTTGTGCCCCTCCAAATATTGTTGGCCTCCCATTCTTAGAGCCGTATCTAGCATACTGACAGTGAAGGATGATAGAGGTTGAGCCGAACAACACCTGGAGGGCCGTAAGTGGCTTAGCTGTGACACAAAGGATGCCACAGTCTGTAATATATGCAGCTGTATGGAGCACCAGTATCACGCTGATCAGCTCCATCCCTTCCATGGTATAAGCAAATAATGTGAATGTAAACACATATGCACATTTGAGGACAAAGTACGTGAAATATGTTAGCTATCTCTTTCATCCATTAGAGGTACGAAAAACAAAGTAGCTGCTGAGTCCTGCCGTGTTTACCAGGCTGGATAAATGTAGACGACTAATAGAAAAAAGAGTCTCCTCTCTAGTGGCAGGCAGATCAGTTACCAAGCTTTGCCCCATTTTCCGACCACACACACAAAATGGTTCTACTGGGCTGAAGAGACACTCTCCCCCTGCTCTCTGAGGGTAGCAGTTTCTTTTAGAGTATTATTATTTACTACGCCAACTAATGCTTTTGTTAAAACACTTTAACGTTGTTAAGTCTGCTGAGAGAACAAAATTGAAACTCACAATGATCAGCAAGTACAATTTTAAATCAATAATTATCACTTCTACAAAAAACATGTGAAGTTTCTAACATGAAGAAAAAGGATAATTAGTTTGAGTTTAGCATTTGCAAATTACACCATCAAACAGAATGGAAAGGACATAGAAGCAATTTTCTTTGAAATTTCTACATTTTTAAATTGCCAAACATCTAACACTATGTTACTTCTTTTATTTACAAGAATGAATAACAAAGATATTTCATCCTAATTTTTATTACGCTTTTTACATGGGATTCCCAGAGGTCTCCTTCCCAAACACTGATGAAATCCAGAATTACTGAATTTCAACAATGCTTCAGGCAGAAGAATTTCCTAAGATATTTACTAGCCTAACTATATGTTCTATTATAGTTGTATCTGTACTATTTTACAAATGAGATATAAACACATAAATACATTACATACTGTTAGAACCAGTTATGTTTTTAAAATGACACTGGATCAACTCACACTACAAAGTAATACATATTTGTAACCTAATTATCAACAACAGCTAAAATACAAGCTTTATTCTATCTGAGATTTAATTCCAGATCAAGTGGAGGCACAGCACTAGCTGGCAGGTTAAACAATGAAGGCTAGGCAACAGGCTTGTATATTTCCTCTTCTACACTGCTTTCCTGCTCAGATGTGTACTGCCCAGCCTATCTTAACCATGCTTAATGTTGCTGGAAATCTGAAACTGAAGCATTGGGAAATAAGTCAAAAGAATTCAAGTGCAAACAGGGAGGACTCTCCTTACATTGGTCATCATTCAGGTGCAGTTTGTCTACAGAAGGTCCAAATGCTAACACTTCTAAATATCCAGGTTTGAGGGGGAGCAAGCAACAGATGGGAATTAAGAGTTAAATCAGCTGGCTTGTAGTCAAGTGTGCAAGAGAGACAGAGCTGTGAAAGTAAACATGCATTTTAGTACTTTTTTTTTGAGAGGGGGAAAATAACAGCTCACACGTCCACTAAATTCTTCAATTGCTTTAAGAATAACACAGCATCCCTTTGTAAGATCTACAAAACACTATTAAATAAAAGCACAATAGGATGGGAATAATCAGAGATCCCTATCAGAACCCAGGGCACAAACACAAAGTCAAGAGATATCTCCTAAACTAGTAGGAATAGGGGAAAGTCACTAATGTACAAGAGAAAGCAAACACTGAGACTTACTGAAGGATTAAGAGTGTAGCAATATCACCCCTTCAGAAAAATGACAGAGCACTAACTGAAATATACATCCAAAGAGGAAAAGAATGTTGCAGGAAACAGAACACAACACAAGTTACACAGAATTTGGAAAAGAGAAAGGGTATTGTTTTGTTTTTTAAAAAAACCTTTAATGAAGAGAAGGCTACAAAAGCCCACATATCTACTGCACATGCAACATACAGCTCACATTACTTCCCTTGCATTAACCTAGAAATTGAAATTGATTTTGTCATATATTTCATTTCAGCTCCTGCTGAAACTACAAATTGAGATGTTAGATATTTGAACGTTACATCAGAGATGATGGTCCTGTTTCAACAGCTCCATCTAAAACAAAACTGAATCTAGAAATGTTGGCGAACTGAACCTAGAAAGGATTTTAAAGGTGGGGAGACCACAAGAGATGAACGAATCTGCTTACCCTGAAGGAAGAAGATGAGAAAATAAAGTACACAGAGATGAATCCTGGAGAAGATGACCTGAATAACAGCAATTCTTAGGGGTAGAACCCAAGAAGGGTAGCCCTCCAAAAGGACATTATTAGTGCCAAGCCTGAGAAAAAGAAAGACTGTTACTAAGTTAATGCAGGATTGGGAAGGAAGAGTTGAAATGTAGGCAGAAGCAGGAAGGAAAGGTAAGACACACAAAGTTTCTTTCTGACTTAAAGCAGACAAAACAGACACAAGGAGAAATAATATTTCTCCTGTAACCTTTGAAATGTTAAAGAGGACCAAAAATAACCACCGGAGAAATCATCTAAAAATACCATTTTATTTTGCTAACATAATCAACTTCTTCTAATTCTGCCTTTTTTGGTAAGGTGTCATTTATACATTAAGTTTTAATCAAGCAAAATAAGAGCCATGACACTTTATTTCAGAACATTACTTTTCCCTGGGCATTACTTCTCCTATTCCAGGAATATAACCGTAGACTTATATACTCTGATTGATGTAATATTGATAGGTACATAAAAGACATCATGATTTCGTACAGATTATTAGTAACAACAAAGACCCCAAACTAAAGAATATTTTCTTAAATGTTCACTGAAAGAGCCAAGAAAGCAGACAGTCGGATACGAGGAGATAAGAGGAAGAAAATACATCGCTTACAAAGACTAAAAATATACATAAAATGAAAAATTATTATGTTTTAGTCTTTGTGGGATGAAGGAGCAACATGTTCTCCATACCTCAAATTAATTTCCTCAAATGAATCCGGATTTGGGTATAATAAACAGTACTTAAACTTTCATGATCTAAAGTTCTATGTGGCAACTAGAGTTATACAGACTTATAAAATCCAGTTTTCTTTGGAGGCAATCCAGAAGTGAGCCAGCCTGTTAAGACCCACCATATCTAACTTTCTCTGGATTATGGCTCCAATGGCTTTCAAGTGTTGATTCTGTTTGCAAAACTATTTATTCCTAAATTATTTATTCCTGAAGGGTGCAAACAGCATTAGCTAATTCATAATTGAAATGCTATGGAATGCTGTATAATGATAAAATATATAGCATTATATTTTGTTATCTACTGTATACTATTTTGTTAGATGTTTCCAGACAAAAGAACCTCACAGTAATAGTAAGAAACTGCACACTATTTAATATTTCATGAAGGCATATCTCAGGTTTTACATATCCACAATGGCATATGCCATTTGGGTTTTGGTGGTGGAAATGAGGGGATATCAAAATATCAGAAGGGAAATACAAATTGTTACAAAATTTATTCTTGAAATACATTTTTACAATAGCCCTCCTATTGTTATAGAGTGTGCTTGAAAGCTACTGGACATGTTATACTACACTCAGGTAGCTATGGTAGTTTGTAATAGCACGAATTGAAATTTTAAGAATTATTTAAAGCTCTGCATGAAATGACTAATATTTGGAACAGTCATAAAAACAAAACATTGGTGTTAATACATTTAAAAGTTCTTATTCAATCTTTATGTGCTAAGATTTTTCTTTTAAAACAACACACAACACATTATATTAGGTGAGATTTTTACTGCAAAGAGAATTCCCATATAATTCAGATCCTATTAAGAATGTCATTCTCCACATCCTCCTGTGGAATAAATGTTTGGTTCCTCCCAAATGGGGCCAGTTTGCTACAACTAGAATGCATAACTTTTCCTTTGTGCATCATAATTTACCAAAAAAATACCGTGGGATTTTTTTTTTTACCCAGGATGTTTTATTGGCTGGAGAAAAAAAAAGTACTCCAGTGCCAAAAGGAAATAGTTTTGTTGGGATTTTTTGTCCTGAGCGTTCTCTATTTGTTTGAAATTATACTTTAGAAGTGGCTGAAAACTGGGTGAATAATTTACCACCATTCACGCAGAATGCCAGAGAATACTTACACTCTAGATCAGGCCTGTCCAAATGCTGTGATGCGACATGTGTGACACCTGAAGTGTGTAGGTGTGTTGCCTACAATCTTGGAAATGTATGTTATTATTTATAAACCATATATTTTTAAAAATATATGAAAGGTTTTCATGAGATATGTTGTGTCCACATACTTTTTGTCATTACAACTTACGTTAGTGTTTGCATCTCTTATAAGGGGTTAGTTTAACCTCCAGTTTGCTGGTAAAACTGAATTACCATGTCGCAAAATGATGCATATCTAAAAAAGTGTGTTACCAACATGAAAAGTTTGGAAAGCTCTGCTATAGATCTAGTTCAGTGGGGACTTTACAAGAAACCACACTTTCTAGGATTAAAAAGTTCTGTTCAGGTACATGGGGGTTAACATATCTTTGGAACCAACTAGATTTTCAGAATGCCTTCTACAAACATCTTGCTAATGTTTAGAAACAAATGGTGGAGACAGTCTGCATTCACTAGCCAGGACTGGTTCTTATCTAGCAGTTTTCAGTGCTGGGTAATATGATACATTTCCACATGAAATACAAGCAAGCATATGCCTCTCTTTCTAGAATGTATTACCACTACTAAGTGGTTTCACGAAATGGCAAGTTACCTCCGGAGATATTACAGGGCAAGTCACAAAGCACCAGACTTCATGCATGAAAAATTGACAACTGACTCATTAGTTTACGCAATTATCAAACTAAACTGGAGTTAGTGACCAAATCTCTTTACCTACTATTTTTAAAGCACAGAGATTTCTGTAGGTACAGGGAGTAATTCCTAACTTAATTCATGAATAAAAAACAGAACAATTCTGCAGCTTTTCAATTAAATACATTTGAATGGATCATGATACAAGCTTAATTGATTACCCAATTAAGCATAAAACCATAACCTGAAGATAAAAATTGTTTCCATTGAATGCTGCTTGTAGATGTCACAGAAGCTACCCTTTCAGAAGAGGCATTCCTCACATGTGCAAAAGAACAGGGAATGTTTCTGTATTTTTTTTTAAATGTGTTGTTCATTTAGTCAACAGCATCCTTTTACTTAGTCAAAAGATTCTTCACTGAATAAGCCAACAACTTTAACTAAATGTTCTCACATTTAACAATATTAATAGAATTGCATAGGAAAGCCACAATGGCAAGACTGCAAGAGCAGGAATACACAGTGCTATCTACACCCCTCCTGGCACTAATCTCTTCTGCAAACAACAGCATGATGCACCTATATGGGTACGGCTTATTAAGTAAACAGAACTGTGAAAATCATGTTCATGCCAACATGTGATAAGTACATAAAACAAGGTATGAGTGTTACAAATGTCTGAACAGAAATTCTGTTCATTCTGCACCCCAGTTACTACATGCTAGCTTATACTGAAACAGAAGGTGGATCCATCACATGGCTTTCAAGAACATTCAGTTAATCCAACTGACACATACAAAGTGGCTCATGTCTCCTAATGTACACGAGGAATAATTACTGTGGTCCCAGATTTTACTTTATTGGTGTTTTTTTTTTAATAGTAAACATAGCACATAAAAAGGAACTTAAGTATGAAAAAAGTCACAAGAATTCAGTGGAGGTCACAAGCCCCCGTGGGCTTTTTGTGAGGAAGGGTAGGACATAAAATCAAATAAAACTATGTGCTTGGAGCAACAAAGCAGCAATCCATTGCTATTAAAAGCAATTGTTAAGCTTTCAGCCTTAAACAGTGAACCCTTTCCAAACTCACTCACCTGCTACAGCCACTCAGACTATACCAAAACATTTTGAAACACAAGTAGGGCAAGGCTACTGTGTCACTTGTCTTGCATCAAACAAGTGAGCTGTGGAATGCATTTCACATTCCCCTTCATGAGCAGAACTAAAAAACAGAAATGTGAGGAGAAGAATCTAGCAGTTTGTTCCTCTTCCTCTATTATTATTGGACCTCTGTGATAACTTGTCGAAGATACACTTTCCATATACAAATTAATACTGATTCATAAATGGGAAATTAATACAAGACTGAAATGAAAGACAAGCTTACTTGAAGGACCGCACTGTCAAAGTCAGTAGGATTTGGTTCACGAAAAAAAAAATGATTGGGACATGATGGCTAATGTGAAAAGTATCATTGTTTCTCTTTTAGAAATCTAACATCAAAGAATGGTTGTACTCCAGCCTAAAATGTATGTTGTCTACTTATGTGCCCTGTCTTTTATTGATGCCACTACTGCTCTACTATGCTTGGGCAAAACAGGCAATGAAGAACCATACGCCCATCAGGAAAGTTTATCCAATATTACTCATCATGACCACGGAAACCTGTCACTCGTACAACTTTACAACTCATCACAGTCCAGATTCCAAAATTTCATGGAATTGATGGATCGATGCTGGCTGGTGTGTATGTGTGTGTGTGGTAGAATAAAAGATCACAACACAAATAAAAGATTATAACACCTCCTCAAATTTCTCTATGGCAAGTACGGCCTTCTAGATGTTGTTGGATTGCAACTCTTAGCATTCCTCATCACTTGCTATGCTGGTTAGGGCTTCAGTGTAACAACTGCTGGAAGACTGCACTTTGTTCACATCTGATCTACAGAAAAGTTTTGTAATGAAGCAATACTCGCATTCCTCTATCTCAAAGATAAGTTATTTTCTCCATTATTACTTTATTAGCATCATTCCTTCAAACTGGACCCACTTTGATGCAACTCTGTTTTTAAGAGCTGCAAATGCAACTTTTCTTTTAAGCTTTGCAACTTTGTACTATCTACATGAAAACTATTTTGGTGAAAGAAATGAACGTATGGCCAAACAGTAGAATACCTTTATGATACAAATGTATTTCTTTCAATAAACTGAGGACAAGAATACATAAAACTGCAAGGTAATAGATTGTTAAATGCAATTCTCACATTGAAAGCAAATCACAGAATTATAACCACGTACATTTGACGTTACACACTAAAATATTTAAACAATAAGCGCAATACTTACACAGTAACAGCCTATAAGGAAGGCCGCATTGGCTTGTTTTTTCTGATCAAAACCAGCATAATGAACAATCTTCTTTCTTAACATGGTAAAAGACTGTATGAACAAATGAATAATGTTACAAGTTGATTCCTTAGATTCTGAAGGCTGTACTAGGTAAGGAACTGATGAAGTTCATCGTATGCAGACAGAGAAAACAGACAACATGTAGGTATATTTGTGTTTATGACAGAACATGTACTCCCTCCTTGTTAATGTTTTCTACAAGAAAGGCCAACAACGGAACCCATTTAGCTCAGTATGGAGGAAGCAGCTCAAGGGGAGAAAAAGAAATATGAGTTAGATATGATACTTAAAGTAAGGGTGGGCTACTGTTGAGGTTAGTGGCCTGCACTGTCCCTGTCCCACCAAATTCTGTTTTCTCATTCCCAAATGCACCCTAAAAGGCATGGAAGCAATCTGCTCATGTCCTGGGATACTCTGGCCCATTTTCAGTCTAAGAGAAGGTTGGAATGATCACTTCTTGTTTGGAAGAAAGGCATCTACAGAAACTAAAATAGTTTCATGGGGGGGGCAGAGTGTTGGGGGCATTTAGGGCTAAAAAAAATTGGTCAGGGTGCTTTTCCCACTGCCTATCTGAAACAAATTCCTAATTCAATGAAATCATTTATGAGTTGGTAGTATGCGTAAATGTTTGGGTCAGGCACAGAAAGCCCATGCAAGGACATTACTATGCATGGAGCAATTTGCTGAGTTTTGCTGTTTTAAAAGTATCTTCAGTAAATTTTAATTGTGCTTTGGTAATATGAAATTTCTTTTCACAACTCGGAGATTCATTAGATATTTACTGGAGAGGGCAAGCAAACATACACATTCTAACACAAATTAACACAGACTGTGCTATATATCTCAAGATAAGTCTCAACAAAAACATGCAAATGCTAAGCACTCTTTCCTTATTTACTGAAAAATAATTACTACAAGAGTTCTGAAAAGTAGTATGAATATGAGGACTCTACAGTCATGCTACAATCAACATGCTACAACCAATGTCCATAGGAAGTAAAGCTTTCAGTTCTGTGGCTACTGTAAATGCTGAGTGACAAATCTCAGGTTTCACTTCAACAGAATTTTCAAGGTTGAATCTTTGCAACCTCTACTTTACTAACTTTGGTTTTGGCTCAGACCAATAGGCCCCTAACATTTCCTTTAATATTAGGAATACGTACACTAAATAATTTGAAAATCTATGAAAAGGCCTAGGAAATAGTTTTCATTTACAGTTAGCTTAGAAGAGTTATTGCTACAGCATTGTCAAAGGGCCAGCACAACTCTCATACTCCTACATATTAACATAGCTCCAAAGACTACTGACACTATACTTGTGACTGTGTGTGTGTGTGTGTATGTACCTTCAAGTTGTTTGTAGGCTTATGGCAACTCCATGAACTTCATAGAGTTTTCTTAGTCAAGGAATACTCAATGTTTTTGCCAGTTCCTTCCTCTGAAATATAGCCTACAGCACCAAGCATTCACTGACAGTCTCCCATCCAAGTACTAACCAGGGCTGTCCCTGCTTAGCTTCCAAGATCAGACAGCATATACCCATAGGGTATTCAGGCAATTACATACTAATGGTTAGTAATTGCAAAAATAATATTTGTAATGCTTGAGATTAGACATATTATTTTTGGCAATAACAATAACTAGTTAGTTACCTTATAGTCCTGTTAATATTGTTACATCTGACTAATTTACAATAAAGAACAAGGTAATAAATTTCAGATTTATGGTAACTATTGATTGTTATCACGAGGCAAAAAGATAAAAACAAGTACAGTGGTTAGGTATGCATTTTACCTTCAGAAGGAACCATGAGGAACAAAGCTAATTTTCTTACCAGTAATTATTTTGTTTCTAAAGTACAGTATTTTCTAAGATAATACTAGGGCTTGCAGCAGGACTGTAATGGTGCGTTTATTATAAAGAACAGTATTTTCATTCAAATCATTGTTGGGATTTTTTTTTAATTTTTTTTTACATATTAAAGTAAGATGTTTCTGTGCCCTAAAGCTCTACAAATTTAGGCAGGTTGCCAGAACAAGAAATTCCTGAGGAGGGGGTTTCTACTCCAGACAATACTTCCTAATAAGTTTTCTTTGTTCAAGATATCACTGGAACATTAAATTCCATGGTTCTGCACTTCTTGGCTTTTCTGCCTTTAACCATTAACCACAGAATGAATGCCTAGTTATTAGTACTTTAAAATAAAAGCAAGCAAATTCCACCACATTATTCTTTCCCACCCTTCTGGCACAAAGCTCCAATGTGCACTGAACACTCACACATATCCATACTGCCTTTGCATATATTATTGAAGCATGTAAAAAAAAAAAAAAGCAATAAAACTACATAGACCATTTCAGTTAACAATATTCAGCTCTCCAACATTTTATAAAGGAACATGATCTAAAAGACTCTAAATATTAAATTTACAGAATCATTTTACCTTCAACTTTTTATTTAGCTTGCAACAGTATCTGTAAATCATTGCCAGATTGAGTGGCCCAAAATCTGCATAGAAGCTTGGGGAAAGGGGTGGAAAAGAAAGAAGAAATGTGATTAAATGGTAAGATCTATGCTGAAACAGTTGTTCAAAGAACGACATCCCCCCTTCCCCCAACACAGTTCACATTACAATAAGGAGGCGTTATAGCTGGCATATTGTTTTGTCAAACTGCCTTTGGAATTTCTGTGGAAACGTACTGCAATTATTGGTAGAAAAATGATTATGTAAGCCTTAACACATATTCTAAAACAGCTCTGCAGCAACTGCTAGATCACAATGTTAATGAGTGCCAAAAAGATTTTTTTGGAACCTGAAACAAAATATCTTCAGATAATGCTTTAAGAAACCTGTTTGAAAGGTAAAACAAAAATTATAAGCCTTAGAAACATTTCTCTGTTTCTGTTCTAAAACCTCTCAGTTGCAAAACACAATATATACTGAGGGTGACTAATCCACTAAATCACACACAAGAGAGATGCAAATAACAGATTAGGCTGGAGGTAGGGAGCTTTTTCTGTCCGAAGGAGCAAACTGGCCTTGGGCTAGAACATCCGGGGCCACATATCACCAATAGATTGAGGCCACTGATGAAAGTGGGTAGAGTCACTGCTCACATGAAGTATTCATTAGACAGTAAAGAGATCCTGTAACCCTAAAGTACAAATCCACAGAGGAAACTGCCCAATTCATCTTGGCATGACTCATTGGTCTCCCTTGCCTCCTCTCAATTAGTCTCTTTTGCACACTGTGAGCCAGCTCTATGTAAAATGCAACTGAAACATTCAATCCTGGCAGCCACAGAGGCAAAGCAAGAGTATCTACCTAAAGAAAAGCATGGAGGATGTTGCCTCTTATATCTCTGCATAAGTCCATGTTCAGGACTCACCTCTTTTCAATGAAGAAACATACCCAGAACAGTAACTTATACAGAAACCAAACACAGAGGCATATATGTAATTGTATGGAGCCCCTATGTGGTAAAGGATGCTCACTGTTCTTCAGAAATTCATATTAAATACAACTGTCAGCAAAGCAAGGCTAGCTCAGGTAAATAATGTCAGGTACAACGTCAGCTGCACAGCTCCTTTTTACTTGTCACTTCCTGGTACTTCTTCATGTGAATAATGCATGAAGAGGGCTAATATGCACATTCTTAATAAAACAGTGGAGCCCAAAGGATATGACACAAGGTTGTTATTTCAAGAGTATCCCAGTTTTCAGGTTTCCTTGGAAAAAGAGGAACCCAAAGAAATTTATAAGCTGGCTGTGGGTTTTTTTTTCAAAGTTCCAATAACCAGAGACATCAAAAGCTTTTTAAGCCTTTGGGGGGGCATGAAAAGTTTTCAGAAAAAACTTTGTATTCAGTTTCCCACTCACATACATAAACAGATTATTTTGGACTGTAGCCTTAAATAACTACTAGTTCTAGTGCTGTCCAGCTGGTTTCCATCAACTACCCTATAGGAGTTGAGTAAAAGTATTGCTCTTAAATCATATTTTGACTTTCCCAGACAAGACAGCCCTGCCACCACTTTTACTGTTTATGACAGCAAACCTCCAAGCGCAGGACTGAGTCATCAGAAGGAAATACTGACTATTCCATAGGAATCCTGCTCAGTTCCATCTAGCGAGAATATCAAATGCTGCCAACTGTGGTTTTTACCTGATTAGGTTAATACAAGGATAACTGGCCTGTTCTGGGAGCTTTTGACTGTGAGTAATCTGTCTCGCATAAGAAGTGAAGCTGAACAATAGCAGATACAAGACAAGCAAACCACACATATCTCTGCACAATGCACAGCTAAGCTACGGAACGATTCCCTGTCACAAGATACAGGGATGACAATTTAGCTTTTTAAAAAAAGGATTACAGTCAGGCTCACGGAGGATAGTGCCATCACTGGCTACTGGTTACACTGTCTATATGCTACTTCCATGATCAGAAGAAGCACACCTTTCACTATATGCTATTGAGCAGGAGAAAATTTTACTCTCAGGCCCCGTGAGCTTGTAGAGGCATCTGGCCAGTCGCTGTAATGAAACAAGATGCTGGACTTGACAGAATTCATGAGAACCTCTTACTTACTCCAGTGCAATTTTCTATAAGCCCAAAACATATACTACATCTTTATTGCAAAGATCCCCGTGATACCTTCATTCATACTATTGCTATTATTATACTTACTTCTCATATACCAATTCATCATCTATGCAGAAATAGTGTGTGCTTGCACTACCATTCTTTGGTTTATGGAAGAGAATGGCAAAATAAAGACGATCTGAAATTGAAAACAAACAAAAACACCAAAATAGTACTTAAACATAAAGATAATTGTCTAAAATGTGTTGCTACTAGCCTTTAAATGAGTTAAACTTGCAGAAATAAGGACTTCCAAATTCCTGGGGAAGATCTTATTTTTTTTTCTGGTGATTTCCAAATTAAACAGAGTAACATAATGACTAATGTATCAGGTCTGCACAAGAGAACACAAGTACAAATTCCCATCTGACTGTGATGCTTCCTGGACAATCTTAGAGAAAATCAGTCTCTAAACTATCTGCCAGAGTGTTTCGGATGTTCAAACATTACTCAACTGCATCGGGAAATTGACAGTGCAAACATAGACCAGGTAAAGGATGAGGGATTGCCAGAGGGCCTGGGGCCACTATTCAGATTGCCCAAGTACTCAGTGGCCAAACCTTTTTGGTTTACTTTTAGTTAAGAATACATAAAATTAGAACACATATGTAAAATGTTAAATATTAAATTCCTTAAAACTCCCTCCCACTCACTATTAAAAATTAAAATCCCCCAATCGTTCCTGATACTGAATTGCTATTTATCAATAGGTGAACCTTAAATGTATTTAGATAGATTTCAATTAATATGAAATTGACTATAATACTGACTTAGAAGGAACTACATTGATGACAAAATTAACTCCAGTACATTTGGTTTGTTTTACCCTTGACTAAAGAGAACTTAGTGGTTTGCCACTGAATTCTGGCAACAAACCACAATTATGATTTTTTTTGAAGTAAAAATTTTGGGGAGAACAGAGATGCTGCAGCACCTGAGGCAGGAGACTAGATTATGGAGTGCAGGCAAAAGCAGCTATTTAACACCTTGCCAGAAACACCTTCATAAATTCTGTCCCAGGAGCACTAAGATTGTGTCATCTATCTATTAAATGTTATCAGGGACAGGAAAAGGAGGATGATTTAGGATGAGAATGTGTGTGACCTGCAATCTGCATTTTGCCCACCCTTGATGTAACTAAGATACTTTCTTGAAGGAAAATCACACAAGAATGGAGCTGCAGAACCATACTTCTGGCTCCGCCACCAAGACTACACAGTACTTCTAAGGTATGTATGTTAGACATCTGCAAGAATCAAAAGCCTCCATAAACAAACCAGAATTTGTGTAGACTTTCCTTTTGTTCTGAAACTCTGCATGATCTAGTATGTAGAAGCCCCACAGTCTATCAAGGCTGAGGGCATATATCCAACTGGTAGTTCCAGTCAATGAGAAACAATCAGCAAACAATCCAATGGGTTGACTCTAACTGGAACTAGCTACTGGATTTAGGCCTACGTACATGGGCTTTCATTCACAGATGTCCACATCCAACACACGATAGCTAGAGCCAGAGACACGGCAAGATTTCAAGATGAACAAAGCCAGGAGCAGGACTCCGCAATCCAATTCTACATAGTTCCTCTTTAGGCATATGCAATGGGGCTTATACTATGGCTACTAGAGACATATTTTTGGTTTCTTAAATGGGAAAGAAACCCACCCTTGTTACTTTGCTAAATACTTAGTTATCTCAGTCAGAGCTTAAGTAAGCCTAGCGGCTCTGAGGATGTTACTGCCCAGCTGAACTACAAACTTGGGGAAAGGTGAAAAGTGGGAGGGGGGATGAAAAATAAAAGTTCTCTTTTGAAGACAAGATAGAATTTACATTTCATGCCATTCTGTTGACAAATGGAAGCAAAATTTGATTTTAAAGCAAAGAGCTCTGAAAAGTTTCCCAGTCAAATTGTTACTAATGCTAAACATGTTGATGCCTAGAATGCTGCAACAGTTTCTTGGGGTTGTTAAATCTATTGCTTGCAAAAGCAGTCAATTGTTCTGCAGCACTTTAAAAACAAACACATTTTCTTTGGCATCACCTTTCGAGGACTACATCTGATGAGGTGGGCTCCAATCCATGAAAGCTTGTGCCAAATAACATTTGTCAGCCTTGAAGACAGTGATTCCTTTTTGATTCAGAAACCTGACTGAGAAGCTGCTTAAAACTACCGTAAGTACACTCCCTGCCCATACACTTCAACACAATTTACAAAGTAGCAGGAATGAAATCAGGAGAAAAAACATTTTTTGTTCCTAGTTCTTGGACTAACCCGGAGTGCATCAACCACAGGTTAAGAGTCCTTGCTTTAAGTCCCACAACAAAAATCCTTGCTGTTTTTAAGGTCCTTTTGTTATTTCTAAAGCAACTACTCGAACTGATAACTGATACTGATAAAATGTGTTTATTTGAGAAGAAATGATAATGATTTCCAGAGGCACTGACTTTCAAGTAAGCAAGTTTAGGTCATGTTCATACAGCACTACCGCTTACTCAACTTTAAAGCACACATTCAAACCAGAGAATATGGATGTTTGACTGAAATCAATAGATTTTACACTGTTTGGCTAAAGTTTGATCCCCAAGTTTACTCAGTTTGGGTTTCTTGTAGCCATGGAGTTTTTCATTTAGGAAACATGACACCAACATGTTAGCTCTTGTTGTGTGTTACAAAATACAATTTGCATGCCCCCAGAGGAACTGGGCAATTTACAGAAGTTTTAAGTGGCCAACGGGCACACCCCCCATTTCCATTTCTTCGGAGAAGGAGCCGCAGGCAAACCTCTGTCAAAGAGAAAACGGAATGGCCATTCTCCTTTGTTACGCAACACCCTTGCTACAAGATCCTCTCGCCTTTCCCTTTATCACCTTCCAGCTAACAACATACCCTCGCGGGGCCTCAAGGTGGTGTTTAAAAACAACCCAACCCAACCCAACCGATAAGGAGGTCTGGCACGCTTGCAGAAAACTTTGCCTGGAGAGACGCTGTAAAGACGCAAACTTTAAAGGGCCAAACCACGCCGGTGAGAAACCGAGCAGCAGACCCCGGAGAGGAGGGGGGGCTCTATTCTCATCTACCCCGCGCACAAACATCGCCCCCCTTCCCGCACCAGCAATGAACCCCCGCCTTTCCTCACCTTTGAGCACCTCCACGCACAGGCGCCAGTCCTTTCCGGCGTTCATTGTTTACAATCATTTACCAAGGCGCTCCCGGGTTGGGCAGAAGCAGCTCCAGACGGCGGAGGCGGCTGACTTGGGGGGCCGGCGAAGGGGACACGGCGAAGTGCTCCTCCCCGATTCGCCCGACACCCCCGCCGCCCCGGCTCCTCTTCTCTCCAGCGGGGGAAGTAACTCCTGTACTTTGCACCAGAACGCAGCGCGGCCCGAGCGAGGCTCCAGCGCCGCCCGCTCCCCCCGCCCCACTTCTCGGTTTTAGGGTTGCGCCCTCCTCCTTCGCCGCTCCCTCACAAATCCCACCCCCCCTCCTGGCCACGCTTTCTTGAGCCGCCCTTTTTCTTCTTCTTCTTCTTTCCGAAGAGCAACTTCCGAGGTTACGCCGTCGCTCGGAAGCCGTCCCAGGCCGCCAGGAGGAGGGGGAAGCGGACTTGGGGAGGCGAGGCCAAGACCCGCAGCCCAGGGGACGCGCACTCCCCGCGGGCAGCTGCGACGGCGGAGACTTCGCGAGTTCTAATAATCGTCTGCGTAGCAGCCCCCTCCGTCCATGAAGCGGCTCTCGAGGCCTCGGCGCGGAGCGGCTGCCATTGGCTGGCGAATGGGGCAGAGCCACTCCCGACAGCTGCTCGCCCGGAGGCAGCGCCCCAGCCGCCCGCCTCGCGTCGCAAAATGTGAGCCGGCCCTCGGCCAGCCCAGCGACCTCGACGGAGCCTCGGCGCGGCCCGCTATTGTGCCACCGATCCGAGGGAGAGGTTTCCCGGCTTCTGGCAGCCGGAGGGGCCAGCCGGCGCTCGGCCGGTTATTGGCTGCGGACCTCATCGCCGGAGGCCACACGCCAGGCTCGCCAAAACCCTGCAATCCACCGCCACAGCCACACTTGGCAGGGGACATGTCGCTTTCTCTTTCTCGAGGCCCAGGTTTCGGCCAGGCTGTTGCAACGCGCCAGGTTTAAAACACCTTCGGAAAAGTCACAACACATAAATCCGCCAACAGTTTCTCTTCGCTGCACGGCTCGGCAAAACGCACGATTTTCTCTTGCTGCGTTGCCAGGCCCTCCTTCGAAACCACGTTGGCCTCCAAAGCTGAACACCCGTTATGGAAACGTGGATGTAACCGTCCCAGCGGTTAACAGTACCTGGGCCTTTTATTTTTAAAACATTTTATTAACAAATTCTTATTCGTGGACTTCACTCAAGATGGTTCTCAAATAATCTCAAAATGTTTTTGTTTGAAGCATTAATTCTATGGGAATATTTACATTATACATTACAATTCTTTGGAATAAACATGGTACATTCCAGGGAAGGAATCTTCTGCAGTTCTGGTTCAGCTGCTCTTAGGCATGTTTATCCAGGGGTACCCTTCAACAAACTGATTTTCTCCCAAATAACCATGTCCAGGATGGCAGAATAAAAGCAACGGTCAGTGCAATCCAGAACTTGTTTGCTTAGAAATCTCCCTAGTTTCAGAGGGATATGGGCCCCTAGAAAACTGATTTACAATTTCAACCTAGGTTAGGAGTCCCCCTCCACCATGAACTCTCAAGCCCAACTTAGCAAAACACACTCATTCATCCAATAATTCAGATCCAGTTCAATTTATTTATTTAGTATCCCACCCTTCCCCCAATATGGGACCCAAAGCAGCTAACAATTTGAGTTAAACCAAAATATAGTTGTAACAATGAACAGTACAAAACTTTTAAAAAATTAAACAACCATATTTAAACATTAAAAGTTTTTAAAGGTAGTTAAAATGTAATAATAGTAATAAGATAATACAATAATACACATATGTATTATTTACATATTTGCCTGGTGAGCCATGTGACTCTATAAATTTTTTGGACAAGGGATGTTCAGCAGTGGTTTTCGCCAGTTCTTTCTCTCTGAAATACAGCCTACAGCGCCTGGTATTTGTTGGCAGTGTCCAATATGAGTACTAACCAGGCTGGCCCTCCTTATCTTTTGAGATCAGACAAGATCGGGTACCTTATTACATAAATCAGGACTGGGGAACCTACATCCCCTCAGATGTTCCTATCAGTTCTAAACATCCTGGCCAATGGTGAGGGACATGCCAATAGGAGTAGCTATGCATCAACATCTGGAAGGTCAAGGGTTCCTCAACAATATAGACATCACGTGCTGTCACAATCTCTTTTGAACCCATGCAAACCCCATAGTATAGATACCTAGTGTTTCCATTTTAGTAAGAGAGGAATTAGAAGGGAGATTTGCTAATGGCACTCAGGCTTCACTCAAGATTACAGCAGTATTCCAACATCCTGTTATCTGGCCATTATAACTCTCACAAGCAAGCTGCTCTCCCATGAGCTAAACTCCCCTCTGTGGATCTTATGTACATGATGAAACATGGAGTGGGGAAAGAGGTAAAGGGGTACCCTCACCTTTACAGTATATGGATGCAGTTCACAAGATAACTACATACAAGAGGGACTCCAGAACTAGCAAATATAATGTACGAATTGGCTCTCTAGCAACAGAAGATAAATAAGTCTCTATCATTTTCATTTTACTCTTGTGATCACCTCAGGCTTAGGACTGATTCCAAATAATGGAGAGGATGGCATGAGTACTATACAGAGAATTGCACTGAATCCAGACATGGCAAAATGCGACCTCAATATGGAACAAAGCATTTAAAATCCCCTTTCACTGCAATGAATTTCAATGGCATCCTAAAGACTAACAAAATGCTAATGACCATATTAACAATGGATGTTCACAAAATAGTGGTTGGTTGATAGCACAGACATCCTTGCATTATTGAGTTAATTCAAATAAGTAGTGTTTTTTCCTTGTTCAAACCACACTGTAGCCAGCTCACAGGAATCTCTCTTGTGGGAAACAGTGTTAATAAATGAAACACCATGGAGTCAAGATATTCCTGAATTTACTCCATCTTTTTAGTGACATACGTACTTATTCAAATTTGGGGTAGCAGGAAAACATGAAGAGTTCCCAGATTTTTCACCCACATTCCACTTAACATTATCATGCACTTCGCAGCTTTTTGACCCTGTAGATACAAAGAAACCATTGTCTATTTGTTTATAAGCTGTAGGCTCTCTTTCTGTCAAACAACTGTTAAACGCGTAGTGATTTGAAGCAGGGAGTTGCACATTCAAGCAGCTAATTTTAGGGTGTGGAGGTGTTGTTTCAGAGTGCTAACTAATGCTTATGGCTGAGGATTTTTGAAGTTCTTTACCACACCCAGTTCCATGAAAGAAATCCAGCATTTAAACACACACGCACGCACACAGAGTGATATTTCTGCAAAGGTCACAGACTACTTGCAAAGGCCAAATCAGAACTGGACATTTCCATAAATTCTTTTTCAGTTTTGCAGATATAATGCTATTACATACTTGTTTTGACAAGCTAACTGCAATATTGCTCTTTCTGGTCTCCAAAGAGAGCCAAGAAGGTGTGGCTTAGCACCCAGCTGTAGGGAGAGGTAAGGCATACACTTTTGCAGTACCAGCCAAATACGGAAGTAGGTAGTCAGAGGCTATATGTCTTGCATCTGCCCCTTTCTTGTACTGTTTTTCCCAGTGACAGCAGGATTGTTTTGAATTATTTTAATTTCATAGTTTATTCTTTTCTTATCCACATTTCCCTTTAATTCTTCTTGTTTTTTTTGCAGCTCCAATGACAGTTTTCTAAATTTTTCCTTTTTTCTTTTTTTGTAAGTATTGCTGCTGTAAGAAGAAGCCATGCATTACTGCTTTGCTTGTTTCCCAGATGATACTCATTTTAGTTTGTTCTTTAATGTTTTCTTGAAAAAAGAATTTTAAAGTCTCCTTTGCCTTTTAAAAAATTTCTTCATCTTTTAAGAGGTTATCATTTAATCTCCAATTGAACAATTGTTTCAAAAGGATTGTTTCAAAATGGTAGAGAGAAAAAAAGAATGAGCTGTTGAGCTGAGGGATCATAAGGAGATGGCAATTCTGCATTGACTTATACCAGGAAGTATTCATACATGTATGATGCCTATAGAAGAAACCACAACAGTGCCATAGCCAGCACCAAACTTGCTCTTCCGTCAGCTTTGGGCTGCAAAGGGATTCAGTATGTGGGCACAGAGAGAGTTTAGAAAGGTTACTTTTTGGACCACATCTCACAGAATCGTCATGGCCACTGGCCATGCTTGAGCAGTTCTTCTTTTCCAGCCTCAGGGTCTAGCACATCACGACAGATGCTCTGAGTCCTGCAACTGGCTACCGTTAATGGCGGATGTTTGTATTTGTCACCTGGAGAAATGCTGGACTTTGTGCTTTCTGGAAGCCTTTGAGATACCCTCACAAAGTCATTCTAGACCAGTCATGCCCAATCAATTTTCAAAAGGATGTGTACATTCTAAAGCCAGCTCCAATTGCTGTCCCCTTGACTGTTATAGTCCTTTGAAGCTCCCTAATGTAGGGATCCTCAGATTCTCTCTTAGGAGAAAAATGACAGAGCCCATGAGCCATAAAATGGCCACCTTTCCCTATCCAGATTGGGGGTTACAGAGTTCACTCTGAGACATGTCACAGCCTGATTAACCTTTAGAGGAGTGACACTACCTGCCTCTCAGATGAAAACATTATTTTCATTGAAAATCTGAAATGTAGCTTGGAAGAGTTCATCTTAGGCAAGGATAAAGATTAAGTAGAAGTTTGTCTTCTTCGCCAGTGGAAAGTCATTGACAAAGAAAACTCAGGGCCACCAGCAAGGTGACAGAAGCTGCCAAAGATCTTTAATTATGGGATGTAGGAATTGTGGGGCCAAGTCTGGGAAATATTGACTGGAGTATAGCTGTAAAACTGCAGTTCTTGCTGGAAACCATTGATCATAGCATTGATAAAACAATATAAGTTCCTCCTTTTTCACCAGCTGATCTTAAGTTTCTGACTGCTTTCTTTATGTCAACTCCCTATAACAGATCGTAAGTCAATAAAGGGTGAAAAAGGCCTACCTCCCATATTTAACCAAATGCTCTTTCATTCCACATCCATCCACAGCTGTCCCTGAAAGTTCTTTAACTTCAGCAAATACTAAGGGAGAGTTCCAGCTATTGTCTCTGTGTCTCTTAGTCTTCAGCACTTTCATAAATCACTTGTCAATATTTACAGAGCAAGAGCTGCTAGAGAGTGACTAATGTGTGTCATGAGCAAGCTTTGCAGTAATCAGAAGAGACACACATATAGCAACTTCCTTGAGTTATGGGTCATTTTACATTAAGGAATAAAAAGAGGAAATGCACAGTGACCAGCTTAAGGCTCAGGCCTTTGCATGCTTACTTACCCAATGAACATACAGGGCTCATTTCTGAATTTACCATGCACAGGACTGGGGTCTGTTGTTTTGTGGACAGAAGAGCAAGACAATCTGCATATGCTAAAAGATTTTTTAGCTCATATTTTTGGGTGAAGGAACCACCAAATTCTGCTACTGACATGCAAATATAGCTAGAATCTCTTCAATGCCATTGCTTGCCCCTTATGTAAGCTTTCAAGAAGTCCTAGGATGCTGTGAAAAGTCCCACGAGATGCAGTATATTCCAACACCTCCCTTGCCCAAATTTCCAGAAATCTGCACAGTTCTATTAAAAATTGCAGTGGAAGACTCTTCACTGAAAGCAGGAAACAGACGCTTCTTTGCTTTCAGAGTGCCTTCCTATAGGGTGGGCCAGACAACTGTGGCCCTCCATATGTTGTTGGATTGTAGCTCCCATCAAACCTAGACAGCATAGCCAACAAGGAATGATGGGCTTTGCAATACTGGAGGACCTAAAGTTTCCTAATTCTATTACAGAGGGAAGTTCCCAAATCCTGGGCTTCATGAGTTGAGCTTATCACTGTGCCACCAGTGGTCTGTGATCCCACAGCAAATCAGACAGATTTACTGTGATAAAGGATGCTTCCTAGGACAAAGCTCCATCCTGACTATTGAAAATTGTCCCAGCAAGCTCTTGAGGCACACCTGATCTAATAAAGCCCTTGTATCTATCTGCATGTAGATGCTTCCATCCTTCCTGTTCCAGAAACTGATACCTCCATTGTCAACCTGTCTTAGACTACCTCTCTGACCCCCAGCCCTTTTGATTCTTGTTTTCTAGCATCATAGTCAGGACTACCATTGTCATGGCCCAGCCAAGAACCACTAAAAATACAGAAAGCTCAGACAACCTCCCTCCTACCTCTAGCTGCTTCCTGTACATCATCTGGACCTCCTCTTATATATAGCCATGTTGGTACTATGAGCCACTTCGAACATGAATAGAAATATTTTACTCAAGCCAAGAAAAGCAAGACTCACGATCTGAAAAGCCCCTTATAATAGCTTATTAAAATTCTTCCCAGGCAAGGGGCCAACATAAAAGCCAACTCAATAGCAATCAAAGGGTACTTAAATTTGAAATGCCCTTGAGACAGTATACAAGGAAGTGACCTCCAGTTCTTCTCTAAGAGTTACTGATACGGAGTGGCCATTCTTAACCCAGCCATCCATAGTATGGGGATAGTACTTGCCGTGCATATACGACTGCTGTACAGAATTTGAGACAATTTGGAACCTTGAAATGCACTGCATAATTTATCATTTTCCATCTCACATCTACCATTTTTGTGCTATGTAACAGCTGTCTGCAACACAAGGATATTTGTTGAGTGCTATCAATACAATCTGTTGTAATGTGACAATATATGACCCCTGAACCTATTTATGTATATAAAAACTTATACTCTACCTTCTAGTGTTTACAAATTATTCAGGATGTCTAACAGCATTTAAAATTAATAGTTAATAATAGAACAAAAATGGGCGATTCAGAAAGAAACATGAAAAGAATGAAAATAAGCAAAGATATGGGAAAAGGGAATTGAAAAATTTATTTTCAAAATTATATGGCAAGTCACATAAAAAGGGAAATGATCAGTAGAAGCTTGGAAAAATAAATGAGTAATAAAACTAGAAGAAAGAAAAAAGGAAGTTGAAACTATACATTTGTATATATTTTTAGTAGAAGAAGAAACAGAAACAGAATTAGATGTTGGATAGGTATATAAATTTATAGGTATATAGGTATATAAATTTGTTTGTTTATATTTCTTTGCTTTCTGTTTCTTATATATTTATAAAAAGAAAATGATTATTTGTAAATATTGTTTGTTATAACTTTAATAAAATAAAATTTTTAAAAAATTAATAATTAAAAAATTATAGAGCAATACTGTACAATAAAAAGTAATAATACAAACAAAACATTGCCTAAAATTTAAAAAGCAAATGGGTGTTTGAGCAAGAACACTTCCCTCATATGGCAAAACGTGGTCAGAGAGAGTGCCAACCTAGCTTCTCAGAGCAACAGGTGGAAATGTTTTGCTCCAAGTTTTTAACTTCAGCACATATATTTTTAGCATATCTGATACAAGAACTCTAAAAATGTAACAGATGATACAGCACTCAGCTCCCAGATATCTTTTTTCACAAAGTGACAGCTTGCTGGGAATATCCAGTGGGCGGGGAAAACAACTGGAAAATTTTGCACTCCCCCACTATAGTTCACAAAACTATGAGACAGCTAACTGCCAGAGTTTAGATGAGTTGCATTTGCCCATCTAACCTGCAATAGTGTAGGCATACCTCAGTTAACAAAGCCTTTGACGAAGAAGCTCGTTTTTACAGGAACTCAGCCCACCCAACCCGTTATCTTGTCTTTTGTCCACTGGCATTGGGAAGATGGTGAAGAAGCGATGGGGAAAGACAGATTATTAGTGTTAGGTTGAAGGAACTTGTCTGCAATAAAGAATGCAGTTAAAGCCTAACCTGGGGAAGAATAAGATTCTACTCTAAGTGAACTTACTGTAGTTGTGCATGCTTAGCTACAACAAGCAAGGTAAACAGCAGCTGCCTTCAGGATCACTTACAGAGTGTGTGTGAAGAACAAAACAGAAAGAAAAGAGGAAGGCCTGCTTTACCAGATACTCTGGCATGATGAAAAAGGATGGAATTGTAAATTTCACCATCAAATGGAAATCATAGGAAAAGTGGAAGCTGTTGAAAGAAAAAAAAGTCATCCCAGGATGTATTTTGAAAGAAGCTTTCAGGTGGTCTCTAGAAGATTCAAAATGTTTTTCTTTTCATAGGCAAGGCTTACCTAACCTGGTTGTTTCATTTCAGACATGTATAATGTTAGTTTTGAACAGACATTTGCTCAAACAGGTTGAACTGTCTTCTGTGGCGTAGGATCCCTATTCTTTCCATATTACTGCTGCCTCTTGCACCAAATTTTCTGTTAAAGAAGCAAAGCCCAGGAACGCATGTACTTTGTTATCTGAAGTACACCTGTATAGTGCAATAGTGCAACTGCCTATAGAGCTAACTGCTAATATTTTCTGCTACCCAGGGCTTTAAAAACCTTAAATGGTTTTAGGCAGAAACCTTAGTTTACTCAACAGCACAAAGTAAACCATGCTAGAGTCTCTTAATTGTAGTTTTTGATAATATTTATATGATATTATATATATTGTCCATAAAAAAAAGATAATCTTTCACATCAGCTGGTTGTCAACAAGAAATTTTGTTAAGGAGATACACAAAGGACAACATGGAAAGGTTTTTAAAAGCTTTGGAAAAATAAAGCTAAGATAGCACTTTAAAGGGTCATGACCGTAAATGCAGCATAATCTGCCAATGTTGTATTTTTCTCTTCTCCTGGATGTGCACATTCACAGTATGCTAGCTTCCCTTATGTTCTTAGCACTTAATCCACACTTCCCTGGCCTGAAACTCTACAGATGTGTTGGATTACAACTCTTAGCCATGTCCAGCCAGCCTAGAATGGCCTTAGTGGCTGGTGAAGATGAGCACTAAAGGCCAATACATTTAGAGGGTGTCAGGTTGGGGAAGCCTGGATTTATCCTTAACCACTTTTCTTTAAATAGAATACATGCTACATAATACACACAGGACAGCATGATCATCATACAGTATTAGTTAACCCCACATTCTGGACTCAAAAAGATTTTTGGCCCCACCTCAACAAAAATTTGGGCAATTATTGCTAATACTCCCTTTTCAATTAAGTTCTCCCTTATACTAGCAAAAGTCATAGCCTAGAAGCAACCACTTTTCATACATTTTAAAACCCATACCTGGTTTCATATACATTAATGTGCACCAATTTAAATACTATTGTGGGCTGCTCTGAATCCCAATCCTATGAGAAAGGAGGGAAGATTTTAAATAGATAGCTAAGTACTGAATACACACACCTGTGTATAGGTTGGATTCACTCAAGCACCCTGAACCAATGATTAAAACAGTTATTAAAATTGTAAAGAAATACAAATTAAAAAGCAGATTTTACTCAAGACTCCAGTTATGAGCACTCATGCTAATTTGCGTCTAGAAAAATGAAAACATGTTGGTTTATGACCAACTCAAAATTTCATTCTCAAGGAATCTGTCCCCAGATCTGTAGCTATGCAGTCCACAAGCCATTTGCACTGAAAAACTTGTATTTGGCTGAAAACAAAGGACCAGTTTTAAAATCTACTTTCTCGGTACACATACACAATCACTAGCTTGTAAACTAAGACTGAAGTAACACTTGCAATTTAAAGTTCCTCAATTATCACTTGAGAATACTGCCAGGTAGGTCAGGAATCCTTAAGCCAGAACACGACTTTCCTAACCTCTCCTTCTTCCAGCAGCCTGATTGCCCCCTCAGTTGCTGTGTGTGTGTGTGTGTGCGCGTGTGTGCACTTGCAAACATGCACATGCTTCTTAATAGGGTGTGGGATCTGGTGTAGGGAGGGTTGCTTCATAGTCAGTATCTGCAGAAATCAGGGAGCCACATTTTGGAAAGATGACTTATTTTGATTCATGTAAATAGTCCTTTTGATCCTCCACAATGCAGGATAGGGATGGAAAACATTTTGGTTTGGTTTTGTTCTGGAGCAGGCATGCCCCAAAAGTTGTGGGACCAAAGTAAAAAGTAGATATAGTTAAACCCTGGGAGGGGTGGGAACACCTCTCTTTCTTGCTGTCTCTCTCTCTCTCTCTCTCTCTCACACACACACACACAAACTACTCCCACACATCACACCTAATCATAATATACAGCTATTATCCTACAATTATTGACACACATACCTGTTCTGAATTCAAAGTGAATTTTTTTCATTCAGAATTTTGACTGAAAATGTTTTTGTGTTGCAGCCTATCATGCTAGGCAGTTGAGCAAATCAGCTAGAAATTTCATGTACTATCCTAAGGCACACATAATATATCTGCAAAAATGGGATGGATCAAAGATCAATGATTCTTTTAAACAGACATTTAAAAGTTTCAGTTGAATTTTACACACATACACACACACACCATCCCTTTAAAAAATTAATATTAGCTTACCAAAATGTTAGTCTACCTCCTTAAAACATGATTTATAATAATCAGAAATATACTCCAAAATGTATTGTAATTTTGTAAATGTATTATTTGCCTTATTATGTGATAGATGTATTGTTATTTTTGATGTACATATACAAGCACAATAAAATGTTTACATCTGTAAACATGCATAGGCCAAGAATGCCTTCTAAACTGTAGAATTAAAACATTTCTAAACTGGAGAATAGCACCAATCTGATGTCTAACAAAGTCTCAAAACACTCAGAGCTGCCACTCTAATTAGTGATTCAGTACTTTCCACCACAATTCTAGCAGTAAACCCAACAGTAGGGAACTACTGGCAAAACAACCCCGGTGTTCCTTTCCTCAGTGATTTTTTCCATCCAGAGAATACTGAGTCATAAAAAATATTCTTGCTCAAACACTAGCCAGGAAAACAAGGACCTATGGAGCAGACAATTAAAAAAACAACAACACTGACCCTCCACAATGGCATACCAAACCTGAAGAAGCAGCAAGTCCTCACAGAGGCTCATAACTAGTAACTGAAGAAAGAAGGAACATTGCCTGCAAGTTCTTCTGTGCCAGGAGAAGTCAAGGCATTCCTTATACTCCCTGGTCTGACCACCCAGAAAGACTAAGCAGAAAAGGCAGTGAGACAGGGAATATTCGACCTTGGGTTTAGCCTAGCTCAAGATTCCCCCCCCCATATGTTACCCAATCCCACTGAGTCAATCAGTCTACTCTGTTTGGGACTAATGTCTGGCAACGTGCCCTTCATTTCCCTTTCCCTCAATTAAAAAATGCATTATTCAGATGGATGAGCAGAGGGATTAGAGATTTCCATTTTAATCCCACTTTAAACGCAAAGCCTCAGAGGCACCACCACCAATAATAATAACACAGTCAGCCCTCCACATTTACAGGTTTGACTTTCACGAGTTTGATTATTCGTGAGTTTCATCAGCCCCTGTCCCCTGGCACTTCTTTTCCAGGGGAACAATCCCTCTTGCCAGCTCCAACCAGGCAACACAGCCCTTTAAACACCCTCCTCCTCCGCCACCAGCTCAGCTAAGAACAGCTCACAGCCCAGTTTCTCATCACCACAAACCCTCTCTCAATTCCCCTTGACATCCAAGAAAGATGACGAACAAGAGAGGAGAAATATAGGACCTTCATGCCAACCTACCGCCTTTCCCTGGCCTGGTTTGGACCCTGAGGTGCCCGCTATCCCCACCATGCCTCATCCCCCTTCCTGCAGACACACACACATTTTTGGAGATATGCAATTTTTTCTACCTTTGCGAGGGTCCTGCGCCCCTCACCCTAGTGAATGTTGAAGGCCAACTGTACACACAGCTAAGGAAAACAGAATGGCAGCTGCCAACTACTTTCCAAGCCTAGGTACAAAGTTTCATTTTAGGTGGTGTCCCTTTCATAGAATCATAGCACTGGAAGACACCGCAAAAGCCATCAAGTCCAGCTCCTCCTAAGAGAAATGCCAGAAAATTTTGTGGAGAAGGTTTAATCTAATACTGTAGGGTTGGGAATTGTTTGGGGAGGGGGGATCAGAAATGATATTCATGATTCCCTTCTCGGGAAATGCTATTACTCAGCTTCTATTTGATTGGAAAGACTGGAAACAGTCTCATCACCAAAACCCTCTCTCAATTTCCTTGACATACCCAAAAAAGATGACACAAGAGTGCCAATTGACCTTCATGCCCCTCCCCCTTTCCCTGGCCTGGTTTGGACCCTGACTTGTTCCCCACCATGCCTCAGCCCCCTTCCTGCAGACACACACACACACACAATTTTTTTGACGCAGGGTCCTGCGCCCCTCACCCTAGTGAATGTTGAAGGCCAACTGTACACACAGCTAAGGAAAACAGAATGGCAGCTGCCAACTACTTTCCAAGCCTAGGTACAAAGTTTCATTTTAGGTGGTGTCCCTTTCATAGAATCATAGCACTGGAAGACACCGCAAAAGCCATCAAGTCCAGCTCCTCCTAAGAGAAATGCCAGAAAATTTTGTGGAGAAGGTTTAATCCAATACTGTAGGGTTGGGAATTGTTTGGGGAGGGGGGGATCAGAAATGATATTCATGATTCCCTTCTCGGGAAATGCTATTACTCAGCTTCTATTTGATTGGAAAGACTGGAAACATGGATACACCCAAAACCGGGGGAACCATTAAATACATGAAGTGCATTGACCCCCGACCCCCAGCCAATCTACCCTAATTCCCCTCTCCTTTCCCTGACCCGGTTTGGACCCACTTGTCCCCACCATGCCTCAGCCCCCTTCCTGCAGACACACCCATTTGGAGATTTGCCAGTTTCCCCCCTCCTTTTGCGGGGGTCCTGCGCCCCCTCACCCTGGGGGCAACTGTAATTTTAAGGGTAATCGTTTAAGGAGTTCTCTCACAGACAGCCCGCCTTCGGGCTACTTTCTGGCTCCGCGCTGGCCAATCAAGGCGACGGGAGTCCCCACGGACAAAACGCGCCTTCCGGAGAGCGCCAGGTCTGGGTCGCAAAGGCTCGCGCGCGCGCCCAGACTTCGCGAGGAAGCGAGTCTCCTGGAGGGGACGGGAGGCGTCTTGTTTCCAAGTTACGGCGGGGCAGGGAAGGGGCCGGGGGAGGCCGCTGGGTGTCCCATTCCACGGCTCGCCCCCCCACCCCCGGTTCCTGGCAGCAGCAAGCCGTCCCTCGCTTCTCCTGGCGGCACTGACAGGGCGGCAGGCGCTCCCCGAGGGCTCGCCGCAGGAGAAGCGAGGGACGGGTTGGCAGCGCTGAGGGGCTCCTTCCTGCCACCCTCGCTGGCTCCCGCTTTCCCTCCCTCGCTCACCGGTGATTTGGAGGCAGGCTTCCCGCCTGAGGGGCCGCGACGGCGCCGCCTCCTCGACCTCGTCCAGCACCGAGCGGGAGCTGCGCGTCTTCTTGACCGCCGGCGGCGGCGTGGCCGGCAGAGTGGCCGGGGCAGAGTGTCGCCGGCCCCCCGCCGCCGAGGTCTTCCGCTTCATGGCGGCGGCGGCCGCGGAGGAGGCGGCGGCGGCGGTTGCTGCTGCTGCGGCGGCGGCGGCGGCCAGCGCCCGGGCACATTCCCGCCGCTGCCGCCCCCCTCCTTCCCCGGAGAGGGGTTCAACCGGCCCACACGGCGGGGGGGCAGCACCAGCCCCGGGAGGAGGGGGAAAGGGAACGCGGGGGCCGCGGTCGCTCCCCGAAGCGCCGCCCCTGCCTGTCCCCAACCTGCCGCCGCTCCCCCTCTCCCTCCTCTCGTTCGGACTCCCTTTCCCTCCCGCCTGCCTCTCATTGGGCCCAGGCGGTGTGACGTCACAAACCCCGACCCTCTGCCCGGGCGGTGATGTCATAGCTACACTCCTGAAGGCTTGCGTCACAGACGAAGGAGAGAGGGTGGTTGCCTAGAATGCAGGTTGTAGACTGCGGAGATGGCTCCCGTAAACATTTCCCCTGGACGCCCGTTGTTGTTGTTTTTGGCCAGTTCTTTGCCGTGGGACAATTCATTTTTCTCCATAGGCTGGATAATCGGCGGTTCAAAATAGGTCAGGGGACACGGAATGGTCTTATGCGCCTTGTTAGCTTGGGCCGTTTCCACACTAGGCTGTTCTAGCGCGATGATTCCACTTTCAACCTCCCCAGGATTCCAGAGGAGGTTGAAAGTGGAATCATCGCGCTAGAACAGCCTAGTGCGGAAATGACCTTGGGAAAACACGCGGGTTTCGAAGTTGCATGGAACTCACAGCCATCCAGACTTCCTTACTTGGGAATGTATGTGGCTCTTCACAATAAGTGCACATGGGAGCCACATCAGCATAAAAAATGCATGAAGACGCAAATACAGTTCAGGAAAATCCGTAGATTACGCACAGTCGGAATGCCATTCCACCTCGCCATTGTCCTGCTTTGCCAAGCTTCAGTTGCTTCAAGTTGACGGATTCGGATTCAGTGTAGCATGCTATGGTAACAGTTTCCAGGTTTGTTTCCCTTTCAAAACATCCAGAAATTGCTGCACCCGTTAACATATAGGTTATTCAAAATACAGTAATATGTGAATAAGATATGGTGTCCTGTGCTTTGGTTAGTCCTAGGAAGTGCTTGTCTTGTCAGTGGCAGAATGGAGGACCTAACCCGCAGGAGCTTAGCAAGGAGTTACGATATCGTAACCCAGTCTTCCTCAAGTGCATATGTTGACTTTGGGGGCATCATGAAAGTACGGTATCTCTTCTGTGTGTGTGTGTTCTATTTACAAATGAATACCGGTCTGTCTTTTTTTTTTATCAAGATCAGTTTGTTTTAATAACAACTGGATTAAAATAGTTAGGTGAGGGGAGAAAAAAATAAGTAGTTCACCCAGTATTGGCAAGAAAAGCATAAATTACTTCAACCAGTGTAGTGGAAAAAATTAGAAAAGTACATTCAGATTTATTCAGAAATACTTTGTTGCTGGGTAAGATCGGGCCTTCTCATCAGCATTCTTTCCAGGTAATGAGTCACACCCACTATCCCATTCTAAGTCCTGTGTCTTTGCCTCTTCCACATAAAATTCACTAGATGGGCAACACCACTTTAGTACACATGGAACAATGGGTGCAAAATACAGCCTTCTCTCTGGTTGCTCTCAGACTCTGCAACTCCCTTGCCAGGGAGGCTAGGCTGGCACCCTGCCCTTGCAGTCCTTTCATCAGCAGATAAAGATTTTTTCCTTCCAGCAAACTTGGGTGCACTGTTTAAAGATGAAGGGCATTTTAAAAAGTGTGCTGTACTACATTCCTTCTGTGCTTTTATACTACTGTTTTAAATAGTTTTAATTCTACAGGGAATTTGAAATAATATTTGCTTGTCTGTAGAATTAAAACTATTTAAAACATTAATGGAATTGTAGTCTTCTAGTAGTAATCTTCATTTTGAGGACATATGTTTTCAGTTTTACTTGTATTTCGTGCCTTGTGTCCTAGTTTTGGGGAAAAGGCAAAGTATAAATAAAGTGATTGATTGACATTGGAACCATGGACCCTGAAAGGTGGAAGGAAGAAGAGCTTAAGCCCCCCCTCACCCCTCTAAACTGACTGGGACTGAGTCCCTTTTGAAATTATATGGCAAAAGTGAATTACTATTGAGACTTGTATTCAGTGGACCCTTCTGGGAATTATGAGTCAGAAGGGTACCAAGTGATCAAGCCCTAAGGAATTTTGAGACTGCCTTTGTTGTTCACCGTTGCCAGGAGTAATAAAGACCTTGTGCAATGTATTCTATTGCACTTACTTGAGGTTAAGCTACACTGAGAACACAGAAAGCGCTTCTAAGTAAACATTGTGCTTCTGAGAGCCTTCATATTTAGGGATGTTTCAGTTATAAAAGGATGGGGAAAATAATGCGCCCTCCATTTGAAAGCAGGCAGAATTAATAACCTGCCTGCCAATGTAGACTCCTCCCTTAACACCTTAAACAGTTCAGGGATCCCTGACTGTAACAGAACTAATAAAGATGTCAGAGAATAGAGCTGTGCTTTGCCACTGTGTATCCCATAAG
Organism: Ctenosaura bakeri; assembly: GCA_948474755.1. Taxonomy (NCBI): domain Eukaryota; kingdom Metazoa; phylum Chordata; class Lepidosauria; order Squamata; family Iguanidae; genus Ctenosaura; species Ctenosaura bakeri. The sequence goes on from CAOLHI010000887.1 coordinate 108,525, forward strand.
CTACAGTAGCTTTTTTGAAGAACAGGGATGGATATAATGAAGCCTATGTGCTACAAGGCAGGCCCTCAAGTCTTTTTAACTCTTTCCCATTTAATTTTTTTAAATTGAGATGGTAATTCACTGGTAAACTTCTAAATGTGCTACACCTTTTAAATTAAAAAAAGCATAGTCATTTGTTGTGTATATTTAATGGGAATTATGTGTGAATAGGATAGTCAATTTAAATCTTTTTAGTTCAAAACCATAGTCAACATTATATGGATTAATTTAAGTATGTTTCCTATATAAACAATAATTAATCAGATATGAGTGGAAATATTTTGTCAGTAATGAAGAGGGAATTCTAATAAGTTTAATAATATTTAATAAGGAATTCTGCAATTAATTTCAGGTAATTTTTAATTCATTTTACATATGGCTAGAATATGACTGGAGACCAAGGTTCAAATCTCCACCTGCCCATAGAAACCCACTGGGTGAGCTTAGGCAGGTCACATTCTCCCAGCCTCAGAGAAAGGCAAAGGCAACCCACCCCCTGAACAAATCTTGCCAGGAAAGCCCTGCAATAGCAACCTTAGGGTTGCTGCAAATTGGAAATGACTTGAAGACAACAACAAACCAAATTCTATGTATTTTTAACTTTAAAATTCCTTTTAAAATTTCCCCCAATTTGGATGTTTCATCAACCTGAAAAGTGTCCCCTGGCCTTGTAGGATGCTGTTCTGTTTGTTACCAGTGCTGAAGTGAGATTCAGTTGTCCATATGTTTTCTTTTTTGTATGTGAAATTGCCAGGAAGATGGGAGTGCCATCTTGTCCTTTGCGTCAGCTAGGAAAATGCCTTCGGCTGATTCTGGATGATGAAATAAATCAGGCCTGTTGAGCCATCCATCAAACCTAAGGCAGCGTGCAAGGGGCACAAATAACCTCCTACTTTTCCTGACTGACTGGGACTGGAGAAGATGATGCAGTTAAGGCTGGTGGACTCCATCAAGTGCAGACAGCAGTGACACGCTCTATGCATTCAAGGTTTTTTGTTTGGTTTTGCACATAAGAGTGACATATGTGTGGGAATCATAATTGCAAGGTTGGTTTCCTATTTCCATTAGCAAGAAGTAAATAATACAGCTGGAATGAAACTAGGCAGTGGATTTAGCAAAACTGCAGAGCTGACTCACTGTGGCTGGATGGGACATTTAAGCAGCTCTATGTTTAGTTTCATGACATGCTGTAGGAAGTAATTAAGTAAATAGATCTTAACGTTTGATTTCCAGTGTTTGTTTATTTTTATGATGTGCTAAAGTGTTCAGTGAAACATCTGGGAACCAGACAGACAAAGTGATGTTTATTTTAACATTGAATGTGTTGTTTTTTTAAAAAACAGACTTGTAAGAAAAAAAGGTGCTGCATGTGTACCTTGAATCCCAAAAAACATTTGCATCAGAGAATTCCTGCTGAAAACAAAAAGCACAATCCACTGGAAAATTCTCCTACATCAAAAATATATGCATAGGAGTGGGATACAAATAATTCTGGCCAGCAGCCTTTTTTCTTCTCCTTTTGCTTCCAAACACACTTGTTGCTGATTGCAATATTTTTCAATAATGCCCCCCCATCAGTATAGTGGAGGATAGAATAATTTCCACTTGATTAGAAAGACAACTTCTTGGAAGTATGCATCATGATTTCTGTGAAATTTATGTCATGCAGAATCAAGGGTTGGAAAAATTATTCTTCCAGACTGCAACTTGCAAAATTGCCCTCAGGCAGCATTGCTCTGACCATGACAGTTAGTGAACTTTGAGAATAGTAGTCCAAAAAAAACATAATTTTTCCAAATTCTGCACAGAAGGTATAGGTTTGACATGCACATGTTGCCTATTCTCTTTCCTTCCTTCTGGGAGAAGTTTGCCATCTGCTGGATATTCAAACATTGTCATTTCATATCCGGACACCAGTGGTTTAAAGCAAATTTGACCAACACAGTTGTGCTAATTGCTTGCAGCAAAACCAAAAAGGTGTCTTGTGGCATCTTGAAATACAGCATTTGTAACATAAGTCAACTGAAATGAATAGTTGGAATACATGGGCACAGAGTGTGGAGCAGCGGGAAGGCAAGATTATCACCAATCATTGTTGCTGGGAATGGTCACTGTTCATAGGTGTCACATAACACATGTGTATGTGCTCACCTCTGCAATATGAGAATTTGGTGTATATTTTGTGTTTGAATAGAGATGCCACAAAACCTTAGTCCCATTCTACAATCTGTTATCTATACTTTTCTCTCTCTCTCTCTCTCTGTATGTGGAATGTTACATGTCCATGCAGGAGACAAAGGGCCTGATGTGGTATCTGTACCCTGGTTGCCCTGATGGGTAACTTGTACCAGGAAGACAGAAGGGACTATGACAAATGCAAACGCTCCAGGACCTATTGCTGGGAATTGATACCACTGTTTATGACAATTTTCTTCTTCTTCTTCTTGAGTCAGAGAAATAAATAGCACCCAGCCATCCAAGTCATATACTATGAGAGGTTCATTTGGTACCGAAACTGGGCCACATTGTTTTCGAAAATGTGATGGAAAATCCCAGTCTCCTTTTCCTTTGCAAAGCCCCTCCCCGTTTTAAGTCATTATACAGCGATTTGCTACTCCTTTTCATGAGATCCAAAGGCTGCTACCAAAGGCAGCTGCTTCACACTGGCTTACGACAATGCTAGCCCTGCATGGTATTTTTCTGGAGCAGTTCTCTCTGGCATTATGTTGCAATGGATCAGTTCCTGTTAGCTCTGTTCCAGGCCTGAGGCAGGCGCTATTCTATGTCATGGCATTTGTGCTGTAAAATTCTTCAGGGGTTGCTATGCTTTCTGCTGAATTAGATAACAGAGGTTCAAGCCTTTACTTCTTTTTTTAACAGATATATAAAGGTACTTGAAGCCAAGAATGGACTAGATGAGCACTAATAAATGGAAACTCAATCCAGGTAAGAAGGAGGCAATATTGGAAAGTAATGTAGCTGATTTGGGAGGTGAATGTCAGTATGACAATGAACATTAAAACAGCAAATTCTCAACTGCAGGGTGTTGGTTGATCCAGCTCTTTTTCCTGATGCTCAAATCACATCTGAGTAGGTCTCATTTCAATAGGGGAGTGAGCTCTCCCAGGTGCTGAACCTGTTCCCTGTTCTCCCCCTTTAAGTTTGGACTAAAATACAGAGTGGATTCACCACTCAGTCTACTGACATGGGATCTACCACTATATGGATCACTTTTTAGGAGGTGATGCTGATATATCAGTTGCAACCTCTCTTGCACGATGACAGAGTACAAGTTCATGTCCTCAATCAGAGGTGGGCAACTTCTGAGAGTCAGGGGGACCATTTTTACCTTCTCCTAGACATACGCAGGGCATGACCCTGTAATCCCTCACTTGCCAAAAGAAAAAAATATATAATTCTGAAAATGGAAAATTGTGACTCCTTTGGGGGCACGATTACCCATTTAAATGCAATCCTGGCCCTGTTTTAGGCCAGAAAAGGCTTTTCCTCCCTGACATAAACATAAAGTTATCAGGCACAATTTGCCATTTGAAGAGTGCAAATATTGCAGAGGGTGGCACTGGGAGCCAAATGCAGCCTTCGCTTTGCCTGCACCATCCTAGATTCTTGACCCAAAAGCAGTACTAATGATGGTGTCTTCATACCAAGTATTTCCTCATTACAAGCATGAACTCCCATATTTCCGTAACATTCCCATAATGAACTCCCATAAATATGAGCTCCCATACAGTGAGAGCAAAGGCATGCTGCAAATCCTAACAAATTTCACTGCATTTATTCCCTAGGATGTCTTCAACTGATAAAGCAAGGCCAAAGTCTGGAATGCATTTTTAGTGTTTGATGCTTCGCCATGCTTTAGCATATCAGTGTTTCCCATCTTTCTAAATAAACAGAATCAAAGAATGGCATTTTACGAGAAAAGGCCCATTAATATCACTTCTGATTTTTTCCAGATAGTTCCTAACCCTACAATATTGGATTAAACATTCTTCACACAATTTCTGGCATTTTTCTTACTATAAGCTGGACTTCATCATTTTTGTAGTATTTTCCAGTGCTATGATTCTATGAAATTTTGTACCTAGGTTTGTAAAATAGCTGGCAGGTTTGTAAAATAGTTGGCAGCTCTCATTCTGTTTTCCTTAGCTGTGAGTATATAAAATTTATTTCACAGTGCCAACTAGGAGAAATATGGTGGTTTTCTAATGAAACAAAATGTACATTTTGTTTATTTATTTAATTATTCATTTTATATGCTGCCTTTCTTCTGATGGGGGATTCAAGGTAGCTTATGAAGGCTAAAAATAAGATTAACTAAAAATCTGATAATAAAAATTGACACACAATATAGATGTCAATATTTAAAAATATTTAATAGCCAATTACTTGTACACTTCTGATTTGACTCTACAACTGCTTTAGGTAAATAATAATAATAATAATAATAATAATAATAATAATAATAATTTTTCTATCCCACCTCTCCCAGTGGATCGAGGCAGCATTACAAAAATATATAAATACATTAAAACATTAAAATGTACCCCATCCTCCCCACCCACCAACCCTTCTATCCCCCTAAACACATTAATTATTAAAACAAATTAAAAACAAAATTAAAACAAAAAGACAAATGATGAGAGGTGGTGGAACACTAATCTGGGAAGGCCTGTCGGAAGAGAACAGTCTTGACTGCTTTTTTAAAGCAGTCAAGACTGGTAATGTGCCGGGTCTCCTCCGGCAGGCCATTCCATAACTTAGGAGCGACAGAAGAAAAGGTCCTCTGGGTAACTGCAGCCAACCTAGTTCTGATTGGCTGCAGTAAATTCCTCCCAGAGGACCTTAGTGTGCAGGGCGGATTATATGGGAGAAGGCGATCCCGCAGGTAGGCTGGCCCCAAGCCATGGAGGGCTTTAAAGGTAAGAACCAACACCTTGTACTGTGCCCGGAAACTAATAGGCAGCCAGTGTACTTCAGAATAGGTGTTATGTGGTCAGTTTTAGATCTTCCGGTGACCAACCTGGCTGCCATATTCTGAATTAACTGAAGTTTCCGGACTAAGCACATGGGTAGCCCTATGTAGAGCGCATTACAGAAGTCAAGCCGTGAAGTTACCAGCGCATGTACCACTGTTTTTAGGTGTTCCAGCTCCAGGAAGGGGTGCAGCTGGTGTATCAGCCGAAGCTGATGGCAGGCACTCCTGGCTGCCGCATCAATTTGAGCTGTCATCTGAAGCGGCGAGTCCAGGAGCACCCCCAAGCTGCGGACACCGTCTTTCAGGGGAAGTGTGACCCCTTCTAGAACTGGTTGACAAACCTCCATACCTGGGCTAGGGCCCTTAACAGCAAGTACCTCCGTCTTATCTGGATTCAGCTTCAGTCTGTTTTTCCTCATCCAGTCCATTACTGCTTCAAGGCATTCATTTAGAGGTGAGATGCCATCCTTAGTTGATGCTCTTATCCGAGGCATGGAGAGCTATATCTGGGTGTCATCCGCATACTGATAGCACCTTGCTCCATGCCTCCTGATGATCTCTCCCAGCGGTCTCATGTAGATGTTAAATAACATTGGGGACAGGACGGCGCCCTGAGGGATGCCAGATTTAAGCTCCTTTTTCGAGGAGCAGCTGTCCCCAAGCATCACCATCTGGTATCTACCTGAGAGATAGGACCGGAACCACTTAAGTGCAGTGCCTCCGATCCCCAGCCCTCTCAGGCGTTCCAGAAGGATACCATGGTCTATGGTATCGAAAGCCGCTGAGAGGTCCAAGAGTACCAGCAGGGTCACACTTCCCCTGTCGATACCTAGGCGAAGATCATCCACTAAATCATCTAAAATGTATTTTTCCTTAAACAAATACTGGAACACATATAATACTGAGGCCCCTCCAATTTCATGAGGGTTCACAATGCAGAAGCCTTGTGAAGGTGAAAAAAACACAAATAACTCCCCTCTGCTCCCATTCCTATTCCCTTCTGGGGCTCCCCCCTTCCAATTCCCATGCACAACAGAAAGAAATGAGGGAGTGGAAAGCCTCACACGAGCCTTCCTTTCCCCCTCCAGAGCTCCTTCCTTTCTATTCCCATGCAAAAGTGAAGGGAATTGGGGAGGGGGAGAGTCTCATGCGAACCTTCCTTTCCCCTTCTGGAGCTCCTCCCATTCCTATGCATTTTGCCCCAACACAGAGAACTCATCTGAGGCTTCCCCCACCCCACCCCATTCCCTTCTGTTTTACATCAGTGCGAGTTCTCTGCCCAGGAGCAAAACACATGGGAATGGGATAAAGAGAATGGAGCGGGGGGGGGAGGCACACATGCTCACAAGTAATCAGATTCATGAAGGTAAACCTGTGAATGTGGAGAGAGGACTGCACACATTTTGCACGGTCTATTCAGTATCCTTGTTATGTTGGTATTACATATTATTTCAGGATATCATGATCTCTTCTAGTCATTTAGAATAGAATGCAAATAATCAAAATGTTACAGCCTCTCACCATCTAGTTGCAAGGTTTTCTTTTAGGACTGTTTCTTTAAATGCACACTAACAAACAAACAAACAAAAACTGCTGGGAACTTTGCAAAGAACTTTTAACTCAACTAGGGACATTATTGCCTGCAAAAAAACTGCAGACAATATACAGTCTTGGGTGACTGCTATGAAAGTTATTAGCACTTTTTCCCCTTGCAGTTTGTCTCATGGCCTGTAGAGTTCAACTCATTTGAATAGCAATACAGATTTCCCATCACTGTACCACTACTATAACCATCTGATTATGACTCCTATTGCACACAGTGGAAATTTAGATTTTTATTTAAATCTGTAGATAATTATTTTATTTTATCAAGTAATGAAGAATAACTTTCTCAAACATTTCTCAATAATTAAAAAAGGCTACACTGTGATAAAAGTGCTGTAAACAAATTATATATTCTGCCTTGGTTATGAAAAGCAATATTTACAGCATGATCCACTCAGAAGTAAGAATGAGTTCAGTGGGACTTAAAAGCTAGGTAAGTAGGTCTAAGACTGCAGCCTCAAGCACTGTTTCCTTGAATATCATGTTAAGCATGAAGTTCTTTTCTCACATGCTGTTCAACAGTTTAACGCAGCAGCCAAGGACCTTCCATTTAACAAAGTTACAGTAACTTCATCCTCCACGGTTTTCTGCAATAGACTTTCTAACTTTCTTTTTTCTTCTGAGAAGTCATATGTCAATAATCTGAGATCTTTGGGTGAAGTCTACTGTTTGAACACCAGCAAGCTGCAAAACAGTGTTAATGGGTACATGATCCAACCTATTCTTGTCCAAATGCACAAAGTGGATTTCATTACCTGGAAGAAATTAGAAACCAACACCATTACTGCCCATCTGTGCAAAATACTGCTTCATTGCCACTGTGGTATTTCATCACTGTGTTCAGCTGTCCTGAGTGTTCCATTTGGACTTGGGAGAGGCTGGTTCACACTCTGTATCTGCCACAGATTTACTACATTGTTTTCCAGATGCAAAACTTTATGTATCAAGCAAGCCTATTTGACAATCATGCTTGGGCTAGTGAAAGATACAGTGTTGTATACACTGGGGCAATAGCTTGATCTATCCTATATACCAGGGTTGGTCAACCAGGGTTTCCTGGAACCGTACAATTCCTTGGGAGATCACTACAAGTTCTGCAAGATATCATGATTTAAACAAACAAACAAACAAACAAACAAGTCAGTAAATATTTTTGAGCTACAGCTATAGTAATTTTTATGCAGGTGTTCACTGAGACCTATAATTTTTACACAGTGGTTCCTTGAGACCTGTAAACTGTTTCAAGGGTTCCTCTGGGTTAATAGCATTGAGAAAGGCTGTTATATACACGCAGCCAGGGGTGGGATGGGGGAAGCACATAAAATGAGAAAAATCACTGAAAGGTGCATTAATATCAGCTGCATTTCTAGTTATCTACGAAAATACCACTAAACCCCACCAACCCAGAGCTGTGCCAGCAAAAATACCTATCTAGTGCCCACATATCATCCATACACAGAGGAGCCAATGAAATTTAGGGATATATCTCCACTACACTTCCCTGCCCAACCCACAAGTTCCTTGTGCTGGTTCTGTTATAAATCTATGTATGGGAATACTCTGAGGGGATAATGGACCATGTGTTCACTTGGTGCCATATGCATATGCCTGTGACTTTGCCCCATATTAGCTGTTCCACTGGAATATTTTCACCATCACAATGGCAGCACTGACAATTTATTTCACTGGCATATCTGGATAGCTGGGCTAGTATCTCTCATGTGCAGAGTATCTGGCTGCATTGGTTCAGCAGTGTCTCTGTCACACCCTATAATCCAATGATGAGCAAATTCAGGGGAGGGGGGGTCCAAGAAGGTCACAAACCATCAGTGGCAGCTGCTATGATTTGATAGCTGCAGCCAAGGTTTTTTGTTTAAATAAATAAGAACAATTGCCTTCTACCACACAGGTTTATGAGTACAGTGCTCTGAACAAGAATCCTGGAGTCTATGGATGGGAAGCATGTCCAGGTGCACACAGCAGATTCTTGTGCTAGAATCCTGTGGGTGATACATGCCACCATAAGTGCCCCTACATCACTGGTTGCAGTTTCTAGTACATGGTGCCTAATCACATTCTGATTATGGTTGTGCAAGCAACTTTCCACCAGCATACCATTGCTTAGCAATTGTGCTTTTAAGGCATTGTGTGCGTCCCCTTGGGCAGAAGGGCAATGCACAAGTATCTGTCAAATGACAACCTGGAAAGTATGCTGCCATGAGAGATGTGATCCACTGTGCAATAGTGTGATCCAACATATAGCCAGTGTAGTGCCTCCATGGCAAAGCTACACGGGCGCAAATTAATTATACACAACTCCTCTATTGGATCTGGCTTTGATTTCCACACCTTATCTCTGCCTGTCCACTGGGTGTAGGCAATGTCTGAGGGTCAAGGGGCTACGTTGCCACTCTAACCTACTGAGATGCAACACATAAATTCCAGTGAATTTAGCAGTATAGAAGCAACAGAAAAGAAGAACAGACTTTGCTCTTAACAAGACACTTCTCTAAGTACATGGGGATTTTGCACCTTGAGTGCCAGTTAACACTTCTAGATGCTTTCCAGAGCACTGATTGGACCCCAAACAATGTATATCCTCCCTATGCACTTTGTTTTAATGGAGAAGTGCCTTGTTTCAAGATGAAAACTGTACTTTTTGCCCAGCAGAACTGTGGTAGTAATGGCAAGAAAGGCTTTGGGGTTCCACAAAAACAACTGTGGAGCATGTATTGCCCAGCAACACTTGACACACACTATGTGACAGAACCATCAGAAATAACTTTTTAGCATCAGGAAGAGCAGCAGGAATGGGGCAAAAAGAAAGAAAGAAAAGTCCCATTGTGCAAGCAGCCCTTCAAATACTGACCAACATCACTGTTGATTTCAATAAGGAACTGAGGAGGTTTCTGCCCCATCTTAATTGGTGAAAAATGCAAAATGTTTTTGCAGCTTTTGTTAATACAAGATATTTTTCCACAGAGAGGTTTTCACTATGACCAGGTGACAGAAGACATCATGTAACATAAACAAGGATAAAGCCAATTTTAAACAAGCAGCCTTACCTGGACCTAAAATCAAAGTACCTCCCTGCTGTGCAGGGTCTCCTTGAAAATCAAATGCAGGGCTAGCCATCGCTCTCCACATGCTCTTAATGCTTCCTGACAGAAAGTTCGATTTAACATGTGGGCTTTGCACTAAAACAGTATGACAAAGAAAAGAAGTGTATTTGGCATGAGAACTCGTGCTTGTAGGTTTTATAAACACAGATAAGCTGAGTCCTCTGTGTAGCTACTTGCATGTTGAAACGGACAGACAGCTGCAAGTAAAAGTACAAAAGATTAGACTGTTTGACAATTCAAACAGAGATCTTGTGGAACATTTCTGTATGTTTTGGCAGTGCATGATGATGATGGTGATGATGATTTGAAAATGGGAGTATGGAGACAGGTTTGGTTGCCAATCTAGTGTTGGTGGAAGATGTTAGTAATTCTCCTCACTCCTGATAACTAAGAGCAAGAAAAGAGATCTGTGGGAGAGACAGTGATGTCAAATATACAATGGTACAAAGGGATATCTGATATATAATGGGAGAAAGAAGGATGAATGCAGGAAGTACCAAGGTAGGTAATCCAAGAAGAACTGGTGGTATCTGAAAACGAGGAGAAAATTTAGGATTTTCTGTGTTCATTACCCAAGAAAGATTGACTACCTATGTACCTACCTACGTATGAGAGAAACACTATATTTTACTGCTGCAGAAGTTGTGATCTCCAGATGCAATGCTAACAGCACAAACCTAGGTAGGTTTGTTGTTGTGTGCCTTCAGGTCGTTACTGACTTATGGCAACCCTAAGGTGAACCTATCATGGGGTTTTCTGGGGCTCAGAGTATGTGACGCATCCAAGGTCACCCAACAGGTTTTCATGGTCGAGCAGGGAATCAAACCCTGGTATCCAGGGTCATAGTCCAACACTCAGATCACTACACCATGCTGTCTCTGTATATAGGTTTACCCAGAAGTAAATCCAACCCTGTAAATAGACTTTATTACCCAACCAGAGTTTTTAGAATTGCATTCTTTTTGCTCTATTAAATTATGCATTAAGAATACTTTTGCAAAAGATCAGATTCCTATACTTATATGCTGATGGAAAAATATAATACATGAATGTGTACATTACTTCCCTGTAAATGCTAAAGTTTCAGAGAGCTCTATTAGCCATGTTCAAAGAAAGAGAAATCTCCACTATTCAGTTACTGTTGTCAATGACAAACTACTTTGGCGATGCCCTTGCTATTAACCCCCTAACACTGTTTTGCAAGGGTTAGTTAAGACACAGTACATGGGACTAGGATATTTTCCTCTCTGCATTGTTACTTAATGTACAAATACCTATTATGATTTGAGATGCCAGTTGTCCTTATAGTTTTATAGTTGAATGAAATGAAATAGTTTGCTCTATGCACTCTTATAGCACTGCTGTTTCTGATATTTACAGTAAGTAGCATCACCTACCTGAAGTAACAGATGCCTCCCCACGTCTCATGCCAAGTGTTTTATAAATTTCCCTTTCTGGATCCACATATATTTCATGAGAATAACCAGTCAAGTTGCAAAATGGCTGCAAGACACACACACAGATATAATACATTGTAAACTTCTTGGAAAGCTAAGACTGCAGTTTGATTCATGCTTAGCTTAGAATAAGCCTCACATGTTTAAGATGCAGCTGCACGGTTATAGTACTAAGCATGATATGGTTGAAACCAGGTCTTACTAAAATGATTACAGGTCAATTCCAACCCAATAGATTTAAGATAAGGGTATGATTCCGATTCTGAAACTGTCAAGCTTGAATTTAAAATGCAGCAGTTATCAGATGCTTAAAATGCATATTCAACTGATGCTTCCATTGAAATTGGTGGGAATCTTTCTGAAATAAAATATGCAGTTTTTTACCAATGAAGATATTTAGAAGAAAACCCAGGAGGAATTGACTGCATTTACTCACTTGTGTTTTAGTAATAATATTCTAGACCAGGAGAAATGGTCCTCCTCTGCCCCCCCAATATTTTTTTCCTGTATCTTCCTAATCATTTTTTTAATTTAAGCTGCAATGCTACACATGTTGGTTGGGAGTAAATCCCACTGAACTTACTGGTACCCATCTCTGATTAGAGATGAAATGCACTGCTACTCATAAAATATCTATACCATCTTACTGCCAAAGGCAGTTTTAATTTACAAGAGCAGTTCACTCTATCCACTTGATGCAGCAGGCAAACAAAACAAAACACAAAGCAAAAAACAAAAGAGCCCCACCCTTATATAACCCACAGTTCTGTCAATTCTTTGCCATGAGATTCTTTTTTCTTTTTGCTACAACAAACTCACACAGCAACCTATACCCAAGAAATTAATGCAATCCCATATGTATCACTCAGAAGTAGACTCCTGAGTATGTCTACAATTGCTATCTCAAACAATAAAATAGCAATCATAAAAATTTAGGAAAGCAGGGCAACATCCCTTCTCTCAAACAAAAACAGTTAGTAAAAACCAACTGCAACATCAATAAGGTAATAAAAGGTTAACTACAAATGTTTGCAGATATTAAAAACTACTTCAAGAATGGCAATACAGGCCTAGTGCCTAAATGACACCAAAGAAAGCATAAGACATACAGGAGGAAAGAGTTTTATACTTTTGAGTGGCACAACTGTAAAGGTCTTCTTTTCAGTAGCCACCTACTTAGCCTCCAAAATTTTGGGCACGTGAAGAAGGATCTCTGGAGCAAATCTATACTGCTCTTCTCCTAAAGGGCCTTTCACACTTATTTATTTACTGTGGTATGATTCCACTTTAACTGCCAAGTCATCATCATATGGAATCCTGGGATCTTGGAGTTTAAGAAGAGCTATTTAGAATTTTCAGCCAGAGAGCTCTAGCACCTCTCTAAACTACAGATCTTAGTATTCCACTTGATGTTGTCATGGCAGTTAAAGTGGAATCATACCACTGTAAATGTGTAATGTGAAAGGGATCCAAGTGTGAATAATATTTGCACACTGCAAAGACACTGGCCCTTTTCATACAGTATTTGCCATGCGAAAGGGCCCCTCGAGCGTCACATGATTGTGAGGAGCAATCTGCACTACGCACTCACAATCGTGCGACGCTCCAGGGTAGGGCAGGTGCCACTCGAGGACTTTTTCATTTTTGGCTTACAGCTGAAAATGGTGCGCGATTGCTCCACAGCCCCGTGCGCACTTGCTGTGTGTGCGGAGCCTCCAGAGCCAAGGTGGTCGCGCTTCTTGCCCCAGCGCAGCACTGTGGAAGGAAGAGACAGGGCTCTTGTGCTGCCTGCTTGGGAGTAGGCAGCTCATGCGGAGGTGAAGCAGCAGGGACGCAAGAGCCTTTTACTGGAGGCTGCTCACACGATCCCTGCACACCAGCACTGAAAAAAAGGTAAGGTGCAGACAGGGCCACTGTCACGGCCTACAGTCCCCCTAGAGCTCTGGGAAACTACCCCCCCCCACAAATGGCTTTCACACTCCTGGTACAACCCAAGAAGTGGTAGTTTTGTGTTTAAATAGGGCACAGAACCATCTAATCCCCCACAAGTAGATTTCAGGACACTTTCACATTCGAATTTTCCAAGTTTTTTGCACATTTCTAGGCCAGGAGTGTCCTACAAAGGATGTTGGGTTGCAATACTGGTTCCTGGACCATGTGAGGTTGCCTGTCCCTGTTCAGATCCTCTCCTGGCTGGCACTGTTAAGAAAGGAAAATCAACAAAGTGTGTACTCTTATGTGCACACACACACACCCTGAGAAACAGGGAGAACTGGATTTAGACTATATCAGCAGCATAAATCTGTTATTGTTTGTACTTTATTTATTTGTAGCATTTATACCACAAGATAATACTATTTCAGTTTATATTAAAATGCACAGTCCTACTCACTTTAATGTGGTCATGTGTTGATTGTCCAATAACTATAAGTCTGACATTTGCATCCTAAAGTAAAAGCAAACAAACAACATATAAAGGATATACATAACAAAAGTGTTGCAAACACCTTCAGCTAGATCACTATGACAGGACAAGGTGCTAAAGTTGGACCTAACAATCACTGTGGCATTCAATGTTGCAAAACAATATGATATGCTAGCAATGTATTAAGAAGTTGCAACAGTGTTAGTAGCAGATGTATCAGAACAACAAGTTGGGGGCAACTTCAATTTTCTTATTCATCAAATAATTATTTATTGTAGCAAGAAGTGATCCGGAGCTGTCAAACACTACTTATTACATGCCAGAGAGCATAAGCTTTGACAGGTTGTACCAAGCTAGAAATACTTCCAGTATGACCCTGGTGGTGGTTTGCATGCTAGACATCTGAGGATCAGTTTTTGTTAACCACTGGTTTACCAGGGACCCCCTGTAAACAGTTTGTTGTTGGGGACCTCCAAGACTTAAGATTTAAATATTTACATTTAGAAAACAGTCAAATATTTATTATTTGTTTGTTTGTTTATGGCTTCTGCAGATGGGGATTCAAATTCTCAAATTATTGGGTGACCTTAGGCAAGTCACATTCTTTCAGTCTCAGAGAAAGCAAACTGCCTCAGAACAAATTTTGCCAAAAATCCCCTGTGATAGGTTCACCTTAGGGCTGCCATAACTCAGAAGTGACTTGAAGGCATACAGCAGCAAAATGCTGCCAACAGGGAGGGATTCTTTCTAGCTGCCATGTCTTTCCCCTTTGAAAACTGACTTATGGTGACCCTAAGACGAACCTGTCATGGGGTTCTCTTGGCAAGATTTGTTGCCTTTCTCTGAGCCTGAGATATGTGATTGCTTGAGGTCACCCAGTGCGTTTCCATGGCTCCTCAGAGTCATAGGCCCTTTTCGCACAGCATTTTCGATGCGAAAGGGCTCCTTGAGCATTGCGCACAAGTGAGGAGCAATCCACATGACACACTCACATTTGCGCGACACTCCAGGGCCTGGCAGGGACCACTCACATATTTTTTCATTTTTGGCTTGAAGCCCAAAATGGTGCGTGGTCGCGCATTGCTCCGGGGCCCCGCGTGCACTTATCTTGCGTGCGGAGCCTCGGGAGCCGGGCCAGTCGCGCTTCCTGTCCAGTGCAGCCTGGGAAGGTCCCAAAAGAAAGAGGCGGGGCTCTCGCGTGAGCAGGAAGTTCGTGCGGAGCCGAAGAACCCTGGATGTGAGAGCCTCTCTCCAAAGGCTGCTCGTGTGAGCACCGCACCCCAGCGCTGAGAAAAGGCGAGTTGCGGAAAGGGCCATAGTCTGGACACATACATATGCCTGCTGCCGTGTCCCTGTTTTTGCCACTGGTGGTGGTGTTCGGCAGCAGGGCTTTGCAGACCCCCTGTGAAGGCTCCATGGACCCCCAGGGGACCATCAATCCCAAGTTACGAACCACTAGCCTAGCTAAACATGAAGAAGCTCATCACCAGGGAGCTGGCCACCAGGTGAGGAAATGGCTACAACAATGATAAACACAAATACTTTGTGAGTTGTGAGCAGAATGGTAAAAGCAGTAAAACTGATGAAAAGACAAAGCTGCCCCTTCTGTTTTTTGTGCTGTGTCCCGTAGATTGTAAACCTACAAGCAGACACTACCTTGTTTTTTAAAATCTTTTTAAAACACTTAACACACTTCAGCAGTTCTCTGAATGAATAATAATATAAAGTAGGCATGTTCCTGTCAGCCAGAAAGGAACTACTGGATGACCTGATGTTAAATTCTTAACCTTCTAGAACCTGGAGGTGTTCAATTAATATATAATATCAAAAAGAAAGTCAGAGAGCACACAGTAGAACAAATTCACAGCATGCATTTTAGAGCGAGTGCAGACATCTGTAAAAGCACTTAACATTGTCTTATTATACTTTGAAATTTTAGGCTTACCTCTAAAAATTTCTTGGGAATCTTGCCCAAGTCCTCCACATACTCCTTACAGGTATAACACAAGAAATGCTGGGAAAAGACAATTGGAGATGTCAGATTATACACACGCTACCATAAAATTACTTCATTTTCAAAAAGAATGGTGAGCAGAAACTCATCATTCAAAGTGAATAAAGTACAGGGGGACAGTAGATAAGAACACTAGAGTTAAATGAGTGTAGAGGGTTCAGAAATCTCTTTGCACTTGAGTTCACAACTGGAGGTCTGGATGCACTGTGTTTATTTTAGTGATTTGGGGCTGTTTTTCCCCCAAAAAAAGTTCAAGCCATTAGAAATCAATGAAAGGGAAAAAAAAGATATTGTATTCACTCTCTCCCTTTCTCTCTGTGGTGTGTGAGGATCAAGAACATGTGGGAATACAGTATATAACCCAGGAAGTGATTTCAAGATATTGTGGGAATACAGTATATAACCCAGGAAGTGATTTCAAGATATTTATTAGAACAGTCTGAAAGAATGGCAAAAAGCCATACATCCATCTGAAGTACCAGAGTCAGCTAGACCAGCTGAGCAATCTATTAGTGGTGACAATTTCTTCACTAGAGCCATTTCCGCATGAGCCTGTTCTAGCGCTATTATTCTGCTTTCAATATCCTATGGAATCCTGGGGTTTGCCGTTTTGAGAGGGGCCAAAATGGCAAACCCCAGTATTCCACAGGATGTTGAAAGCAGAATAATAGCATTAGAACAGGCTCATGCAGAAAGGGCCTAGGAATGTTAGCAGGGCAGCAGCATCCCATCCCCTCATTTCAGGACCAAAGTCTGACACTAATGGGAGATCCTTGTGATGTAAAAGAGGCAGTTCTTGTGATATCACAGCTCTTGGTCCTTGTGGCATTAGGCAGGACAAGCAACGGCCTTCTTGGTGGCTGCCCACTGGCTCCCAATTCCCGTCAGAGGGAGGCTAAAAGGGTGCCTCTTTATTGTTCTTCTGTCAGCAAGCAAAGTTTTTTTTTTTCCAAATTCCAACAGGTTTTGAGAACTGAAGGGTTTTAAAGGAAGGGATTTTAAGAGGAGGCTGTACTGTTTTAATTCTATTGTTTTAAAACTGCTTTTAATATTTTAATATTTTGTAACATAGTTATAACTGTTAGTGATTCCATGTTAATTGATTTTTCCCATTTTTAATTAGATTGTGTTTGTTTTAATTTTTAAGCTACCATCCTTGGTTTTGGGAAAAAGGCAGAGTACATATAAAGATGATGAAGAGGATAATGATAGTACTGATATTAAGAGTTGTCAGATAGGCCCAAACCACTTCTGGGTCAGCTAATACTGGGAAAGGGCATGAAGGTAATATTGCATAATGGAATCAGAATTTGAGCAAAATATGGCAACCCAGGGGAATAAAACCTGAATTATTTTTGGTTGGTTTGGAGAACAAATCCAGTAGCACCACAGCTACTTGCTACTGTCTTCTGTCTCAGCATCTCCTTAACACCACTTCATTTCTTCCTCCCACAGCAAACTGCTGAGGAGATAAACACTGCTTTTACCAAAGTCCCAAGCTGAGAAAGACACTCTGAAATCTACCCAAGGGCGGCATGTTGCCCAACCTTGCTACACACATCGACTGATATGTAAGCCTAAATCCACAAGCTTTATGCACACTTCTCTCAGTGCCTGTGTGAGTAGATATAGTTTGGATTGCACTGCAACAAAAGCAAAATGGAATGGCTGTGAGCACAAACAAACCTTAAACAGTATATAGGAAATGCAAAAGAAGCTGCCTGTGCATTTTGAAAACTGCACACAAGTATGGGCCTGGTTGATCCTGATTAGGATCACAGAAAAGTGGGATGGAGTCCTTCCTTCCTGGCCAGCAAGCGAAAGGAGGAAAAAAACAACAACTCCAAAAACCTACCCAGGGAAGCAATCGGGAAGTTTTCTATTATTGCTTATACTATGTGGTGGAGAGAGGGGATGGGAGGTGACAAGAACTGCACCTGGCAGCTGAGAGGAAAAGATTAAACTCTGGGATGTAGCTTGAGTGTATCTGTATGGCAAAATTATGACCTTGTTGCTGCGTGCCTTTAAGTAGTATCGGACTTGTGGTGACCCTAAGGCGAAGCTATCATGGAGTTTTCTGGTGCCAAGAGTGTGTCACATGCCCAGGGTCACCCAGTGGACTTTCATAACCAAGCACAGAACCAAATCCCGGTCTCCAGGGTCTGTAATCCAGTGCTCAATCTGCTACACCATGCTGGTTGTATGGATGACCGTGCCTCCTCAAGTTAGAATCCTGCTCCTCAATGAAATTTTCCTTCATTTCCCCAAATTTTTAGCATTGCAGGAATTACACCTTCAGTTACTCATTGAGAAACATGGTTTAAGCATCAAAGAAAAAGGGCAGGTGAACCCAGCAAATATAAATGACCAGGTATGACCTGTTTTCATTGTCTCACTCTCACCAAGGGCTAGAATTTTGGGGAGGCTGAATTCTTACTGGGGGAACAGCAGTGCCCTCATTTTGCCCACCTTAGTTACATCCTTGACCAAAGCCCATGTTTACTGATAACTAACTCTAAGGCCATTTCCGCACTAGCCTGTTGTAGCACTATGATTCCACTTTCAACATCCTATGGAATCCTGGGGTTTGCAGTTTCGGGAGGGGCCAGCTGGCCCCTCCCGAAACTGCAAACCCCAGGATTCCATAGGATGTTGAAAGTGGAATCATAGCGCTATAACAGGCTAGTGCGGAAACGGCCTAAATCTCAGAAGCAGCTGAAGGCAAAGTTTTTAGACCAGCCACGCTTTGCCTTTCCCCCCTCCCCTCCCGCCTATAGTCCCGGCTGATGCCCATTCGTGCAGCTAAATTCCAGAGCGTTCTGGGCATGGATCCCATTGGGAAGAAAGGTGGGATCTAAACTCAATAAAGTAAATAAAGAAAGGCATTTCCGCAGCAACTTGGAAAGACTTCATAGCCCTCGTTTCCTCTCCTATGGCTTTGGAAGTCACTATTCCCTGTCGGAAGAGACGAGGTACTAATGGAAATGGAGATGTCTTGTTTGCCAGCAGGGGCCGAGGACGTTGCTGTCCCTGGACACTTTTCATGTTTTGGTGTAAAGCTCAGATAAACGGAACGCACGCGAGAATAACTCGTAAAAGGATCCCCCCCCTGCTTAAAAAGCGTTGTAACTTTGAAGCTGTGGCCATTTCCGCACTAGCCTGTTATAGCGCGATGATTCCACTTGCAACCTCCTCTGGAATCCTGGGGTTTGCAGTTTCGGGAGGGGCCGGCCGGCCCCTCCCGAAACTGCAAACCCCAGGATTCCAGAGGAGGTTGCAAGTGGAATCATCGCGCTATAACAGGCTAGTGCGGAAATGGCCTAGGTCCCGGGTCCCGTCTCTCACCCGCACGAACACCACGATCGCCTTCTGGGCGCTGAAGAGGCTCCCGAAGGGACTCTTCTTCCCGGCCGCGTCCACCACCAGGCGCTGGGCGGCGTCCCGAAGCTCGACGGGCGCTTCCCCCGCTTGCAGCTGCCGGCGGGGGCTTCGGCTGCCGATCTGCTGGGTGACGGGCGGGTCTGCCATGCTGGGAAGGCGCGCCCGGCTCAAGCCGGACCTCGGGAAGAGCGGAGTGGGCGGCCAAGCAGGCGGCCCCCTCTCCCCCCCAAATCCCCCGCCTGCAGCCCGAGAGGCGGCTGAACGGGAGGGCGGGGAGTCGTGAGCCAATCGCATTGCGGCTTCCCCAAATCAGGACTACGGGGAGGAACGAGAGAGCCCCGGTTTTTTTTACGCGATCCCGTTGCACCGCCCGCGCCCCGTTGCCTTCCCCCTTTTCCCTGAACAGCTCCTGGATATCTGTTACCTACGTTTTAAAATGTCTGCATGTTGCTTTGGCTGATAGATCACTTCGTAGCTTAGGGCCATTTCTTCACTCGCCTGTTATAGCGCGATGATTCCACTTTCAACCTCCTATGGAATCCTGGGGTTTGCAGTTTCGGGAGGGGCCAGCCGGCCCCTCCCGAAACTGCAAACCCCAGGATTCCATAGGAGGTTGAAAGTGGAATCATCGCGCTATAACAGTCCAGTGCGGAAATGGCGTAAGAGCTGGAAGTCTGAAAGTTTTGGTAACTGGCGCCCGGATGCATTTTTTTTCCTTAAAGTTGGACGTGCTGGTTTTGCGAGAGCTGTCTTGGAGCATTTTTTTACGGTGCCGTGAGCGGGCGCTTTTCCCTCTCTTTGCCAAATAATTATTTTAGCGGGGGGGGGGGAAATGATGAGAAGGTTTAATGAAGACTGCCCATAGAGCCACCTTTACTAAGGAAGGAGGTTTGCAGAGGACAGTGTGGTTTATTTGAAGTAAACGAGCTCCAGATTCAACTATATTGTAATGAAACTACTCAGTTGTATGATGCACCGCTGTTGTATCTACTCCGGAGCTGAGAAGTAAGCAGTTATAGTAAGTAACTGGAAAGAAGGATGGAAATATATTCCAAAAGAAACACTACAGATGGGAACAACCCTTAGGCCATTTCTGCACTAGGCTGTTATAGCGCGATGATTCCACTTTCAACATCCTCTGGAATCCTGGGGTTTGCAGTTTCGGGAGGGGCCACTCGGCCCCTCCCGAAACTGCAAACCCCAGGATTCCAGAGGATGTTGAAAGTGGAATCATCGCGCTATAACAGCCTAGTGTGGAAATGGCCTTTGTTTGTGTAATGACTAGTGTTTCCCGGTAACTTTGATGCTATTTTCAAGGGTCCTTCCACCTGCACAATTCCTGTGTAGCAAAACTTTCCAAACTTTTCATGTTGGTGACATGTTTTTTAGACATGCATCATTTCGTGACACAGTAATTTCAGGTTTACTACCAAACCGGAGGTTAAACTGACCCCTTGTAAGAGATACGGACACATGCATAAGTTATAATAACAAAAAGTATGGGGACACAACATATCTCATGAAAACCTTTCACATATTTTTAAAAATATTTGATTTATAAATAATAACGTACATTTCCAAGATTGTAGGCGACACAACTACACACTTCAAGCGACACACTAAAGAGTCGCGGCGCGCCCTTTGGAAAGCCCTGCTGTATAGCTTTACCATTCCATTTTAACTGGCCTGTCTACATTCTGTGTAAGCCTGGGGTTTGTAGTTTGGTGAGGCAGTATTGCTCTGGCAGATACAGTTAGCCTTCCACATTTGTGGGCTTCAGATTCAGGGATTTGATTATTTGCCAGTTTCTCCAACGCTTGCCCCCTACCTCAGGTAATTCTTTCAGGGGAATCTTCCCTCCCAATGGCTCTCATCAGGACTCAGAACCATTTAAAAACCCACCTCTAGTCGTCCTCCTCCTCTACTGACTAGCTAAGGAAGGCTCCCAGCCCCATTTCTCAACACTGCAAACCTTGTCTGGATGTCCCCATCTCCCATATCCAAGGAAGGAGATGGGGGAGAGAAGAAGTATAGAGCAGCCCTGCTAGCCTACACCCTTTCCCTTTCCCTTTCCCTTTCCTTTGCCTGACCTGGGCCCTTTTCGCATGGTTTTTTTGTTGCGCGAGTGCCCCTTGAGAGTCGTGCAAATGGGAGCGTCGCTCCATACGACGCACCCCAACTTGCGCGACACTCATGAGGCTAAAGCGGGGCGCGCGCACATTTTTTGATTTTCGGCTTTAAGCTGAAAATGCCCCGTGCTCGCGCAATGCTCGTGGTGCCCTTGCGCACTTACCTGCCATGCAGTGTGTCGGCAAGCCGGGCGGGTTGCGCTTCCTTCCTCCAGCGCAGCCTACAGCTCCCACACTGCCCTGCGGAAGGAAGGGGCGGGGCACTAGCGCGACGGTCACGGTAACAGGAAGCGACCTGCAGTAGGAAGGAGCAGGGAAGCGGCAGCGTTTCAGAGGAGGCTTCTTGTGCGAGATGCCGTCCCCCGTCGCGCAAACAGGTAACATGCGAAAAGGGCCCTGGTTTGGACCTTGGATGCCTGTTCTTCCCACCATGCCTCAGCCCCCTTCTCACAGGCAAATACAGTTTGATATTTGCAATTTTCTCACTTTTGTGGGGATCCTGAGTCCCTGACCCTAGTGAATGTGGAGGGCCGACCGTAATTCCAAATGCCGCTCCCTAAAATTGCAAATCATAGGATTCTGTAGGATGGAGTCACAGCAGTTAAAGTGAAATCATAGTAATTATGTAGTATGAACGGGCCCTCTGGCATTTTTAGAGATTGAGAACTGAGCAGAATTTTTTTGAGGTTCAGACTATTCTCTTTAAAAAAAAAACCTTTTAAAAAAATCAAAATAATGTAGAAAGCCAGCAGGAGAACAAGAATTAGCATAATTTAATCACAATAAATTACTTGTGGGGAAGAGTTACACAACAAATTACTTTTAAAAAGTAACTTTCAAGCTGTGAATTAGTTTAGGGTTACTGTCTTAGGCACACTGGGATGTGTTTGATTTGTTACCAAAAGCCTGAGGTAGATTGGCTGGAGCCCAATGGAAAATAGTAGGTCAAACTGGCAGGCAAATAATAGGAATCAAGGAGCATGTCACTTCTGGGTCCATATTCAGCCTAAGAATTTGGGATCAGTACCAGATTCATGCACACCAATCCATTCACCCAAAAGCTGTTACTGGCTTTCAGCATCGAAGTTTCTGCTTAGTTTTTTTTAAAAAAGATATTGGATAATATTACATGACTTCTGTTTGTCTTAAAAGATTTCACCCCACGTCCATTCGGTTTCCTGTATAATAGGGCCAGTATCTGTCTCCTGGACCACATACAAGTGAATTGGAGCCACTGGGACCCCAACAACCATCTATGGGTGCTGTCACCTCTGGATTTTTTTTTCAACTGAAACAAAGTCATTTTAGTGCTGAAAAAAATTATCCATATTTAACCCCCCAAAAAACCCACTTTGTGAGGCCATTTAAACAAATTTTATAATCTTTAACAAGTTTTGTAAACCTTCATTTAAAAGTGAAGTCAGCCCTCCACATTTGTGGGTTTCACTTTCACAGATTTGATTACATGTGAATTTCTCCAACCCTGTCCCCTCACCTCAGATGCTTCTTCTCTGGGGAAACCTTTGCTTTCAGCACCTCTGATCAGGTAATGCAGCCCTTTAAAACCCCACCTCTGATCCTCCCCGCTACCATCAGCCGCTGCCTCGCCAGCCAAGGAGGTATCGCAGCCCAGTTTCTCAGCACCACAAACCCTCTCCCAAAGCCCCACATGCACTCAAGGAAGGAGATAGGCAAGGGAAAAGTAGTGCTGATCCACTCCCTTTCAGTCTCCTTTCCTTGACCTTGTTTAGAGTCTGGATGCCTGTTCTCCCTACTGTGCCTCCATCCCTTTCCCACAGGCACACCTATACACATTTTGATATTTGCAGTTTCCCCACTTTTGTGGGAGGCCTGTGCCCATAACTCTAGTGAAATGTGGAGGGACAACTACTGCAAACACTTAAGTGGTATGCAGCATTACATGTTTGTGGTATGCTGCATGTTTGAATGCAAGACATTATCTTCTGAACCAGCAATGAGAATTTGAATCAGTAAAGAATCTCTCTCTTTCTATTTTAACACAGAATAACAAACACAAACTTTTTAAACATGAACTAAAATCAAAGCACATGATACTGAACCCAATACTAAAACCCAGTACTAAAAACATGAAACTAAAAACACTGAACACTAACACTAAAACACAAAAGGGCTTTGATATCTCCAAACGAAACTGTAAAGAGATTTTTTTTTAAAAAAAAGGGGAATGCCATTACAGATCCAAGCAAACAAAAGCAACCAAAGTAGAATTGCTAGTAACCATATCCACAAATTATGGTATTATTAAGATTTCCTGTTGCCTAAAAAGTCCATAAATGGTTTCCAATCTTTCAAAAAGTCTTCAGTTCACTTAATCTTTAAGACACATGCCAGTTTGGCCATTTGGGATACTCAGTCAGGATCCCTCTCTTCCATGGAACAAAATCTTACCTGTTGTCCAGAGCCAAAATAGATATAATGTGAAAGACAGGATGCAAAGGCTATGACTGACTGCACCCTCATTAGCTGGATGCACTGGGGTGAACTTGAAGCTTGTAGAAGTTTGTTTTGGGGACCATAACTCACCTTCCCCATTAATCCCTCCATATTATCTGCATAGAAACTGACTGTACAGAGAGTTGAATCTTCTGAGTATGGGGATTGTGATAGGGTGAGAACAGTGGGCCACTTTAGAAGGCCCAGGACACATGGACCCTGGAATGGGGGAGGGGACAGAGGTATGCTTTCCCCATACCTTCTACATCACACCGGGACCCATTTGCAAGGGATACAGCATCAATGTTTGGCTTGCCCAGAGACACAAACACACCCTTGCTATTGACCAAATGCTGTGAACACCCACTGTCTAG
The DNA here is from genome assembly GCA_948474755.1 of Ctenosaura bakeri. Lineage (NCBI taxonomy): Eukaryota > Metazoa > Chordata > Lepidosauria > Squamata > Iguanidae > Ctenosaura > Ctenosaura bakeri. Next base: position 132,542 of record CAOLHI010000887.1, read on the forward strand.
CAACCAGACAGCATCTTGGGGATTACAGTCACTAACCACAGCAGAAAATGTCTGGCAACTCCCTTTGGCCTTGGAGACTTTCCTCTGAGTGTTTGGCACACTGCTTTTACTGACAGGACAGTCTCTCCTCAGATGTTTCGTAGACGCACACTTGAAACATCTTTTTACAGCATTGACTCTTTCAGTAGCCTCAGTCATTTGAAGCTCAGAGTCTTTTAACAGTCTTTTTACTGCTGCTGCTGACAAACTCCAGCTGCTCTCTATGAGCACGCTGTTCCTCCTCCTCCACCAAGCGCCCAGAAATGTACTGCATGGTGAGATCATCCTCCCAGATTCCTTCCATCCTGGTTACAATAATATCCCAACTATTGGATGTGAGGGTGATCTGGCTGCGACATCTGTCACCCCATTGATTGCCAGGGTTGATTCGGCTGATCTGGCTGGCTAGGCGGGTGTCCCCTTCCTCCCTCACCACTCCATGTGTGTCCCTCCTGAAGCTGCACGCTCGGTGGAAGGTGACGACCATCCCAGATACAAGGAGTGTACCGTTCTTCAGTCAAGAGTATACGATAGCTGTGCTCCCCTGCTAGACCCTCCAAACAAGCTCAAGAATATCCCAACTGGGATCTAAGGAATTGAGGATACAGTACACCTTATCTGCTTCAGAGAAGTCTTTCCCCCTTTCATGCAAAGCAACAAACAGGGAGGTTAGGTGCTGAAGGTGATCACGCACACTCTCAACAGGCTGCAACTGTGCTCTGTACAGCTTCTTTATCAAAGACAGCTTACTCCCTGCTGTTGGATGGATGTAGATAGCCCACAAAGCATCCCATCACACCCATGCTGTGGTGAGGTGTCTAATGTGATTTATCTCGCTATCTTCCAAGGCCAGAAAAATACTGCCAAGTGCCTTTTCTTCTATTCGGGCATCTGCTGCACGAGAGGAGGCATTGGGGGATCAGCAATCGCCTTTCAAAAACCCTCTCTGTGAAGATACATTTCCATCTTCACTGCCCATGTCACGTAATTTCTCTCATTTAATCTGTCCAGGGGAATGCTCCCACTCACCAAGGACGCCATCACTGCAGCCTCTCCCACCTTCCAGGCCCCTCCTATACAGGACTCTCACTCACCAGAGATGTTCCTCGAGTAGGCTCTCCACTTGGTCAACTGACACTGTAGGGCGTAAGGCTGGGCCCATAACCTGTCAGGGTTGTTGTGAAACAGCTCCTCAGAGCTTACACAGAGTACTGATAGGGAAGTGTTGCCTTGCTGTGACCTGCCAACTTCAGTGGAGCAAAAAACTGTTCCGAAGGCTCATTAGTTAGGCTCAGTGCTTGATAGTTTATTTAAGCACACTGAGGTTCAGATAACATGGCCAGCTTCCTACAAAAGAGCAATTAGTACAGCAGTAAATCAGCAAGGAAAATCAGCAAGTAAACCGGTAGCATGCTGGACAGCAAAGCATAAATCTCTCAGCGAGATATCATGACCAGTTAGGTAAAAGCCTAAAAGGTGAAATATTAAGCAAACTCCAGCCTTTTTGAGGGCTTACCACCACCCTGGACCTTGTGGAGTGATCCACCACTTTCCCCCTTGGCAACCTTCACTTAGTGATGAGGCAAAATACCTTCTGGGTCTGGCTAGTCATAACAACCTTGCACCTGTGTCCAAGGCCCCATCACTCCACTTGTGCCATCCACTTAGAAAACAATGTCTGCATTCACCTTGAATACACTTCCAAGTTGAACAGGAGCTCTGCCATCTGGATGGAAACTCTGAAAAAAATATGGTGCAGCGCCAGCACAGTTGCTGTTCCACTTGGAGCAGCTGTGGGAGAAGGGCAGGTAAAACTCAGTGGATTTCCCATCCCTGCTTTGGATCTCACTCACTTAGTTTTCTGAGTGCAGAGATGCTGCAGTTTCATAGCTTGCATATACTCAGAGATAAAGATCTGTGTCAGATCTGCATCATGCATGTTGATGGACATGACATTTTCACAGTTCTCCCTGAAAGGAAATATCTTTCTGGCCTACAAGTGCATAGTATTGCAAAAGTTATTGCAAAACTTTGCAATAATAAAAAGTTTTTGCAAAAAATAATTTTAACTTGCTGTTTTCTTATACTGTAATGTAGATTTTATTTTCAGATTATTTTAAAAAACTAACTTCACTTGTCCTAAATCTTGTCATGAGCCAGGCTAAAAGGTTAAGCAATTAATAGGCAGCTGCCATAAAAAGGAGGGGGGGGAATTGGCATTTACACTGCAATTTTTTAGCAAGTCTAGCAAAAAATAAGCCCCAGTAAATTCAGTGGGCCTAATCACTGGTAACTGCATATAGGATTGGAGTCTTCATTCCTGAAGGCAGAGGCGGCAATTGTCATTAAAATGATGGGTGCTTTTATAATGCAATCAGATGTTGTGCCAATTATTTCCAGCATATCCATAAATGGCCAGAGGACATGCAAAACATTCTGCGCAATGCAATTTTACAGATTGACCACATGGTGTCAGAGATGTATTGTACTGTTGTTGCTTATTTGCTATGGCAGGCTTTCTAAAATCAGACATACTATCTACTGTATCAATGGCTTTCACATTTATTTTTTTTTAGCTGGTTCTCACTATCACACTGCCTTCTCATGTTTGTTCTGATTTCCATTCCCTCTGGCATGTCCTGCATGCTTCATCAGTTTCCATTTCTTTCTCACACCTTCCTTTTACTTTATCTGTATATTCCTGAATATTAAAACAATATGCACTATGCAGTTGTGTGACAAGAAGAGTTAATAAAAGATGTACTTACTTTCCCTGGGGATGTTCTTTCTGTTCCTAATTAGGCCTATTTTTTGGTGGGGCAGGGGAATACATTCATCCTAACAACTTTCAGATGGAAAAGGTAGGTTTTCTGCTGAAATGGTAAATCCCGTCATGAGAAGATTGCTTTTGACTACATTTCATATTTAGCAAAAATCAAGATTCAGCAAACTGAAATAGAAACTTTTTGTCAAGTTTCCTTACTAGGAGAAAGAGTTTGTAGGCTTGTGGATGGAAATAGATCTGAATTTTAGAACCTAAGAGGGCTGAGCAACCATAAAGCTGGCATAACTGAAGAGAGATCCCAGTCATTAGAATTTACCAAGGCCTTGCTGTGTCTCTGTGAAACTGTAGACATGTTAGTGATGGATACAGAATGAGAGGGACAGTTTGGGCATTGATAAAAGGAAACAGTTTGGGAGAGGTCATACATTTGTTGAAAGCCAGGTCTGCAAATGTTTGGAAACTCCCAGTCTTTCCTGCTCAGTCTGGGTAGTGGTTATGCTGGCTGTCAGATTCCAAGAGCTGTATGTCCACCCTCCCACAAAAGGAACTTTTCCAAATTCTGTATTGAAGTCAAAAAGTGAAAAGGAATCCAGGCTACAAAAATATCTTTGCAGTACCTCCTCTTTCCCAAATAATTATTGCGGGATCAGCTTGACATCAATACCAGGAAAGATCCTAGAGCAGATCATTAAACAGTCAGTTTGTAATTACTAAGAAAGCAATGCCGTAATCACTAAAAGTCAACATGGATTTCTCAGAAATAAATCATGCCAGACTAATCTCGTCTCTTTTTGTGATAGGGTTACAAGCTTGATAGATGAAGGGAATGCTGTAGACGTAGCATATCTTGACTTCAGTAAGGCCTTTGACAAAGTTCCCTATGACATTCTTGCAAAGAAGCTAGTAAAATGCGGGCTGGACAGGGCTACTGTTAGGTGGATTGGTAATTGGTTGACTAACCAAACCCAAAGGGTGATCACCTATTGCTGCTTTTCATCCTGGAGAGAAGTGACTAGTGGGGTGCCACAGGGTTCTATCCTGGGTCCAGTGCTATTCAACATCTTCATCAATGACTTGAACAAAGGAGTGGAGGGCATGCTGATCAAATTTGCAGATGACACCAAATTGGGAGAGGTTGCTAATACCCCAGAGGACAGGATCAAATTTCTTTTTTTTTTTAGTTAATTTTATTGTGGTTACATCGTATAAAACAAACATTTCTCATTGTACATTTTACCGAATTATTACAGCTATCTTCCACTCCTCTCTGGATTTCAATACTGTTATTTCATTGACATTATGCATCGCATTACATTTGTAAACATACAAGATAGATCCTGCTCTTCAACCCAACTTTACATGTTCCATGATACTCCTCTGATTTTTCCTTCTAGCTACTCATACTACCATGGAATTAAGAATTGTTACCTGTCAACACCCAACACATATCCAGAACAATTTGCCATTCTTTGTTAATATCATCATCTGATTTTCCTTTTAGTCTCTGAAAGACTATATCTGCATTCTGATTTTCAATAAAAGTTGACCACCATTGCTCTATTGTAGGTATCTGCTCAGTTTTCCATAGCCTTGCATATTCAATACGGGCTGTCGTAATAATATACAGTATTATTCTCCAATATTTCTTTGCAACAATTCCATCTAATATATGTATCATATTTAATAAGTACAGTTCAGGTTTCTTATCAAGTTGAATCCTCAATATTGTACAAATCATACTGTGTATTTCATTCCAATATTTTTTAGCCTTAGGACATGACCACCACATATGAAATAGTGTACCAACATTCTCCTGACACTTCCAACAATGACCTGTTCCCGTATTTTATATCTTCTTTAATTTTCTGGTGTCATGTACCATCTATGAAAAAGCTTGTAGTAATTCTCTTTCAGGTTCTGAGCTGCAGTAAATTTTTGTATCCGTTGCCAGCTCTGTTCCCAGTACTCTAACTGAATTGGATATCCGACATTTTGAGCCCACAATATCATTGCTGATTTAACTGTCTCATCTTCTGTTTCTTGGTGTAAGATCTCCTGGTATAAATGTGATAATAAATGAGGCGGGTTTTCCCGCAATAACTTCAACAGTCTTCCTTGCTCTTTCTGTTCTATTCCAAAAGTTTTCACATCCATCTGGAATCTCTCTGTTAACTGCCTGTAAGGGAACCAATTTAACTTTATTCCTTCTGATTCCAATTTTTCTCTTGATTTCATCTTAAAAAGATTCAAATTTGTCTTTTCTAATATGTCATTATAACACAGCCACTTATCTGTATCAGTCCATCTTCTGCAGAAAGCTTCTTGAGGGGAAACCCATGTAGGTAGTTGCCTAATGTTCTTATTCTTATAGTCAGTCCATATTTTAAGTAGTGATTTTCTTACAAAATGATGCACAAAGTCTTTATCAACTGCAACTTTCCCATAGAACATATAGGCATGCCAACCCATCCTTAAATCAGCTCCCTCTGTCTAATGCCAGCATTCTCATATTTTGAAGATTCGTCCAGTCTTTTATCCAAGTAAATGCCGCTGCCTTGAAATATATCTATAGGTCCGGTAAACCAAACCCTCTTCTTCTTGCTGAATCTGTCATAATATTCCATTTTATTCTTGGCTTTTTCCTTGCCATATAAATTTGGTTAGATCTATCTTCCATTGTATAAAAGGCTTAGCATTTGTAATAATAGACAGGATCAAATTTCAAAATGACCTTGACAGATTGGAGAGCTGGGCCAAAGCTAACAAAATGAATTTCAACAGAGACAAATGGAAGGTCCTACACTTAGGCAGGAAAAAATGGAATGCACAAATATAGGATGGGGACTCATGGCTGGATAGCAGTATGTGTGAAAGGGATCTAGGAATCTTGGTAGATCACCAGCTGAACATGTGTCAGCAATGTGATATGGCAGCCAAGAAAGCCAACATGATTCTTGGTTGAATCAATAGGAGTATGGTCTCTAGATCGAGGAGGTAATGGTACCACTCTATTATGCATTGGTTAGACCTCATATGGACTATTGTGCCCAATTCTGGGCACCTCAATTCAAGAAGGATATCGACAAGCTTGAACGTGTCCAGAGGAGGGCGACCAAAATGGTGAAGGGTCTGGAAGCCATGCCCTATGATGAATGGCTTAGGGAGCTGGGTATGTTTAGTTTGCAGAAGAGAAGGTTAAGAGGGGACATGACAGCCATGTTTAAATATTTGAAGGGATGTCATGTTGAGGAGGGAGTGGGCTTGTTTTCTGCTGCTCCAGAGACTAGGACAAAGAGCAGTGGATTCAAGCTGCAAGAAAGGAGATTCCACCTGAACCTCAGGAAGAACTCAGAGCTGTCTGGCAGTGGAATATGCTTCCTTGGAGTTTGGTGGAGTCTCCTTCTTTGGAGGTTTTTAAGCAGAGGCTGGATGGCCATCTGTTGGGATGCTTTGAAGTATGTTCCTGCATGGCAGGGGGTTGGACTGGATGGCCCCGGGGTCTCTTCCAACCCTATGATTCTATGATTCTATGATCCTTGTGCTAAAATTTCCATATACAGTAGGGCTGGGAAGTGCTTCTAAGTATAGATGAAATGCAACTCCCAGCAGCCCTAGCCAACTTAGCCAATAGTGAGGAACACTGACTGTTGCAGTATGGCAACATCTGGAAGGTTGTATATTACCCTGTGTGATATACAGGCTGAGAAACAACCAGATTCTAGTGAAGTCACTTCGCTAGAGTGCAACATCTGGAAAGCTGCACATTGTCCAGCCTGGTATACAGGTTGAGAAGCACTAAGATTCTAGGGAAGCCACATTGTTAGCATGCAATCCTGTATTGGCCCACAGGTACAAGACTAGGGATTGACGGAACCCTATCCTTCCACACTGGGCTATCTGTGCACTGCCAAGTCACTCTGTACCCTTTCCATGTTTTTTTTTATATAAGCATCTGTTTTCCTGGGAGTAACCTCTGCTCAGGATTCTGGAAAAGAAAATGCTTCTTCTAGATGTTTAACCGGGGTGGATGCTGCATATCTAGTAGCACAGCAGCAGCTCTGCATGTTCAAGATCTGCTATAGCATGGTGGTGAAGAGACTGGACTGAGAATCAAAAAGTTTCCTGTTTGGATCTTGCCTATTCCATGAATTTACTTCATGGCCACGACTCTTTTATTCAGATTCCTCTTCTGCAATATGGGAGCTCATAAAACCTGCCTTTCGAGGATATTTTAAGGATTATACCTTGCTAATGCACATGATGCATTTTGAATACTTGAAAGTGCTCTACAAATGTTAAGCATTGTTGTGACATTTATATTCTGCTTTTTGTCCAAGGAGCTAAAGGAAGCCTAATGTTCTCCATTCCCAGCCAGATTTTATTTTCATAACATGCCAGTAAAACAAAATCCACAGTCACACAGTGTGCTTCCTGGCTAAACAAGAACTTGGATCTACTTCTTCCCAGTCTTAGTCTGACACTTCACTGCCTCTCTTATGTGCACTACTGGGCAGTGCAGGACTTGTAATCTTTCATACAGAATACACTTGTGTGATGACCTCTAGACTGCACTCTAGTATGATGGATATGAAAATCATTTATAAATATTCACTAGGACATAGCCTTCTGTAATAGCAAAACCTGGCTGTGTCTAACACTATTCTCCTGTTCTGCATCTGACAAAAGCATCCTCCTGTCCACTTCATCCTCTTCACACAAAGGCGTTCATCCTCTGATACTGGAAAGAATGTATATCCATAATGATAAGTAGCCACAGGTAGCCCCATTTTCCATGAATTTGTCCAATCTTCTTTTAAAATTATCCTAGCTGACCACTGACATTACTACTCGTGGTACAGAATTCCATAGTCTTATGTAGCATATGAAGTTATTTTTTTAATTATTTTATTTTATTTTATTTTTTATCTGTCCTGAATCTTTCACCATTTAGCTATATTGGATAAGCCTGGCTTTTAGTGTGTCCCCAGTGTGACAGCCGTGCACTCATAGGGTGTCGTGGTGGTGGTGGGCTTGGCAATCTGCTTTTCAGAGAGCATGATGGAAGGGCGGTGGACAATCCTGGAAGTGCATGAATCACGATAAAGAGCAGCTGCTGCCGCCTCATTGTCTGACCAGCCTTTATAGTGGTGGCAGGAAAGGTCAGGCTCCAGTCCCCCCCAGTCTTCCAGGGGGGCTATCTGGCAACTTGGGGGCTAAGAGGAGTGGTGCTCCCCCACTCTCCTGACTGGCTGGTGAGTTGGATGGCTTAGATGGCAGCAAGAAGAAGGGAGTCTATCCAAGCAGCTCTCCCACACCCTGCTCCACATCCCCATCCTTCAGGTCTCCTCTGTCCTCTCCATGCCGCCCGTTCCCTGCCACTTTCTCTCTTCTTCAAGACTAGAATTGGCCCCTCCCAGTTGGAGGGGACTTATAATGCTGCCAAATGCTGGCTAGAGGAAGGGAAGAGGGGGAGCATGGACCCTCAAACATGGGGGGCAGAGAAGGCCTTGCTGGGGAGGGGACTGAGACTCCTCCTTTGTTGCCTCCGCTATCACCCTCTCCTCCTTCTCCCACTTGGCGGCTGCTAAATCTTTGGCAGGGCTTTTTTGTGCCACCTGGCATGCACCTAGACAGCTGCCCCTCCTGCCCCATGCTAGGTACGCCTCTGGAAAGAAGAGTAGGCAGTATCTGCTAGACTTAATCCCCTTCTGCCCCATCATTCCCTTTTCCTTGTGTGTCATTTTTATTTAAATCATCAGCCTAAGGGCAGAGAACTATCAAATTAAAAATTTGTAAACCACTCTGGAATTCTTTAGCTGAAGGACAGAATATAAATACTCTAAATAAATAACAACTAATAAATACATGCCAAGTCAACAAAATTAATATTCACTTACTGGCCAATGTCAGGCCCTCGTCTTTGCCTTTGCCTTTACCTTCCTCTGAAGCTGTGATGTGTCCAAGGTCACCTAGTGGGTTTCGAAAGATGAGCAGGTATTTGAACCCTGGTCTCCAGATGTGCATCCTCCAAAAGGAAGAGCAGAGGAATTTATAAACAGGAAGGATTCCTTCTCCATCCTGCTGCAGGGAACCACAGATCATTCCAGGAGATTTGTGGACCTAGAGTTGGGATATATGGGGAGAACGCATGATGCACATGTCTTCTGTCACTCTGCCCTGTGGCAGGCAATGGAAGCAGCCGTTTTTGTTCCCGAAACCTCACTGTCACCATAAATGGCATGGAGGTTGGTCCGCTCATCCTCACAGATGGTGCCTACCTACTTTGCCATTGGCTGATGAAGCCTTATGCGAGTCACTTGAATGCCCAACAAATTGCATTCAACAGGGTGTTCAACCATTGCCACAATGTAATGGAGTGTGCATTTGGAAGGCTGAAGGCACGATGGGGCTGCCTCTCAGCCCCACTGACAGTTTCCAAAGAAAATTACCTGACAATGGCCTCTGCATGCATAGTTCTCCACAATATATGTGAGTGCAAGGGCCACATTTTACACCCTAACTTGAGGCCACCACCACCTGTGAACATTGCTCCTAGTGATGTCTTTTATGAGGCAACTGGGGGCAGGAGAAGGGCGAGAAGGTGATGGGGGCTGTTGCAAGGAGCATTGCTGACTAGACCTGCTATGTATTATTGCTAGACATTGCTGGCTAGACCTGCTATGTATTATTCTCCAAGTTAATTGAATGCCTTCCCTGTTCGGCAATATTCCTAACTATTTGATGCTGTTCTTGGTTCCCTATCACACCAACTATTGTAAAACCTACTATACTATTGTGATTTCTCAAGTAAAGAAGCTTTGTTTGTCAGTGTAAGTTCTCTGTGTGTGTTTGAATGTGGAGTCTGGAAAGATAGAATGGGGAGGTTACATTTTATAACTGCAGAAAAAAAAAACCTGAAGACTAGTGCTGGAACATTAAATCATTTATAACATATCAACGGCAAGATGTGAAGGAAGTCTGGCATCTTGGATTTTTTACATTGAAACGCAATGAAAGTATAACTATGCATTACTATGAAGGGAAAGTCAGGAGAGGACTCACTGCTGCAGTTGCAATTTAAATTTAAACACATACATTTACATTTGGGTTGGCTTCTCATGTTTAACAAGCCATTACAGAACACATTCTGCAAGTAACATAACCTTCTTCTTTGTAACAGTGCAACAGAGAAAGCTCTAAGAAGATGGGGCCTACAATCTCCATTCCTATCTTGCCTTCCTAGGGGCTATAACGCTCAAGTTGCTTTTTAGGACGTACTTGCTTTCCTGCTCTATGCCCTTCCTGTGACCCCCCCCCAGGCACAGGCACACTTTCTTTGGGAATTTCAGAAGCTTGACCCTTTGAAGTGGATTCAGAGGCATCACTGTTTCTGGAAACTGGTCTGGTATTTCCTAGCAGCCTCTCCAGAGAGTCTATCATGGAGGAGATTCCTCTGTTGCTTACTTGGAAGAGTGACATAACCTGTTGCCTCTCCTCTGCACAACCAATCGAATCTCGATTCATGTTCTCCACTAAATCTCGGAAAATCTTGTTCCCAGCTTGCCCATAAGTGCATTGATCTCCTCCCTATGGGATTCACGGTTGATCTGACGTTCCTCCCTAGATGTAGCACCCTCCTCTTTAATCTGTTCCATCATTGCTATCGCAATGCCTTCTTCTAGAACGGTCTTGAGCCTGTGCACGCCTGAGTCTTGAATGGGGGAAAGCGACTCCATGTCAATGCTGGTAGGAGTACTGGGCTCATCTTCCACAGGCCTTGGAAACAGAGTGTGTAGAAGGGTGGGTTACCTGAAATATATTCCTATACAGGAACATTTGGTATCCTACAAAGGGTAAATGGTACTCTTTCCTGTTCTCATTCTCACCTATTCCTGTTGGACATTGTTGGACTGCTAGCTGCATCCTCAGAAGGTAAGACACCATTGTTCTCCAAGGGCTCATCATTGGCTGTGGTGGACAAATAGGAACTGTTAGGCACGTTTCCTTAATGCACTGTGCTTCCGAAGTCGGAACATCCACAATTTTATTACCCTCCCTTCTTATTATTCTTATTACTATCCTTATTATTATCTTTATTATTCCCATTATTATTATTCCTACTGTTATTGTTGTTGTTGTTGTTGCTGTTGTTGTTACTCTTCTTAATGTCCTACCTAATGTGCAGTCACTGATTTCAAAAAGGTCAGAGGAGTTCCCATCTTCCTTCCCCGCTTCCAACAGAGCCACTGTGGGGAAAGGAAATGGCCAACATATCTGTAGGAAAGGATGAAGAACATTTTCCCTCCCCCTTACTGCAGTTCTGAGTTTTTTCCCTTTGTATTACACCCCAGGAGGGCCTCCTCCACACCCCTTTCTTGTGTTAGCATTGTTACCTGAGAAGGTGGGAGATCCATCCCCCTTGTTCTGTGAGACTGTGTGCTCCTGTACAGCGGTGGATGGGCTGTTACCCTGAAAATTGGGGGTCCCGCGAGGGGCACCCGGCTTTGCCAATTAAAATACCAAAGATGGGGAAATTAAACTCAGAGCACCGTTTTAGCTAGCAAAAGGCAGGGTAACGTAGCGAGATCTTTCACCATATGTCTACGGCTTCAGGTCAGAGAGACAGTCAATAGGATTTTAAATAAACAAGTACAACTTTATTAAACATAAACAGTAAAATCAGCAACATGCACACTATCTAACTTAAAGAATAAGGAAGAAGGAGAGCTGAGGGAAAAGCGGGTGATACGACACCTAGTCACATTGTCCTGAAGAAATGGGAGCCGAGGAAGTTGGGCTCAGTGTGGATGCTGAGGGGAATTCTTGAACAAACCGGCAGCAGGACAAGATGGATGTTCAAGGGGAACCAAAGAAGTTCCAAAAGTGGGAACCTTATATAGGGTGGATCATGCCTGTCGGCTATGGCAAACCAAATAGGAATAAAAGGAGTTTCGATGCTAGACAAAAGGATCTGGTGAGGTCAGTGTTAACATGATGGGATTTGCATTGAAAGACAAAAGAGTAGCCGGTGAGTTGATGGCCCTCTGAAAAGTACGGTTTGGCGGGAAACCACGCCGCTATTGTGGAGTGTGGGTATGGGAGTCCCCTGAAGCTACGTGAGGCTTAAGAGTTGCTGGTTTGAATGGGGGAATGGAATGTGGACTACTAATCAGCCTCAGTCAGTACATGCCTGTTTCGGAAAACAACCCAAACATGTGCAGCGGGGCCGCCGAGCAGAATCTAGCCAGGGCCGAATTAAGTGATATCAAAGTGATATCTAGGAGCCCCCATTTGCGATAACATAACCGGCATAACAGGGCCTGCCTATACTTCTCCAGTACCCCTTTGTACTCTGATTTTGAGGCTATGGCACATGCGCTTTGGTTTCACACTTGCATCCCCTTTTAGTATACAATGTAGTTCCTCATAGTAGGGACATGTTTTCTTTGGGCTCCCTGTGAGTGAATTCCAAGCAACCACACGGTGATATTCCAGATGCATCGCCTTTGTCTTTGAGCAGCATTCTTCTGTGGTTCGACAATGACCTCTTCTCCTTAACTCCCTTGCCACATCCACAAAAATATCTATATTTCTGTGGTTTGATTTCAACTCCGCTTGCACATTCTCCTCCCCACAAACTGCTAATAAATCCACAATCTCAGCTTTCCGCCATGCCTTCCCCCTTCCTTTTGACCTGGCCACTTCACTTTCATCCCCCATCTTACCGCCAAAAGAAAAGACAACACAAAAACGTAAGAACAAGTACAGTCGTAATAATGTAATTACGCAAGACGCTTGCTTCACCCAAGAGGAATGCCACCCAACTATCATGTGATTTTGCTTCTGAATGGCCGACTAGTTGCCAGGCGGAAACAGTGGCCCCCTATCGTTCCTAGGTGGAAAAGGTTTATACGACTTGTGTTTACTTTCCTTCTTTTGGGCGTGGTGAGCTTGCTGATTCTTGGGTGTTTGTTGCTGTGTAGTGTTTGGTGCTTGGTGCTGTGAGTGTTGCTGTGTGTGTTTGCCTTTGCATGCTTGCATTCCTACGTTGTTTTGATTTTTAATTAGTTTTGCTTTCTGTACTGCTGACTTTTCTGTTTGCCTGTGTGAATTGTACCCTTTGTTTTTCTGACCTTCTTTTCTCTTTTCCTTTTCTTTTGCTTTTTTTATTTGTTTTGCTTGCTGGTGTGAGTGGATTCCTGTGTGTTTTTCCCCTGATTGTGTGGCTGATTGTACTATTTTACTGGGAGAATGCCAAGGGAGGGAACTTTGTGGACCTTCAATGAGGTCAGGACAATCCTCTCATTGGTGGCAGAGAGCCGTGGCTTGGAGACGCTCATGAAAATCACCCCAATTCCTAGCCGCCACTTTTATGAGGACATTGCATTGGACCTCAGTGAAAAGGGCTTCCAAAGAATGGCAGATCAGGTGATTTCTAAATTCAAAAACCTGAAATGCCGTTTCTTTGATGTCATGGAGGCTTACGAGGGATGTCCTCCAAGGAGAATCTGGCCCCACTTCTTCCTGACAATGGACAGACTGTGGAAGGTGGGTGGAAGATCCCACTGATGCAAGACACAAGTGTGGTAAGTTCCTTGCTGTGGTAACCCTCCTGCCATTTTATTACTTTGTGCTTTCCCTGCTGTGCGCTTGCAGATGCGCAGACTGGACACAGGCATGGTGTCAGCAGAGAAGCCTTTCACTTGTGTCTCCCTGTGCATCTCTCAGCAGGCAGATGGGTATGCCAGAGACATCCTGAGATTGCCAGGAAGGTTGCTGAATTGGGAGAACAGGAAGGCAAGGGATGCAAAGGAATTTACCTATTTTAAAAAGATTATAGGAGGAATTTAAATAACTACCAGCAAATAATATGCAATGCAAAACAATGGCTGTGGTAGTGTCCATTACTTGGATGTTGCACTGAAAGAGTTAAATTCAGAGAAGTACTGCATGAGTAGAAAAATAAGTGAATTGGACAGCAGATGTCCCTGCCTTATCTCGGTTTGAAAGTATGATTGGCCTTGTAACACTATGCTTAGGTGCCTGGGAAGTAAAAGGGAGTCAAGCATACTCTTTTGCCTCATCTTTTGTCAGTCATTTGGTGACTGAGGCCTTTGTTCCCTTGTTTTGGGAGTGGTATTAAGCTCCAAATGTAATGGCTGACGTAGACTAGAAATGTGATTGATTGCTGACGCTGTTGACCAAAGGTATAAGAACTAAGTGTTTTAATCAATCGGGGCTGGCAGTTTTGGACATTATATATCCGCTGCTTGCCCTGCGCAGTAAATAAATGGTTTGGAAAATAAAGCTTTCTGTTTTGGAACAACCTGAAGGTCTTCATCTTTTCCTCGCCACAACATTTTAGTGCGTTGGCCGGGAATCGAGAGAAGGGGCTTTTGGGGCCCCCCTTGACAGATGCTTGAGTGTTGGGGTCGCCACCCCCCCTCTTGGCGAAACCCAGGGCGCCCTCGACTGCTTTGGTCGAAGAGGTTTGGCCTTGAGCGGGGTGGTTTCCCTGGCAGCAGCATTTTCTAGTCAACGGACTCTGGTCATGCAGAAAGCATAAGGCCTCCCACGGCTAATTGGTGAAGTTGACTCCCTTGCGTTTTCAAGGGAAAGAGAGAGCTTGATCACCTCTCTAAGTCTCGCCCTAGTAACTCATGGCTAGTGGGGCCGTGAGTGAAGCCGCGAAGACTTTGGTAAAGAGACATCTCTTCGAGTCTGGTAAACGGTGGTGGGATGCCGTTTGTTGGTGTGAGTGTGGTGTGACTGGTCTGACCAGAGTCAGATTTATGCTTGGTGTCGCATTTCCTGGCTCATGCCATTGACTCCGTCTGGGTGACCAGGTCGACACAGAAAGTCTGTTGTAAAATCCTCTTGTGTGGGCGCACAGGACCCCCTTTACCTGCGCGTCAAATCCCCTCCCCCTTCTGTGTTTTGTCTAAACAGCGGGAGGATATGGGAGGGGGGTGAGTTGGCAAACCCTCTGGACAATATGCTGAAGAATCTTAAGAAAGGATTCAGTGGAAACGTTACCATTGCTGTGTGCTATTTGTGCTGTAGGGAAATCCCAGGACAGGAGAAAGCGCTCTGTTTTCCCTCTGCTGGGTGCCATTGCCCAGAGCCCCTCCCTCTCCTGGCTCTGAGTTAACCATGAAGTTGCCTGCAGGGATGGAAGTTATCTGGCCAGGGGCTTGGAAAAAGCAGAAATTAAGTCAGTATGTAAATGATGAGGCAAACCGTAGGTGTTAATGAGAAATAGTGAGGAAACAATAGGGTTTCATTGTTTTCTCCAAATGCACAGGTCGGTGATTCAATCAACTGGAAAGAAAATCACTCTGCAAGAGGCAGAGGGAGTATCCCATGGACTGGCACTTCAAAAGTCAAAGGACTTTCAGGAGAAAAAAAAAAAGAAAAAAAAGGAAGCAGCAAGCTTTTGAAAAAGGAGTTGAATATAGGAGACTTTTTCTTACCTCGATGTTACTTAGCTCAAGTTTTGGAGCAGGAAGGGGGTTGAGAAGAGCGGCATTCCTTTGCCTGCCTCCCTTTCCCCTCCCTGTAGCCCCTCCCTTCTCCTTTAGATGTTAACTCCATAGTTGCTGGTTTTTGGAGAATGGAAGTTTCTTTAGCCAAATGCTTAAGAATTCTGTCAGTGTGTACATAGGGAGGGCTATGAAGATAGTTTCGATAACTCATTTTCAGCCTGGCAGGCTGAGTGAGGATGTCATAGAAGCAAGGAAAAATAATAATAATAACAAAAAAAACAGGCTTTCAGGTAAATGAATACAGGATGGCGAAGTTTTGGAAAACATTGCTGAAGACTCTGGTGACAGCTGCCTGTTTCATGTTTTAAACTCTTCAGCTATCAAGAATCCCCCCCCCTTTTGGCTCACATAGAAGGAAAAGAAAAGAAAAAAAAAAGAGAACTTTGGAAACTTCTCCTCCAGTACTTTTTGCAACATTTCTAAACAATACAGAGTCCCAATGTTTTCTCTAAGCACAGAGAAAAGCTGCATCTGGAGAAGAAGGGAAAAACAACAAAAACAAAGCAAAAACCCCACCTTGAGAGCCCGTATAGACAAACATGTCATACAAGAGGTGTTAGTTTCGTTTTTCCCTTACAATGAACAATGAACTATTCTTTCTAGTGTGGCAGCAGTTGTGTCTACCTTTTTGATACATTTCTACATCAAAGAGAGAAAACAAGATTACAATGCAGCTTTAGCATAGGAAAGGCTGCTTCTCCAAAAGACATGGCTTTTTTCTCACTCCTTGTGGCCATCGGGCTGAATGCAACCCTCCCCCTCTTGAGACGGAGGGAATGAGGAGCATGAATTTGCAATTCTGGCATTATTACGTCAACAACTTGGTTAAAAAAAAAAAAAAGGAAAAAAAGGGGCTGCAAATCTCTATTTGACAATAAGTTTTTTTTAAAAAAAGCATTTAGCATACGAACTTTGGGGCACATGGGAATTGTAGTAACAAGAGAAGTAAAATATTGGATGCCCCCCGGGGGAATTAAACACACCAACAGGAAACTGCCTCTCCCCTGAGGAGACAGACAGGGAGGGGGAAGAGCAAAAGAATCAGCATTTGCATGAAAGACCTGCCTGCTTTTGCATGGAAGAGAAAAAAAGTAGAAATGGCTGCAGCAGTTCTTCCCCACCCCCAGCTTGCAATGAGAAGGAGGGGGAGGATGGGAGTAGCGGCAGACCCCACCAGAGAGGCTGCCTGAGGATTCTAAGCAGCAGAACCAGAAGCCATGGTGTCATGATTTTTATTAAAGAAGCTACTCAACAACTTAGGGAAATTGTAAACTCCCCTTAATAGGAAGATTTGCCTGTGGACATTCGAGCTAGGAATGCAGTTGCCTTCTATTGAGGCAGCTAACTCAGATGATGCCAAATCTACAACACCTCCCTACATACCTGTTTATGCATATATGCCCTCCACCACGTCTGATTTGTTGAATTGAAAGATAGTAGAACTGTGTTCTAGCATCATGGCAATGCACATGCCTAACTGGCAAGATTGCCAGTAACTACTGAAGAAAGGAGCCAAATTATCCAGCAGGCAAAGCAGATCATCCAGGAGAGAACTCCCAGGTGTGGATAAGGGGGAGAGTGTCTTTGATGGACCCCTGATGGGATCTGAATACACTGGGAATTCTTCCCAGTGTCAGACTCTGCTAGAAAAAGCCAGTCAATATGTTTAAAGTTGTGGGTGGAGAATTACAGGAAACCACAATCCCTGGCTGCCCTTTCCTACCTGAGAGGAGGTGGAGGGGATGCTGTAGAACGGTGGCCAGTAGGAGGTGCCATCTAACATAGTAGGAAAAAGCTGCATGAAACCGAAGGGAGCTGAAAAGGAGAGGCTTAGCTGCCTACGGCCATACCACCCTGAACAGGCCCGATCTCGTCTGATCTCGGAAGCTAAGCAGGGTCGGGCCTGGTTAGTACTTGGATGGGAGACCGCCTGGAAATACTGGGAGCTGTGGGCTGTTGTAAAAACCCAAGGCTATCTGAGTGTTTGGAGGAGGCTCCAGGAATCTGAAGGGACTCCTATTGTTAGCAACCTCTCATATGATGCAGCAGAGGAATCTCTTCAGGAAGTCTTTGAAAAGGCTTCAGGATTCAGGATTCCACAGAACAATTAAGGAAGGTTTAAAGGGCCTGCGATTGTAAGGCTCTATGAAGCAAGATTTATGACTGGCTGTCAAGCGGAGAAAGAAAGAAGATTAACGAATGATGGAGCAGAGGTCAGAAGAGACAAGAGACCCCAGAGGAGGATGAGGGTCTCTGAGAGCCAAAGTGCCCAGTGGGGGCAGGAGAGATATAGGCAAGAGAGCCTGAAGAGAATCAGAGAAGGATGTGGACGTGTGTGGAAGAGGAAAGCAGAAAAGATGGTCCAACTGACAGATGCAGGGACTAATGGAAGTAGAATACTGTCAGTGGCCAGATGTCAAGAGCAGACTGAGGAAAAGGTTTTGTTCCTCATCCCACAGACAGAGAAGGGCAAGGGCTTGGAGTTGTGACATTCTGGAAAAGGAAAGTTGGCAGCAAAAGCATGAAGAATACAGGAAAGGGCAGAGTCCAAGATGAAAGGCAGTCCAAGCAGCAAAGGAGTGCCCCCTCACCAGTCCCCGATAAGGTGGAGATTGGAATGGCTCCCTAAGCGCAGCCTCAGCTGGATGGAGGAGGTGACAGAGCACCCCTACAAGTAAGCTGGGAGGAGAGGTGATGGTGCACCTCTGAGCTGGAAGGGAGAAAATAAGGGGGCACTTCTGAGAGGCGATTGTGTGCCCCTCCAGGCTGGAAGTGGAACTGCAGCTGAAGGACGCTGACTGAAAAGGCAAGGGAGAGAGAAAAGAGAGATGCAAGCTGTGAGACAGCTAAAGGACCAACAACAGCCCTAAAGGCCCACACACCACATATGCTCAAGAGCAACAGACCTGCATCTGTCCACAGGATCACCAAAGGCAAGAACCACCGTTCTAGGAATCACCTGGAAGTCACATTGTACCTGCAGACCTCAGAACTCAGGAAAAGTGGAGGAAATGGGATACAATCCTGAAGAAACAGTAGTTCAACGTGTATGGCCCAAACAACAGCCCTGGTTATGTCTTTGGACTGGATGCCAACACAGGGCAAGTGATATGATACCACCATCTACCTAGGCCATTTTACAGAGGCTTTCCGCTTTTATTCCATGTGCAGCCCACAACAGAAAAACCAGGAGTATTTTTGTTCTTCCCAGAGCCCCATCATAGGATGGCATAGGATGAGGTACACACTTCACAGAACCATAAGGCTGTTTGTTCCCTTTCAAGCCAAAGCATGAGGCCATTTTGGGTGGATCAAGGAGACGTATAAGGGAGAGTTAGTAGATTAGGGAAAGCTCTGAGTACAACAAGGGAGAAAATGTGGGAATAGAGATTCCCCTTAGAGTGCAACTGGGTCATAGGTGGAGGGGATTGTATTAGGTGTTGCTGGTTGCCCCTACAGCTGTAAAGATAGCAGGGTTGAAGCTTTGGATACTTTATGCCAGGCTAAGAGAGCCTTTACTGATTGGGTTGTAAAATCCTCTGAAACTGAAGATCTCCAGACGAAAAGGGGGGAGAGAAAATTCGGACTAGACTCTGCTGTGGCCAGACCAGGAGAAATTGGTCACTCTAAGCACAGTCAGATCCGCAACTGGTGAATGAAGAAATCTAAGCTAGACCTTATTGCCTGACACACACCTGGAAGCTGTCAGGCTCTACTTACGGTCAGACTTAGCAACTGGAGAGGAAGAAGACGGGGACTAGGCCCTGTTGCAGGTGTGACCTGGGACGTACACACTGCTCTACACACGGCCAGATCCCTGAATGTTGGAGACAATATTATGGGTTGTGGCAGGCATAGGAGGGGCAGGAAGCCTGACCTGCCTGTTTTATCACTACAGACGGATGTTCTGTGGGGTTGGAAGATATGTGTATATGGTAATTGTTGGTAATGATGGTGATGATGAGAATGCTGGGCAGGAGAGGCTGGGAAGTGAATTGGTTTCACCAACTGGTCAATCAGATCTTGAACACCCTGAATGTCAGTAATGACTGAGTATGTTCTCATGGGCTAAGCTTAGGAGACTATCCCAATTGTTATGTAAAGTTTGAAATCCCTGAATCTCTACAGGCATGCCCAGGAAAGCATCCCAATGTTGACTTTTCCTTTAGTTATAGCAATGGTTTTATTGAGGTTATATGGGAAAAGGGGGGCCTGGTCCTCCATAAATGAGTTCTAGAAAGAAACCAGCTTTTACCATGGTAAATGGGTATATGGTTTGTCTTCTGGGATGAGTTGGTGTGGCCACTGAGGGTATCCCCTTTCACCCAGGGCACCAACCAATGAAGGTAGCCCAGCATGAAATTGGTTGAACTGTCTTACTATTGTGTAAATGAATTTGATTGTGAAGAGGGAAAATACATTTAGCAGTATTCAATGTTAGAAAGTCATTCTTGTACTCGGCAGGCATGTGGACATGATTATTTGGTTCCCTAAGTAAGTATGGGTAAAAGACACTGTTTGTAGAATTGCTTTGTGCATAAATAATGGCCTTACTAAATCTGCTTTTCTGTACTCTGCATGTTAAATAGTTTTCAATCTGTAATGATTAGAGTAATAGAGGGAAAGGCTGCAGTATATGCTTTGATTGAAATCTCTCTGTGTTTGAAAGGAATACAATGGTACTCTGTGAGACAGTGTTAGGGAGGATGGAATTGTGCACAATAAATCTTTCCCCTAAAACCGTGGGTCTGAAAGCCCTGTTCACAGGTTTTGTATACCTGACTGCTGGAGGAATCCTACTGCTGCTATGTAACTTTTGCTGCTATGTATCCTTTGTGTTATAAAGGCAATAGGGAAATAGCGCATGCTTCAAATTGCAAGGAATTGAATTTGGCATGAAGGGGGGAATGAAAGAGTTAAATTCAGAGAAGTACTGCATGAGTAGAAAAATAAGTGAATTGGACAGCAGATGTCCCTGCCTTATCTCGGTTTGAAAGTATGATTGGCCTTGTAACACTATGCTTAGGTGCCTGGGAAGTAAAAGGGAGTCAAGCATACTCTTTTGCCTCATCTTTTGTCAGTCATTTGGTGACTGAGGCCTTTGTTCCCTTGTTTTGGGGGTGGTATTAAGCTCCAAATGTAATGGCTGACGTAGACTAGAAATGTGATTGATTGCTGACGCTGTTGACCAAAGGTATAAGAACTAAGTGTTTTAATCAATCGGGGCTGGCAGTTTTGGACATTATATATCCGCTGCTTGCCCTGCGCAGTAAATAAATGGTTTGGAAAATAAAGCTTTCTGTTTTGGAACAACCTGAAGGTCTTCATCTTTTCCTCGCCACAACAGCACATCCCCTTTCAAAACAATTACATATGATGCTGAAGAGGTCCCCTCCTTTTTCAGAGAGAATGCCAGAAGAAGGGGCAGAAGCTCAATTAGAACCCCACGTTGAAGAACCCATACGTGAAGTGGGTGAGTAAAAATATGACCTGTATGTGAAATGTGACTGCATTTTTTCTTTGTGGCTAAATTAACTAGCATCCAAATCTGGAAAGTGTTTAAATTTAAACAGTCTGGCATATCACTTTCTCATTCCTCCACAGCTGAGGCGCAAGTGTCCACTGAAGATCTCCTCTCCTCCTCCCCTGACCTGGAAATGGAGGCTGCAGCTGGAGCTGAAGAAAGCTGTCCCTCTCCTGTGGCTGGCTTTATGCTCTGTAAGTGCAAGGGCTTGTCACCCACTATAGATGTGGTGATAACTACTTCAATGCTGACTCCTTGGATATATATACAAAAAAGACGAAAACTGTCTATGCTATTTTTTTTTTATTTTGAAGTTGTTGAACATTCACAACTTTCAGGTCAGATGGAGGAGGAGAAAGATGCACCAGGGCCTTCATCGGGTGGTGAATTCAGAGGGTGTGGTCTGGGCAGCACATGGCAGGAGCTGGGGCTCCTCTGCCAACAGTTCCAAGGGCTGGGCAAGGAAGCTGCATGTGGATTATCACCAAATCAAAGGTGTGCCCTCCTGTGATGAAGCAATGAAGCACATATTCTTTCTTTCTGCTGCAGTATGTGTGGCTGTGACAGAGGAGGAGCATTCTCCTGCCAGCAGTGCAGTTCTCCTGCAACGAATGCAGGACATGGAAGACCGTATCATTGGGCACTGTGAGTATAATGATTTCTAGGGGCATTTTTCCCCCTTTCCAAGGTAACCTACAAAGTTTTTAGTGGTGTACCATGTGCACCTCACTGACTCCTAGCTAACTCCTTGTACCAATTTTTTTCTCCCCAGGTAACAACCTCCTTTGCTTCATGGAGAACCCTTTGTTGGGGTTATTTGCAGAGGTAATCAACCTCTGAACAGCCTTCACACAATCCTTGGACAGGATGGAGACCACATTGACCCAAGGCGCGGCAACTGAAATGGATAACCTGCGTGTGGAAATGACCCGCCAAATTGACGGGCTACAGTGAGCCTTCATGCAGGGTTCTGCTGCGGTGGTGTTGGCTGTACGGGGTGTGCTCACCCCTAGATAGACAATGTGGTTGGTTTTGCGGAAGGGAGGGGTTTAATTGTATTGCTGTGGTATGAATGACAATTTTTCTTTTATAATTATTGATATTTCTACTGTTACTATTATTAATACTGTTATTGCTAATTAAAATATTTGTTTTAAACAAGCCTTTAATCTTTTGTTCTTTTTGGTACTGTGTCTCCCATCGTCCCTGGCCGTGTGAGCATTGGCAAGGGATGATGGCAGAGGCAATGCAGGGTGGTTTCAGTACTCTTGGGGAGACCCGGGGGGGTTGGAGGGTGGAGGGACTTTTTAGGGAGACATACGTGGGTACAGAAAGCCATCAGCCACTACCACCTTACCTGATGATGATGGATCTTGAGTTCCCACAACCCTTGATTCCTCTATGGCCTCCCCATACCATGGCAGAGAACTTAAGAAGAGAAATCCCCTCAGTGTTTGCTGCCATTGTTGTCTTCTGTTGTCTTTAGGGGAGCATTACTGAGGGAGGAACAGTTCAGAAAAATGTAGATAAACGGTTACGGCAAAAACATTTATACTAAATAATAATATTAATAATAATAATCCTTAAAACCCCTTTCCAAACTTATCAGAATTCTCACCGCATAGAGCATAAAATGGCAACCAAAAATGGTGATAACTGTACTTGTGGGAGGGGACAGTTCAGGAATGCCCACAACCCCCTGGTGCCACCTCTGAACCAAGATGATGCGCTATAACATTTCTGCATTAAGATGGCTGATGGGATTACAGAGGTATTGGCACGACAAATGGATTTTTTCCCTCGGTAGAAAATTGCGTACTTACGATGCTTTGCAACGAAATAGCTATGTAATTATGACGACGTCGTGCGGAAACATGGGACCCTGACCGGCTGCAACTTGTTCCAATTTTGCTTTTTAGACTTCATGCGGAAAGGGCCTGGGTGTACTTTTGGGGTGATAGCAGACTATCATTTGAAGGTTTGCTTAGGCAGTAAATTGCCAGAACACCCAAGAGTGAGAATAGATCTGCAAACTCTGGTATCAAACTAAAGCTCCTCACAGTCCCTTTGTTTTTAACCATACTAAAAAAGTAGTGCTGTGAGCAAACATGGCTTCCTGCTGGCTTACCCTTAGCTATAGACTATTTATGAAGTTCTTAAAGAGCACCGGTATCAATAGAGACAGCTGGGGGAATCCACTGCTGACTTCTCTCCATTGTGAGAACTGACAATTTATTTGTGCTTTCTGCTTTCTGTTCTTTAACTACTTATAGGTCCCTAAAAAAATCTTTTATCTCATTTTTATGGAGCCTTTGCTGAGAGACTTAGTTAGAAGCATTTCAGAAGTCCAAGCAAACAATATGTCTCTGCCCACTTACTCATTGACACTTTCAAAGAATGCTAAAATAGTAGTGAGACAGGACCTACCTTTGCAAAAGCCATGTTGATATTTTAGCAATAAGACTTCTTCTTGTTTGATAATTTTGTGCAAGTTTAGGAGAAGAAAGAGATGAAACATATAGCTAGACAGTTGTTGTTGTTGTTGTTGTTGTTGTTGTTGTTATTATTTTAAAAAATGGTGTAGTGATTTGAGCACCGGATTATGACTGGAGACCAGGGTTCAAATCCCTACTGAATCATGGAAACCTACTGGGTGACCTTGGGCAAGTCACACTCTGTCAGCCTCAGAGGATGGTGATGACAAGCCTACTTTGAAAAAATATGCCAAGAAAATCCCATGAGGCTTGATTTAGGATTGTCAGAAGTTAGAAAAACTTTAAGGCACACAACAAATTAGGGGTTGAAAAGTTTGGCTCTCCGGATGTTATTGAATATCATCCCTTATTAATGGCTTTCTGTATAGGGCTGATGAATGATGGAGTCTGACCAGTACTGGAGAGCTGCAGATACTCCAGTGGAATAATAAGCTGCCCAAACTCAGTGAGCATCCAGAAACCTGCAAAATGTGTTAGACTAAAGATTATAAGGGGAGAGAGAAGAGTATACCTACTCCATCATGTTTTTTTTCAAACTGCTGAAGCTGTTGTCTACACATTTTTGGGCTCTTCATTATACAAAGAGGCTTGAGTCCAAAATTTCTTCCCAGTAACCTAGTTGTTCTTCTGAATTACCAAGTATATGAGCAATTTTATCTATATGTTAAATCCACTAGATGGTGCTATTTATTAAGTGGATAGCTTCTTCCTCTTTGGCAAAAGAATAGTTTAGGTTCTCCTAGCAGTCTTGCTGGTGCAGAGTGTATGGGAGTGATTCATCACAAAGCCATTAATTCAATCAGCCCTGATTATGTTGCAAAATGAATATTTTATATGGTCATATTTTATATTAATAGATATGGGCTCATAGAACTGGCGATTTTGCACAATTGCTTTTTAAACTTTATGGATCTTTGCTGTGTTACGGGATCATCCTTGTATTACAGCAGCCATTTCTGGACTATGGTTAAAAGGCAAGTGTAACTGGAATAGCATATCAGCTGTGTAAAAACAATCAATGAAGTAATTATACTTTACAGCTGAGATTTCTCAAAATTAACACGGAAGAGAAACACAGAAAGGTGGGTGGGAGCAAATATTTCAGAGAAGCAAGAGATACTGTTGGCCAGAATGCTTTAGGACTTAGGGGTCATGGATCATCCAGAAGAATCACACCTGGTGAAAATCCTCCTACGTAGCTATGCATTGCAAGATACAAGAGTATTCTCATTTCATCTTCTAGTGAGAATCTGAAAACAAGCCCTTTTGAACTTGTGTTTACAGAAATATACAGTACTTAAGGCTTGCTAATTTTGATACCCAGGGCTAGATCCCACCCTCTCAAATCGAGGTACAAAGCATTTAAAGTTAGTCCTATTGCTTTGACATGTGACACAGGCCACCTCACAAGCAGCTCTCCCTACCTTTGGTACCAAAAACATTGTCATACCAAATTAAACAGTTACTGATGTTTCAATGACACCTAAATTCTGCTGCCTGAGATGGTCACATTTCTGCCTAATGGTAGGCCCAGTCTTGCTGGTACCAAGTTTTCTGGTACCAGCAATTGCTGGTATGATTGGCAAGTCTGCAATAAAGGTGTAAATGGAATGTGCTTGATGGCTAGAGATGGAGCAGGCTCTTTCTCTTCTGGTGTGTTTCTTGCCCTAACAGGTGATTGCTGTCTTTCAACCACCTCTATAGTAACTGCCATTCTAGAATATTGTGCTAAATTCTCTCTCTCTCTCTCTCTCTCCTTCCCCGGGTCATACCTTCCTTCTCAGTTTGTCAGGGCGGAAAGTACCGGTAAGTATACACTACTTCCTTCTTGCAGAACCATTCAGGAAATAAAATAGAAAAGTCTACAGGTTTTGCAAAAGATTGGAGAAGGGAACCTCTACAGCTTATTCAGGCAGTCCAGGCATGACGACAAGAGAATGTACCTGGGGATAACCCCACCGAGGTTGAGACACAGCTGATAAACTTGGCAGCTATGCTCCTCTGATGTAGTTTCTTGAGAAAGGGGATGCTGCTGTATGAGTAGGTTACAGTGGCATCCTGTCTTGACTTTCCCTGGGTAACAGAATACAGTTCAATAATTAAGCATTTAGAGAGTTGTTCTGGTACAAATATCAGAGTCAAGACCCTCTGCAGGTTCCTAGTGCAGGCAATGTGTCGCTGAGGAGAACTACTACTAGGTTGCCTGTCTGAATACATTACTAATTTGCTTCTGAGCCTTAGATTCAATCTTTCATCTGTTTATCTTCCACCTCTATTTTCCAATTTGATTCCTGTAATGTCCAAGCCCACTCACATTTTGCCTCAACACCTTGACCTCTTTACAGCCATTGTTGAACTGTGACCTCAGTTTCCTTCTGGACTCCCTGCTCCATTCCTGGTGCTCTTTCTTACTACTGTGGTATATTCCATTTTAACTGCCATGGCAACATTTTAGAGATCCTGGGGTTCATAGTTTGGGGAGGCACTAGAGGTTGGCTGATAATTCTAAATACCCATCCCTAAACTACAAATCCCAGGGATGTTGCCGTAGCAGTTAAAGTGGAACATAGCGCTACAGCTGTGTCGTGTGAAAGGCCCCCTGTTTTCCATCTCCTTCTTGCTGCTGGCATTCAGGTAATTGACCTATTTCTAAGGAACATGTAGTTAAAAGTTTAAGCTACAGCAACCCAGCCCAAGACATTGGCTTCTTAAGGCAAAGGATAAAATGGCACCTCTTTTCATTTCAGGTGTAAAAAGGAGGTTGAATCTCTCTCCAGCACTGGCAAGGGTGACAGCATTTCAGCTGAAGGTAGGAGGTCAGCTGAGAGATCTGCTGCTGTGTCAAGCATCTTCTACCTGAAATGACCACCTAACTTTGCCTCATGGCAGGGCCAGCTCTCACTCACACTTTCACTTATAATGAGAAGATTGTTTTCAGCACTGACCTATGTACAAGAGACACTTCTCTTTTTCTTTTGTGTCTATGGCTACTCAGAGATTCATTACACACCTATAAACAAGTTGGATTTTGTGGTAATATGCACTTCCTTCCACTCTCATACAGATTGTACAAGAGTGTGTGTGTGTAGAAGTTAAAAGAAACAATCTATAACAGTTAGAAGTATACTCTACTTGATAGTGTCTTTGTATAAGCACTGTGCTGTTTGCTGTTGCTGTATCTGTCATTTTCAGCCCATACATTTACAAAATGTTCTACTGCTTCTTCTTTGAAAAGTAACTATAACTCTCCACCAAAACCATGCTCTACAAAGACTTTTCTTTCTTTCCCACTCCCTCCTTCCTTCCCTCATTATAGGGAGAAAGGAGAAAGAGAGAGAAGAAGACAGACTATATATTCATGATACTGGTAACATTTTGCAAAAATTATTGCTTGCAGGTTTTCAGAGGGTTTTCAGGGAGCCTAATTTAAAGTATTTGAATGCTAAAACAAACAAATCTTACAATCTTTAATTTGAGATATTATCCTTTAGGAGGTATTTTATGCTTCTCTCCTACAATCAAGCATAGCACTGCCGGCTGTCATCCAGAAATGAGCTGGTTTTTTTTCCTGCCTTACATACCATGTCAGAAGGAAAGCAGGCAATGTGCCAACACATCAACAAAAAGCAGAACCCCTAATTTACAATTGGAAATGATGCAGCTTCAAAAGCACAGGCAACATATGTTGTGGACATCTGAATAAATCAAATGCCATCCACAGCTAATGAAACATGCTTCAATATGCTTAACACCAAATTACTTTTGATTAAAAAGCTTACGGGGGAGACAAATGTAAACCACTGCTAGGTGTGCTCTCTTCAGAGTTATGTGCTGAATCTAATTTGAAATGGATAAGAGCTAACAATTCATTTCCTGTGCATTTTTGTTTTGCTTTTTAAAAATACGAACAGCAATTTCAAGTGTGTCATTCAAACTGCTGGAATTACTAGTACAGCCTGCATGTTTAGCAGAGTCATCATGCAAATGCAGTTCAAGTGATTTAATATGCTCACCATCTCAGGTAGATAACTTGATCAATGGTGTATTTACAGTTATGGAACAAACAGGCAATGTCAGGGAAGTGTTTCAAGCTATTAAGATTCTCAGCATATAATGTTCAATGCAGGGTATATCTTTAGCAAAACAACAACAAGGAAAGCAGGGTGAATACCCAAATTTTGGCAACAACACTCATAACACAAACTGCAGGAATATAACACATTGGCAAAGATGGTAGGAAAAACAGGGTCATGCTACTATAATATATAATGATATATAATAAATATACAGTAGTTCACAGTCCATAGTTAGCTTTAGGTGCCCAACGGGGCTTCTGACTTTTTATCTTTTCCAAATAACAACCCCTTGTGCCAGATAGCAGACCTTTTTTAAAAAAGCCTGTAGGGATTTTAAAAACCATTTGTTTTGTATAATGTGAGACTGATATTGAAATGATTCAAACCCAAAGCTTGGGGACATTACTTTTTTGTACTACATCTCCCAGAGTCCCTCAGACAGTGCAGCTACTTAGTCCAAAAAGGCAATGTTCCCATGCTCAGATCAAAATTCCCATTGGGTGTGCACTAGCTTTTGGACACGCTTAAAGAAGCTGCTCGGATTGTGATCACAGACAGAGAGTGGCCAAGACTGTTGTGCCTGCCAAGTCTCTGTATGACATCAGACTAATCGTCCATGCAGAGCCTGATAGCTGTAACAGCCAGTGGGCTGTGAACATACTTGTGATGCAGGGCCAGTACTCATCAGCAAGCTGGCATGGTCAGAATATGGGCTCAGTGGAGAGCCACTGATCTCTCTACACTGTTCTGGAGCTAGCTGGGAAAGGTTGCCATGAGAGCTTTCTGAGTGAGAGAAGTTACGTTTTAGTTTCTTTGACTTCTCTATGGATACCGTTTGATGGTAAGGACTATTTTTCTAAAAAAATAGGCCTGTTCATTTCCTGTGGCTCCTGTGGCTCAAACCTATATCATAAACAAGTAGTATATTCTAAAAAGCATTCTTTTTACATAATCTAGTGTACTCTTTGCCCAAGAAAACTCATCCATTAAAGCAGGCCTTGAACTTCCTACCACATGAGGAAACATGGAGCATGAAACAAAATACAGGTCAGGCAGCCGTGTGTTGGAGATGCTACAGTACTGGATTTCTTGCACCGAACAATAAGTTAAACTGAGTGACCCACGAAATCCTTGTCCAAATGACCATATGCCTAGGAAGCAATAGCAGTGGAGAGAGATAGTTAAGAGTTCCTCATTCTGTTATCTTGTTGTCTTGTTTGCTCTATTATTTCCTTACCTATATGCTGATACTTGCTCCAACATTCTTTTTCCCTCCGCTTTCTTTTATTCATATATCCAGTGTTAGGAAACCCCATTTCCCTCCTTTTTTGTGGTATTTGGTTTACTCACTGAACTGAAGATGGTCTTTTGCTGATGACTTCAAATACATGCTTAGAGCTACAAGCCCATGATTTTACTCCTATCGGTTTAGGGTCACATATAGCAGCTATGCATGTAAACAAGTGGTGTGTAACCTGTGGCTCTCAGCCAGAATTCAATAACTGTTGGTTACTTACGATGGCATCTTGTTAGTGACTTACAACAGCTTAAATTGGACTTATGAGACCATAAGGTTTTTTCAAATCAGTCATTGTAGGGGTCAGAATTCTCTACAGACCTCACACAATAACTGGAATTTCTCCAGGATTCACCCTAGCTTGATGAATGATGCCATCTTTCTTTATCCTGCTGTAGGGACATAGCTAGATGCTTCTCTGATGCCCACCACTCTCTACTGGCCACTAAGTGGTGAGCTAAAAGGTGAGGCTAGCAGCTAAAAATTGAGTACTGGAGGAGGTGATAGGGGAATGTATGGTGTTTCCACCTTCGTGTAACTTTATGATACATCTCCCAATGCAGGTTCTTGTGCAGTCTTCTGCAATTGATGAGTTCAGATCTCGGACAACAGTATGCTGAATGGGGAGGAAAAGGGAGAGCAAAAGAAGAGAAAGAGGGTGAGAAGAGACAACAAGAAATATGGTAGCCATGCCTACTTTTCGTTGTGGCTTCACCTCCAGCTGGTTTCAGCTTTGCCTAATGCCAATAGGTCCCTGCTTGTAGGAATGAAGACTACAATAGGAAAAAGGGTGTTCACAGTCCCAGGTGAAAACTTGAAATGGGAAAATCCTGGTTCAAATCTTCACAAGGGTAGAATAAGGCGTTTGAGCCCCTGAAGCAATTCCATAAACAGGTCACCTTTGTGCAGGTGTGTGAGTTCTACTGTGGGAGTGGAGTGGGAGTGGGCTTCATGCTGCCAGGCTAGGG
This sequence comes from Ctenosaura bakeri, assembly GCA_948474755.1. Taxonomy (NCBI): domain Eukaryota; kingdom Metazoa; phylum Chordata; class Lepidosauria; order Squamata; family Iguanidae; genus Ctenosaura; species Ctenosaura bakeri. The sequence goes on from CAOLHI010000887.1 coordinate 162,271, forward strand.
AGTCAGAGGGATGGAGTCAGGGAAGGGTGGAGTCAGAGCCAGTCATTTGAAGGCCTTCAAGAGGTAACTCTGGTACTCCCTATCTGTGTCTTAGGCTGATGCAATTTGGGCTAAGGCCATTTCTGCACGAGGTGAAGGAATCGCTCTGTGCTGGTACTTACAGGAACTTTCTGGGCACAGACCAATGCGGACTGCCCCTTAAGCCCTTCCACAGGGCTCCTTGTCTCATCCAGGGTGAATCGGAGCAGTGCAAGGTCTTAGATCCTCACTGCTCCGGCTTCCAAAATGGTAGCTTCCAGTTGTTTGTGGGTCCCAACCAACTGTGAAGCTCACCATGCCTAAAGCCCGCTCTCCGCAGATCACAGGCTTGCATTGGTGCAAGCCTGCAAATCTGCACAAGGGAGCAGGTACGCAATGGTGCGCTCCAAAAAATTAAACAGTTTTCTACCACTCTTTAAAAAGCGCACTGGAGGACCAGTTGGGGGCGTTTCGGAGCGGACTGAGGTGCGGATCTGAGGTAAGTAGTCCAGACCTAGTCCACTCCAAGGTGCAGACGACCTCCATGAGAGGACGCACTGCGCCGTTTTAAGTTCCCCGTGCAGAAATGGCCTAAGTCTTAGAGGTGGTGATCCCAATTTTTCACTTCATCTATAGTTAGAAAATTGGGCTGGGATAGGCAGTCAATGCTACAAGTGCTTGGAAAGACAGCTCAACATCTCTCCTCCCCAGGAGCATTTGTGTCTTGACAGCATCCTGTACCAGCAGATTGTTTGTGTACGTGTCTTCTGTCAATAGCAGCATGGGGCCCCTAACCTACTGAGGCCCTTGGAATATTTAATCCAGTTACACTGTTGATGATTCAGCATTGTTCAGGTGCTCTTGGATGACCCATTGTAGTTCTGAGTCCACCCAGCTGCAACAAAATGCTTCCCTACTTTACAAAGCCTGTTGTGAGATGTATTGAGAAAATGCAGGTAAAGTTCTTTGTTTAAAAAATGCTGTCTGATTGAAAAGTGTTAAGATCTTGTGTCATGATCAGAATGCTCCCTTTTATTGCCATGAGAAAAAGATAACTATTGTGTCCTACTGCAAACTCAAAAGACTGAGCAAGATACTGTAATATGTGGGTTGGATCCAGAATTATTATAGCTAGAGAAGGCCTAGTGAGATCAGTATGACTTAAATCTGACTGATCACAGTGCTTTGTTGTTGTGCTCCTTCAAGCTGTTTCTAACTTATGGCGACTCTGTCATTTCTTGGCAAGATTTATTCAGAAGGGGTTTGTCTTTGCCTTTTTTTTGAGGCTTAGAGTGTGTGGCTTGTCCATGGTCACCCAGTGGGTTTCCATGGTTGATCAGGGATTCAAACTCTGGTTTCCAGAATCATCATCCAACAGTCTAACCACTATACCAAGCTGGCTCTTCAGTGCATTAACCTTCAATATATCTAAGTCTGGATCCAATCCAGTATAGTTCCAGTATCATCATTATAATGTTGGCCATTAGAAGACAAGAGTTTGGCTTCTTAGTTAATTCATCTGTGAAGTGAGGATGACAGACTGCTCTTTTCTGCTCTATGATTTGCCTAATCAGTTTTGTGTCTGTGCATTTTATGAACTGTTTACCTAATTGTCATAGAGGATTTGCTGTTTTAAATACTGTAAAAGGGAAAAATGAAATAAAAAAGAAATCACACAGATAAACACACACAAAAATACAACAGCAGAAGTGCTAATGCTGCTTGCTTCTGCGGCCCAAGTGAAAAATGATCTGCAATAGATGTTTTGTCATATTCCATTTAAGCTTATATTGGTTGTGGATAAATTAAAAGAATTATGACTCCTCGTGTTTAGCTTCCCGAGGTGCAGCTCCTTTCACTTTTAACTTTTTAGAGGTATTTGCTCCTGGTGGTGTTTTTCAGAATTCTTCTTTATTATGACTGATTTATCTAAAACAGTGTTGTTTTTTTAAAAAAATATTTAGGTAGGATATTTCCTCACCACTGATGTTGATGATATTGCTTATGCTTTGAAGAAAGCAAACATTTTACTGGCAATACCTAAAATTTGTTTAATATGTTCCACCAAAGCACACCAGAAGCAGGTATTTTCTTTTTTTAAAAAAAGTTTGCCAATCAGCATTAAACTTGCTCTAAATGTTCATGACGTCAACTTGTGTGTACATACCAAGTCTGCACCAGTTTATAGATATGCAGTCTCAAGCAAAAAACAATCGCACCCCCAAATATGAATAATTGTTTGAGAGTCAACTGAAGAAGAAGATGGATTGGTTCCAAAAAGTTACCAAAGTCTTCATCTTGGTCTCAGATTAGTGCTTCAACCTTTTTTTTTCTTCTTTTTTTTTTGGCTCATGTGTCCCTTGTTCCTGAAGAAGGCACATAAATACAGATACAGAAGATTTTGCATAGAATTTATTTTATTTTATTGGAAACAACATAACACAATGATGACAATTACTTGCGGTATGTTTTGCAATTTGTTCATGAAATAATATAGCAATAGCAATAGCATTTATTTCTATACCGCTTATCAACTGAGTGTTATCTAAGTGGTTTACAATGTGTTTTAGCTAATTGCCCCCAACAAGCTGGGTACTCAGAAACCTATCCATGCAACCTTCTACTGTTAAGAATGTGTGTATTAGATAACACTCTGTGATGAAGCATATAGATTTGTGTAACAAACAGACACAGGCTAATGAAAGACATTAATTTATGCTATAGATATGATTTTGTGGATGTGCTTGATGCTGAATTATATTGCATTGTATTTATGCTGTGAGATACTTTGAGAAGACTGTGGTCCTGAAACGCGGCTTATAAAGAGACTAAATAAATTAGATTAATCAAACTTCTCTTTGGGCTTCACCTATCATCTTGGTTTTCCTCCCTAGCAAAGGCGGTACTATTTCATATAGCAGAAGATCGATAAGAATCCAACAGGGATAGCCGAGGTAGGATTTATTAGGACCATGACTGTGGAGCCTCTTCACACCCTTGCTGGGCAAGCTCATAATTTCTTGCAGAGTTATGGCAGTTGCTTCTCTGGTCCAATCTTACAACCACTGTTCAGAAGAACCAAAGTGTGGCTGCAGGAAATACAGCATTTATGTGGGAAAGGAGATATATTTTTTGTCCTACCTGTGTGTGCATTTCTTTTTCACAATTAAAACAACCATTTATTATTGCTACTTCACATGAATTATTTCTTGAATCTTCCAAACTGATCTAGACTTCATTTCCAAAATCTCTTAACATTGTTATATCATTGTACTGCATTTTTCAGCCATTTTACACGTTAGTACATAGCATTTCCATTACCATATTCCTGCTTCATGATATCTGCCGTAATCATCACAATGAAATTTTTCCACATATTACCATGAATTATAGACTTCTGTCAAAGGTCACCCAGCAATCACCTACAATTTGCCATTCTTTCTGAATTTCATCATCTGATTTCCCTTTCAATCTTTGAGAGACTATGTCAGCATTTTTATTTTCAATAAAGGTTCCCCACCATTGTTCTATTATAGGTATTTACTGTGTTTTCCATACGTTAGCGTATTCAATACGTGCAGTTGTTATCATATATAATAATATTCTCCAATATTTCTTTATATTCATACTGTCTACTAAATCTGTCATATTTAACAAATACAATTCAGGAATCATAGGAAATTGTAGCTTCATTATTTCACAAATCCTGTTATGTATCTCAGTCCAATATTTCTTGACCTTTGGGCATGTCCACCACATATGATATATCGTAACCACCTCTTTTAAACATTTCTAACAAAGCCGGTACCTGTATTGTAAATCTTTTGTAATTTATCTGGTGTCAAATACCATCTATAAAACATTTTATAATAGTTCTCTTTTAAATTCTGGGCAACCGTAAATTTGTTTGTCTTTTTCCAACTCTGCTCCCAAGAGTCCAGTTGAATTGTATGACCAATATTCTGTGCCCACGAGATCATTACTGCTTTAACAGTTTCTTCATACTTCTCCTGGTGCAATATTTCCTGAGTGATTTGAGCTAATAAATGAGGAGGGTTTTCAAAAAGTCGTTTTATCACCTGTGTGTGCATTTTGTACACATTTTCCTATTGCAGCCTGAGGGCAGCCTCCTGTGCTTCCATGGATTTCTGTAAAACAATCTTCAGCCTGCTGCTTTCATGCTGTTTTCTGGAAATGTTTCTCTGGAACAGAAAGATTAACAAATTAAGCTGGCATTAAACTGGACCAATTAGTCTAGTCATTCATAAATTCATGGCTAGTGCATTAATCTTCATAGTCCCTTGCCTGTTTTTCCCTTGGTTGAACTACTAGATAGCCTTCAAACATTCAGGGAAAACGGGGGTGGGGAGGCAGGGAAACAAGGGCTGATTACTCCTGTGAGAAACATAGCCAATTAAGCAGCAGGAAAACAACCCTGTGGATAGGGAAGCTGTTGGAGGAGGAGTGGATCCAGCAGTATAATCCTGTTCAGACATTCCTCACCCTGCTTTCCTGAACACAGTAGCACAAGCATACCTAGTTCTTTCCCTTCCACTATTGCTTTCTTCAGCTTTTTTTGCTCTAAATTCAATCTGTACAACAGACATGGGAAATGTGTGCCCCTCCAGGTGAAGTTAGACTGTGATTCTCATCAAAGTTAGTTAGTACAGCCAACAGCAAGAGAATGTGAAAATTGCAGTCTGTGACACTATCTGCAGTGGCCATAAATTTTCAATTTGTGATCTACCAGGTTTTAGTTATAAGGGCACGAGTCTAGTCCATGTCTTCCTTATAACTTCTGCTAAGAAAGAAGAAAAAAACTCCAAAAGAACTGTTTCTCTCTCCTAGGAGCTCATAAAACTTAAATATAAAAATAGGGCTCAATGTTAGTTCTACTAAGGCCCTTTTCTCACGGGGTGCAGAAATCGTGCCGCCACGATCCAGGCGGGGTTTTCCTTAATCCCCACTAACACGACTGAACTTTTAGTAGCGTTCTCACGGCTCCATAGGGAAGAGGCTTAGGCAGCATCAACGCATTCACACAATATTACCATGGCCATTCCCGAAGGTGTCCTTTCCCCGCCCTGCCTAGCATTTGATTGGCTGTGCCCTATTTTTAAAACAAACATCCTGAGCGTCATCACTGACGTCAGTATGCACGCACGCCCCCTCACATCCTCCGCCTCCTCACCCTGTCCCGCGCCTTTCTTTTGAACCACCGTGGAAACAGTTTCCCCCTCTTTCTTTCAGCTTGCTTTCTGCTGTTTTGTGTATGGAGAACGAGCTACTGACGATCATTGCTGGGGTGCTAGCCCCGCTAATGACGGTCCTTTCAGCCGTTCGTATTGGGGGTGGTCTTGTGGCTTCTGCTGGCCACGCCTTGATCGCTCCCTCTCTTGATCGCCCGCACGAGTCAGGACGCACCGTCGCTTTTTCACGAAACGACGAGTGCGGTTGGAGGAAAAAACCACATTTCTTCTGGTTTTTAAAAGGTGCGCGGAAATGCTGAATGGTGGCTCCCCCGCGCAGATTGGGGTGAGACTCCAAAAAATTTAATGCGATATGGTGCTCTCTAAGGTGAAAATGGCACCCGATCGAGGTCGACCTGGGAAGATTTAATTACCCCGTGAGAAAAGGGCCTTATAGTAGCCTGATTGAAAGAAATGGAATTCAAGTTAGTTGGTGCTAACCTTGATTCCAGTCTGTGTACTCCAGGTAAAACTAACGTTAGATTTAACTGGCTGCTTTCATATTCAGCCTCACACTTGAAATAGAAACGTTTAAGTTCTGAGGGAATAAACAGGAAGAACTGTGTTAGAACTGCATACATTTCCCCAAGGTTCAGAAGGATATCATGAATGGAGATGTCTGTGCCCTTAATGTAAAGAAAATTAGTATTGAGGGAATGCAAGGAAAACATTTTACTACAACATTTTATTACAACAGAGAAAACCAAATTTCTTAAGCGATGGTGGACCATCTCCTGTTGTGTATCATTGCTATGGCATCATTGTGATGTCACTGAGGATGAGAGCGATGTATATATCAGTATATAAAAGCTGCCAGCTTCTGAACAGATGGATGGTGGTGGTGGTTGTTGTTGTTGTTGTTGTTGTTGGTGTTGTGTGTTTTCAAGTCAGTTCTGACTTATGGTGACCTTAAGGTGAATCTATTGATCTATCATGGGGATTTCTGGGGCTGAGAGTGTGTGGTGCGCTTGAGTGGGTTTCCATGGCTGAGCAGGGAATTGAATCCTGGCCTTTAGCATTGTACTCCAATGCTCAAACCACAAGGCTTTTCACACCTTACCCGTTCGCGGGACTGGGGAGGGTGTCTCGCGCAAAAAGCCTCATCCGGAACACTGCCGCTTCCCTGCTCCTTCGTGCCACAGGTTGCTTCCTGGTAGTGTGACTGTTGCACTAGTGCCCCTTCCTTCCTTCCTTCCTTCCTTCCTTCCTTCCTTCCTTCCTTCCTTCCTTCCTTCCTTCCCTCCTTCCTTCCTTCCTTCCCTCCTTCCTTCCTTCCTTCCGCAGTCTGGGAGCTGTAGGCTGCGCTGGGGGAAGAAGCATGACTGGCCCAGCTCGTTCGATGCACTGCACGCAGGTAAGTGCGCGAGGGCCCTGGGAGCATTGCGCGACCACGCAGTATTTTCGAGTTACAGCCGAAAATAAGAAAATGCGTGTGCGTCCTGCTTTAGGCTCATGAGTGTCGTGTGAATGGGAGTGTGTTGTATGGACCGACGCTCCCATTCACACGACGCTCAAGGGACCCTCGTGCTACAGAAACTGTGTGCGAAAAGGGCCCACTATACACACACACACACACACACACACGCACGCACAAAAGAATCTCAAGGAATTCTGTTCTAACAAAACACAGGCCCTTTTTGCATGGCATTTCTGATGCGAAAGGGCCCCTTGAGCATCGCGTAAATGTGAGGAGCAGTCCACATGATGCACCCACATTTGTGTGACGCTTAAGGGCCTGAGGCGGACCGTGCATGCATTTTTTCGTTTTTCGGCTTGAAGCTGAAAATGCTGCGCGGTTGCGCATCGCTCCAGGGCCCTGCATGCACTTCCCTGGCATGCGGAGCCTTGGGAGATGAGCCAGTCGCGCTTCCTGTCCAGTGCAGGCTGGGAAAAGTCCCAGGCTGCACTGCAAAAGGAAGAGGTGGGGCGCTCGCGCGACCAGGAAGCAGCTGTGGAGCTGATGGGACCAGAATGTGAGAGCCTCCCACTGGAGGCTGCTCGTGTGAGCCCCGCACCCCAGCTCCGCGAAAGGGTAAGGTGTGAAAAGGGCCACAGTTAAAAGCTGTACTTTACCATATTTATGTTTATTTTGTATTCATACTCTGTCACATGGCCATATGGGTCCATAAGGGCACTTGTTGTCATTTCTCCTACTGCTGTGAATGTGGCTTTTTGGGTGTGTGCTCTATGGACTGTGCCTGAAAATATAATATGGGAAACCCCTACATTTCCCAGACTTTTAGAATATCCATTTCACCCTCCAGCATTTCATATAACATACTAACATGGAATTTTTCCTTTTCTGGACTGCTGCTCCCTGAATTTCCCTCTGTCACTAGACCGCCCTGGTTTGTTTCCTCATTGCCATATTATACTGAATGTTATTCAGCACAAAATAAAATGGTGTCAATTGTACAGTGCCTATGTAAAAAGAATCAGTCTGTACTACTGTAAAGAGGAGTTGAAGTAGTCAGATTTCAAAATACTTTCTATTCATCATACTGATGTATCTTCCAAAAATTACTAGTTTCTAGTTTTTCTTATGACTTCTGGGCCAACTCTAACATATGTTGTAGTCCATATGAAACAACATCTAGGCCCTTTCTGCACCTTACCTTCTTCCAGAGCTGGGATGCGGGGATTGCGCGAACAGCCTCCAGTGAGAAGTTCTCGCATCCAGGGTCCTTTGGATGCCCTGCCTCTTCCTTCCGCAATGCAGCCTGGGACTTTCCCAGGCTGCGCTGGGGTAGGAAGCATGAGCGGCGTGGTTCCGGAGGCTCTGCACACCAGGTAAGTATGCGTGAGGCCCAGGAGCAATGATCGATCGTGCACCATTTTCAGCTTCTAGCCGAAAATGAAAAGGTGCGCGATCGGTGCCTGCCCTGCCCTGGAGCGTCATGCAATTGTGAGTGCATTGTGCAGATTGCTCCTCACAATCATGGGACGCTCCAGGAGCCCTTTCTCTTGGAAAATGCAGTGCAAAAAGGGCCCTAGTCTAGTCCATTTTTATATATTGTAATAACCTGTGCTGGTTAATGGTAATCAGTCCATCCATTAATTGTCTAACCTTTGCCTCACGTAAAGGGATGCAGTGAAAGGATTTGTGGTCATCTGCCCTCTGCTTAAATACCAGTAATGGAACAGTGTGCACCACTTGGAAGACAATGGCTATTTCCGCACTACACTGTTATAGTGCTATTATTCTACTTTCAACATCCTGTGGAATTCTGGGGTTTGTAGTTTACTGAGGCTAAAAAGCTCTCTGGCTGAGAATTCTAAATGCCCCTCCCTAAACTACAAACCCGAGATGTTGAAAATGGAATAATAGCACTATAACTTTGTAGTGTGGAAATGGCAGTGTTTTCCAGTGTTGAAGCTTTTAATCATTCAAAGTTTCTTCTACTTTTTAAGCATTACCTTCTACCAGCTGATTCCAGTGCTAACCTTTGGAGTGTCAGAGAGCAAGTCAGTCCCATCTGTTGCATGTCGGTTCTTCAGAGATTTCAGAAGAGCTATTATATAGGCTAAAGTCTGCTTGACAACGAAGCCCAACGTTCTTTTGCATCTTTGTTGTTAATCAGAAAAGTACTTGGTTGACAAACAGGCTTAAATACCCTGAAGGCACAGATTCCATCGGATCAGAAGTTAAGTAGGGTCAGGCTGGGTTAGTAATTGGCTGGGGGACTGACAAAGAATATCAGGGTTGCTGGTATGCCTTTCAGAGGAAGGCAATGGTGAACCAGCTCTGAATATTCCTTGCCTAAGAAAACCCCATGGAGTTTATGGTGTCATCACATGGTAGACATTGCTGAGGCAGGGAGGAGGATTCTACTGTTTCATGCATTACAAACTGTTTTTGTTCCATGCAGCAGTAACCTGTGTTTGAGACTTACCAATTTTGTGCTACTAAATGCATGTTGTTGTGAATTGCCATCAACTCGACTTTGACTTATGATTGTCCCATAAATGAGAGATCTTCAAGTCACCTTGTTATCAACAGCCCAACTCAGGTCTCATTAACTCAGGGCTGTTCCTTCTTTGATTGAGTCTATCCACCTGTAATGTGGTCTTTCTCTTTTCCTATTGCATTCTGTCTTCCCAGGCATTATTGCTTTTTCTAATGAGTGATGTCTGTTCATGACAGGGCATGTACTAACTGAATAGAAATGTTTCATTCGGAATCTGTACTTTTCTATATTGATAAGTATTGTTACACTGTACCATTATCTCATACATATACCTATTTAAGCAAGCATAAAGCTATGTCTGTCTGGTATTTTTTTAGAAAACAAGATTCATAAAATGTGTGAGTAGAACACTTGCTTCTGCAGGATGTGGTATCACCCATTGATAGGTTGTTTGACATTCTTTCTCTTTCCCCATGATATCAAATTCCTAGTGAGGGCTTTTGTAAATCTATCTGTTTTGAAAAGAAATGTATGTTTACATTAAAAAAAAATCCATAGTATCTATCCAAAAAGAAAACAAAGATTTTAAAAACTACAGAGAAACACATAGCTTCTCTTAGGAATGGGAAAGGTGCTTGCAATTGTTTATGAGTTGTATGTGCATGCATATAAATAGTGAATAAAATTGTAATACTTTGTTTAGAAGCAAAGAAGGAAAAGGCACATATTTGTAAAGAATGAAAAAATAGGAAAGGAGATGCATGCTTAAAGAGATTGGAATGGTAGTCTGGAGCAACAAAAATTCATGATTAGCATTGGGCTTACTTTCAAAATAAATTCATGAGCATCAGCTAGGGAAAGCTATTTCTTTCCTCAAACAGAAGAATGAATTTAATATTTAGTAATACTAAAGTGCATTTCATCAGGACCATTCTTTATAGTTTGTAATCTTACATTTTTCTAGACAAGCCAGTGAATTCATGGCAGGTAATTTCTGAGCCAAATCATGCAACACAGCTCATTCCTGGGTGTTGGCGTGCGGATTCAATCTGAGTCTGAAGAGTAGATCTAATTTTTTTTCTTTTATTCCACATTTACTACATTTCTTTTTAATTACCATATTTTTATCCATGTGTCTTTCTTTCCTTTGTAAGAGTTTTTCTACTTTATGCCAAGTCACTGAGTATAATCTAATGTAATCTTATTTCCCTCGTCACGGCATTACAGAGACATGGAGTAGAAAAAAAAAATCAAGAGCAAGAAAAGGGAGCAATTGCCAAAGGATGCATGACTGAAATGCCAAGGGATACAGGGGACTTTAGCTGGAACCTGACCCAATGAGTCATCCAGGATTATATGTGCTCTGCACTCAGAGCCCTCTTTGGGTCAAGCTAGGAACAAGAACTCCCAATATTGGTTTCATAGGGCAGCACTAAGAGGTTTCTGAATTGTGACACCGGCTGACCAGATGGTTGGGAAGCCATGAAGGCAAAGAAAACCTTGTTATGCCTGTTTACCTCTCAGAATTTGTGATTATAAAATGAAGAGTTTCATGCAATAGAGATGGCTAAACATCAGGGGGGAAAGGAAATATTCTAGTTAGAATTTCCAGTGTAAACTCAACAAAGACTTCCATTGAAAGGATAGTTCTAGCAGGTGGGGATTCTCCCATCACTGGAAAAAAGAAAAGTTAAGAAAAAGACAAGAAAAGTGAGACCTAGAATGTTATCATCTAGGCAATTCTGGAAATATTCTGGAATAAGCAAGCCTATATTTTACAAAAACTCATACTAGAAGTGGTGTCAGAAATATCTGTGTCAGTGTTTCTGCAAAAAGGTGCCAAGGAGAGGGGTGATTTGTATTGGGACAGTAAGGGTTTAATGTTTTCCCCCAGTGTCCATTTTCCCAATGACACCCCTCCCAAATACACACACTGACCCTGATGTTGTTGTAACCCTCTTCAGAGAAACAGATACTGGCATCATTGAGTTCACAAGTTAGCATCTTTGTGTGGCTTCTGTAACATCAAATATATTTCTACTCAAAATTAAGGCCCACTGAATACAGAGGGTGTACTCCCAGGAAACTGGGTTTAAAACTAGAAGCCTGGGCATTTAAAATTTTTATTTGTTTAAAAAGAGGTATACCTTTAAAATGCCTGAAGTCTGAGCAACAAATGATGGCAGCAAACCTGTTTGTTTAAATGCAGAACTGCCACGTCAATCTGGAAGAAGTAAGGACCTGTCACACCCATGTTTTCTCCCTGTCATGTATAAAACAGGGAACAATGGTCTGATTTTTAAATTGATCCAAAGTAAAATGAAAATGAAGAGCAAGCTTTGGCTGTGACATACTTCCTGCAGGCTCCCTCTCTCCCTCATTTTAATCCTCACCCAAGTCTTGATGTTTATTGCTTATTTATTTAATGTATACCTGAGGCCTCCATCAAAAAGGCACTGAAGTCAGCAAATAAAACACAGCTTAAAAACAGAGTGTTGATTAAAAATATAAGGTAAAACAAATAAACTGAAAACCACAATGAAGAACACAATAATAAACTACAAAGCCAACACCCAGACAGACAGACCATGTTTAGTAGCAGACAAGACCAGCTGCCAAAGTTTTGACTGTATAAAGAGTTCCTTGCCTGCTGGCAGAAGGGCAACAGAAAAGGTGCTGAGGAAACGTCACTTGGCAGGGAGTCCCAGAATCTGGGATCAAGGGTCAGAAGGCCCTGTTTCACATTCTTATCAGATTTACATCTGATGGTGGACTGAGAGATGGGCCTCTGCCCAAGTTTTTAAAAGATGGGCAGACTTGTGGAAAGTCAGCTGCACTGAAAGAAAAGCAGTTGGGGTGAGAGCCTATGCAGGATGTCAGATGTGAGAGATCTCTGCTTGCCTTATCTATGTGCTTCTTTTATTCTAAAAACTAGATCCCATACATATTTTAGATGTGGTGTTTTTTTTTTGGTTAGGAGCCTTTTCATGGCAATCTATGGCACTGCCATGCTGTGAGTGGAGTAAAGCCAAAACTCCATTACAGATCTGCAGGGAGTCACATAATTCACATAGTCACAGGAAGTCCTAGCCCCCTCCCATGTATTCTAGCCCCCTCCCATGTATGATGTGTTTGTCACATGACTACCTCACCTGTGGTACCTCCCTTTACCTTATTTAGAATGTAGTCTGTGATTAGAGGAGACCTTCTGTTACCTGTTCCCTGGACATTCCCTTATATGGGTAGAAGTTTCTGGACTTTAACCTAATATGGGGCAGGTGGCCTGTAACTGGTAGAAAATGCTGTAGTGTGAGTGTATGTTGCTACCTGGATAAAAGGCCTAGTCAGGCCTCCATGTTTTGTTGCAATCTCTTGATTGACACCCAGCTGCAGCTGTCTGTATTTTTATATTTTTATAGTTTTGTACCGAATAAATCTGGCCTCTGGCCTAGCCTTTTGAGCCAAGCAACGTCTATTCGTTATTATTTGCCTGTTCCTCAGTAAAAGCTCACCTCTTTTAGGGCGTAGAAGGTGACAGCTTTTTGGCGTCCCTGGGTGGGCACCTCTTACGTAGAAGGTGACAATGCTGTATCGCATTGCCAGTGTGGCGTATGATTTGACTATGACTCTGGAAACCAGGGTTTGAATCACTGCTTGGCTATGGAAACTCACTGGCTGATCTTGGGCAAGTCACATTCTCTCAGCCTCTGAGGAAGTCAAAGGCAAACCCCCTCTTGACAAATCTTGGCAAGAAAACCCCATCATATGATCACCTTCAGGTTGCTGTAAGTTGAAAATGGCTTAAAGGTACACAACAACAACAACAACAACAACAACAACAACAACAAACCACATTGTGCAGCATTGACTTCAAACATTTAATAGGAGAGCTTATGAAACATTAAGTATGTGGAGGAAGTGTGCCCTTTTCAAAAAGCTTTGGAATTACCCCTTGGCATGCCCTTTAAATAATCTATTTTTGTAAAAGCAGCTCACAATATTTTAATGTTCGTGTATTTGTGTTGATGAATCTGTCACTTGTAACTGAACAACATTACAGCTGTACGGCATGTCATAAACTTTATTTTTAGGAGTCTTAGTCTAGTAAAGATTTTTGTACTATCTCAGGCCTTTGGGGAGGGATCATTACTGAAGTGTGTCGTAATCCCAAATTAAACCATATAATTTCTCCCACCCCCTAAATTAGCACTTGTAAAAACACACAGGAGATTCAATTTCAAAAGCGGTGGGCTGTGCTTCCTGTAACCTGGCTTGTCCTTGGGTCACACCAAGCAGAGAGGGGAAAAAAATCACAGACCAAGAAAGCAATGGAAGTCCTGAACTATTGTCTGGAGTTAGTGACGGGCTGGATGTGGGTGGACAAACTGAAACTCAATCAGGACAATGTTGTTGGCCAGGATGGTCAACTGATTCAGAGATAGAAAGTCAGCTTCTTCTGGATAGGGTTACTATCACTCAAAAAATGAAGTTTGTAGATTGAGAGAAGTCCTAGAGCCAGGTTTGCTTTTGGATTTTCAGGTGACAGCTATGGCTAGAACCACTTTTGCTGCATTTTCTGCCAGCTCTGCTTAATGTCTGGACATTTGGACCCATGCCTTGTTTTATCAGAATTACATTAGCGAAATATGTTCTACCTGGAACTGCTCTTGAAGCCTGTTTGGAAACTTATACTAGTGCAAAATTTTGCAAATGTTTTGGCCAATGGAGAGCATTTTATTTCTTTGTTATTTTCTTCATAGCAGGGATGGACAACTTCATAGCTTTTTAGGTGTTGTTCAACTGCAGTTCTCATCACCCCCAAGCAGCATAGCCAATAGTGAGGGATGTTGGGAGCTGCAGCCCAGCGACAAAGAGATGGTTATAAGTCGCTCATCTTTGCATTATTGAAGAGATGGACAAAGTGCCATCCCAGGGCTGCATGGGACCCCAGAGCTAATTTTTTTTTTTTGTAGCCTTGACCCTTCCTAACTTACTAGACTGTCCTTTTTTCTGGAGAAAAGAAAGAAAGAAAGAAAGAAAGAAAGAAATAAATAAAGAAAGAAAGAAAGAAAGAAAGAAAGAAGAAAGAAAGAGAAAAGGGTGAATTATCCCTTTTGGTAGTCTCTGGGAATGGAAATTCATACTTTAGATAGGTTGTAAGCACCCCTTGCATCTTTTGACATAAACAAACACAATTTTTCAAAAGCTCAAGTGAACTTCTAGTCACTTCAAGCATTTCATCTTTATCAGTCCATGTGGCTCTGGGAGGATCCCATGGGCAGAAAACCAGTTCCTGGGACTATTGTTGAGGCGCGTAACTTTACCACATCGTTTTCACTCTAGCTTGTGCCAAAATTTAAGTTGTTGGACATTACCTTGAAGCTGTTAATATCACAAAAGCTGAAAGGTTATCTCCCCTGCTGTGAATATCTGCCCTCTGAAGTTATAAAACAAGGCAGTTCTCTTTGTCAGTTTAGTTTTTAAGACTTAATTGGTGGGGACAAAGGAGAGAGAGTTTTTCTTTAGCAGAAAGAAAGAATGCCTCTGTCTTTCCCAGTGTTTCACCAGTGTTCTATTGTATTTTATTATCTAGAAAACTTTTCTTTTGTCTGTTCTTTAGTGCTTTCTACTCCAGCTGAGTGCCTGTTAAAATAATTAATATACTGTGGACAAAAGGGATGTGTGAGTTGAGTATGCTCTTGTCTTAATTTTTTTTTTGTGTGAGTATCATTCTCAAAATCTTTAATAAGGTCCAGTTAATTATCATGGATACCAAAATGTAGTTTCTGGCGCTCCTTGGAGCACCCCAAAGACCCCAGATATATATTTTTTAAAATTTTAATTTTGGGGAGATTGGCCCCTGGAAAATTGGCCAGTTGGATCTAAAAGCAGCCACAAATGTTGTAGTTTACTTCCCACACCTTCCAGAGTTCTAAAAGGAAAAAAAAAATCAGCCCCAAATTGATCAGAATGGCATCCAGAAGTGAAATGATGTTACAGCTGGCATGCCAAAACATGAAGGTGTGGCCTACCAGTGTGTGTGTAGGGGGGAGAGGGAGATATGGCCCTTTTCCACTGTGCAATTGCCTGTCCTAAAGGCACCAGATCCTCCCTAATCTTGAAAGCTAAACAGGGTCAGCCCTAGTTAGTATTTGGATAGGAGACCACAAAAGAATACCAGGTGCTGTAGGCTGTATTTTGGAGGACAGTATTTTGGAGGACAGCAAAGCCAGTATTCCTTGCCTAAGAAAACCTTATGAAATTAATGAGGTTGCAAAAGTCAACAGGCTACTTGAAGACACACACACACACACACACACACACCTACCTGTCTTAAAGAGTAGCCTGGAGTTTTCTTATTATCAGAGAAGAAGCAAGATGCAAATAAGAAGAATACATACTTTGCATGAATGTGGGCTTGTGCATGTATAGCCTATAATGGCTTCCACCAAAAGTGGGTCCTACATTAAAAGTTAGGGTTGAAGTTGCATCTCTGTTTCAGAAAAGTTGGAGACTACTGCTCTATGCAATTTGTCCTGTCATTTTCACTGAAATGGTTTTCACATCATTGCATAAGCTCCTGCTGTTCCCCTGTGGTGCATGGCAAACATATTCAAGAAGGTTAATTCAGTCATGATTGTTCAGAGATTTTCACTCTTCTTTTTAGGGAGTTCAGTTTGTGAAACAATAGGAAATGAATGTCTGTTGGGAATGTGCAGGCTAGACTTTTGAGTGAGGTGTTCAAAAATGAAAACAATAGGATTTTAGCAACAGAATGAATGGGAAAATAGACAACTCATAGAACAGGCTGAATAAACGTGGCAAGGCTTATTACGAATTCTGAAATCTGTTGGGTGTTAAGGAGAAAAGCAATATTGGTTGCAAGCTTTTTTGAAGCAAACCCACATACGGCTCTCTGGACTTGGAAAACTTTACACTTAAAATCTACCCTTGAAGCATAAAACATTTTGGATCAAGTTGGCTGCATCTTTAAAACCCTTTTGGAAGAATATTTCAATCAATTATCAGCATTTATGATTTGGCCAACTTGGCCCAGCTTGGCCAACATAGGTGATTTGTCATGAATGCAAATTGTATATAGCATTAGTGGAACCTGAAGCAACCCAGTTCCACTTTATTAGATGTTTATTTGAGAGAGCAGAGAACAACTGTTGTATCCTGTAAGTTTATTGTAACAATGGTAATTTCACCTATGACAGATGGGTGCTTAGTGAACCATTTAGGTGCTGCTGGGCTGACACCGCAGCACTACTGGTTCAGATGGAGGAGTCCCAAATGCCACCTAAAGCAAGTGGCTTTGCTGTTTCTTCCAGCACTCGCCAGTATTTTCTTTAGGGTAGCCAAATGGAAAAATGGAAGGTGTCTACATCATTAATAGTTGCTCAGATGAAGAAATTCCAGCAACTGCAGTTTGTCAAACAAGATATAGTTCAGAGGTGGGAATCAGGTGGCCTCCCTGATCCTTCTGCAATGTAAGTGCCAGCAACTCTTGCCAGCATAGTCAGTGAGGAGGAATGCTGGGAGCTATAGTCCAGCTACATCTGGAAGACTGTGTAATGCTCACCCCTACTACATTTATTGAAATGCCACGTTCCTCAGAGTGATGAAAGGTGGAGGATCCTTGTCCTTTTTCCATCTGGCCACTCTCCAGGGACATAGCTACTGAAGAAAGGAAGGGCTAAATGAGGACATTGGCCTCCAAGTAAATATTCTGCTCCCCCAATGAATTTTCCCCCAATAAAATTTTTCTTTAGTCTCCAAATTTCTAGCACTGCAATAACTTAAAACTGGAGTTGAGCTTTAGAAATGCAATGAGCCCTCCACTTTCATGGAGGTTAGAGGCGCAAGCCGCCTGTAAAAGTTGAAAAAATAAAATAAAAATAATGAATGCTGTTTTTTTTTAAAAAAAATAAATCTGAGAACACTTCTTGAGGATTCTCTAGGTCAGGGCTTTCCAAACGATGTACTGTGACACATTAGTGTGTTGCCTGAAGTGTGTAGGTGTGTCACCTACAATCTTGGAAAGGTATGTTATTTTTTATAAATCATGTATTTTTTAAAATATATGAAAGGTTTTCATGAGATGCGTTGTGCCCTCATACATTTTGTTATTCCAATTTATGTATGGGTCTGTATCTCTTACAAGGGGTTAGTTTAACCTCTGATTTGCTAGTAAAACTGAATTACTATGTCGCAAAATGATGCATGTCTAAAAAGTGTGTCACCAACATGAAAAGTTTGGACAGCTCTGCTCTAGGTCCTCCAGAGTGATTCCATGGGCAATTTCCAGTAGAAGTGGGCCATAGAGTCATTCTAGAGGATCTAGCAATGCCCAGCGAAGTGTTCTGTTTTGGAATCTCTAGGTCCCCCAGTGCAACTTGATAATCCACTTGGACCATAGAAGTGGACCATAGAATTGCACTGGAGGACCTAGAGATTCCTAGGCAGAACATGCATTTTCTGTGGCAGGGGCAAATAGAGTAAGATTTTTTAAATAAAATAACTATCAAATAATCAAATCCATGAGTGCTTTGCCCGCAAAAGGGGAGGGACCACTGTACAGTTTAGGCATCCAAAGAAAAAGGGCAGGCAAAGTTACTAAGTGAATGCAAACATAGCAAATATAAGAGTTCTTGGTGTTAACAAATTTAATTATCTAACTCTCTCTAATGCTAGAGATTTGAGGATTGAAGAAAAATTTCACTGAGGGGCAGAATTATCAGTTAAAGGGTCAATGCCCTCACCCCACCCCCCATATAGCTACACCACTAACACCCTACCTTTCTGTCTTATTCCTGAGTGTTACAGTTGTGTTGTGTTGAAGAATAGGAGAGGATCGAGACAAAGGCCAGCTAGAATAGGTAAAAGAAGCATAAAACTGTAGAAAGGAAAAGGATCCTAAAAGGATCTATCCAACCCAACACAGTTCTGAAAACCCACATATAAAGCATCTCTTGATAGATGGCTGTCCAACCTCACTAAAACTCCAGTGGCAGAGAGACCACCGCCTTCTGAGGTAGCCTATCCCATGGAGTATTTGCTCACGTTAGGCATATGCATCATTTATAACATTGAAAACAGGGTTAGAATGGATTTCATCCAGCATGGAGGCAGCCTTGTTTGGTTGTTCCTCACTTACCATACAGACAGTAGAACAGTGACCTCAGGCAATATAGGCCATTTCTGTACTAGCCTGTTATAGTGCTATTATTCCACTTTCAACATCCTATGGAATCCTGGGGTTTGCAGTTTAGGGAGGGGCCTTTGAGTGGAATAATAGAAAGTGGAATAATAGCACTATAACAGGCTAGTGCAGAAATGGTGCCAGTGCAAAGCAGTATTTGTCAAGAAGCAGAGAGTGATTTTCTTTGATAATGCTTAACTGGAACAAATAAATATATATGAGGAAACAAGAAGTTGTTTTTGTATGGAGAAAGAGACAACTTGTCTCTAATCTGCAGGCCCTCAGAAATCTCTGGAGCTTCCTTTTGATTAGAAATGAGTGGCATTTAGGTCTTCACAGAGTAGTTACAGGCATACAACTGTCTGTAATGAATGCTATTAGGAGCCCGATTAATAATGAAATACATTCTGTGTAGTTGCAAGAATAAATAACGCTCCTGAGACTCGTCAGTGTTCTTAGCAGTAGGTTGTCTGTTTATGGCATAAGTAATTTTTCATATCTGTCAGCCAACTCTAAAATCTAAATTGTAAAGTCAGCTCTTGGGGGACTTTTTAACTAGTGATTACTCTCAAGAGGTTCTGAATCTGTCTGCAATCATTGGTCTGCATTCATCCATGATACATGAGCCTTTTTACCCAAACCTAACTGAATAAAAAGCGGGGCATATCCTTGTACAACTATTCTAAATAAGAAATAATCTCTTTCTAACATTGAAATAGAGATGTTTTAAGCCCTGAAAAGTTATTTCATCCTTCAAGTTGACTGTGGCCATTTCCACACTAGGCTCTGAATAGTGCTATTATTCCACTTTCAACATTCTATGGAATCCTGGGGTTTGCAGTTTAGGGAGGGGCCTTTGAAGATTCCATAGGATGTTGAAAGTGGAATAATAGCACTCTAAGAGCCTAGTGCAGAAATAGCCTTTGACTTATGGCGACCCTAAGAATGAGAGATCTCCAAGTCACCCTCTCATCAACCACCCTGCTCAGGTCTTGCAGATTCAGAGCTGCGGCTTTCTTGATCAAGTCTCTCCCTCTGTAATGCAATCTTCCTCTTTTCCTACTACCTTCTACCTTACTAAGCTTTGTTGTCTTTTCTAGTGAACCGTGTCTTCTCATGAGGTATTCAAAGTATGATAGTCTCAGCTTAGGGCCTCTCCACAGTGCTATTATTGGACTTTCAACATCCCATGGAATCCTGAGATTTGCAGTTTAGGGAGGAGCCTTTAGAATTCTCAGCCAGAGATCTCTTTGGCCTCAGGAAACTACAAACCCCAGAATTTGACAGGATGTTGAAAGTGGAATCATAGCACTATAACTGTAGTACAGAAAGGCCCGAAGTCATCTTGGCTTCTAGGGAAACTTGAGGCTTGATTTGCACTAGGACCCTGTTACCGCAGTTTCTAGCCCGGACTTGTGGGATATTAGATATCATTTTGATATCAATAATTTGGCCTACTATACCCTTTTCCCTTCATGTGCTTGCGAGGCCCACAGACAAGCTCGCATACAGGCATGGCTGCTAATCGCTGTAATATTCCAAACAAATACAGGCAGGCCAGAAATAGCCGACCCGCCACTTCAGGAGACCTCAAGGTAAGTACCCCATTATGTATGCATGCTACTTACAAAGAACTCCCTGCCTCGAGCAGGCAACTTGACTAGCTAAATACTCATCTGTCAAGCACTCTGCATTTGCATACTGGCTACTCTATTGACAATTTGGTCTTAACTCAATCATGTAAAATACTGACCTTTCAGAGGCTTTGTCTCCAGCTCGAATCTCATTGTTATCCCCAGGAATGGCCTAGGCTACGGGCACATTTTCCCCTATAAGACCCCCTGAATTTGAGCGCTTCCTCGGATTGCTCCTGGCTTCCATCGTGCCTTGCTGTTGCTCTATTCGGCGAGCCTTCCCCTCAGCTCCACGTGCTGAGAAACTCCATTTCCATGAACTTCTCCTTCAGACTACCCGGGCTTCAGGACAGGTGTAGTATCTCCCATGCCAAAACCTCCTCTAAAAATCCCTCTATCCAACTCCAACCTTTATTTCTATAGTCCTCTGTGTGAGTGTGTTGCATACACTTGTTTGGCTGTATTTTAATAAAAACAACAATTATTAATTTACTTCTGTTTGCTCCTTGACTCGGCCTGACCCCGTAGACATTGGGTCAAAGATCTTGCTCTGTTGCCCTGCCTCTCATATTGCTAGCTTGTGTTTTTTTTTTTTTGTTTTTTTTTTTGACTAATTCCCAACTTTGTAATTTGGAGTGCACTTAGTGTCCCTCAGAGGACCCCCCAGAAATCAGGGTAACAACCCATTTATTTGTCTTTTTAGTGGGCCACAGTATCTGCATAACTCTTCTCCAACACCACATTTCAAGTGAGTTGATGTTCTTTGGTTGTTACTTGCTTATCTTGGCAACCTGTGAAAAGCCTGAGTGTATGTTTTTGACACCAACAGTTGAATGATGTATGCTAACAGCTAATGAGTAACAAATAGCATTGCTATCTGTCGTATCACTACAGATATATTTATCTGTACAGTGATGTCCAGTGGCTCCCATGTCAGTACAATGGTGAATTTACTGTGAGTTTTAGTCTAAACTTTAGAAGAGCTAGCCAAGGTACAGAACTTACTTTGTGGGTAGATTTGGTGCCTTGGATAGCTTCTTGAAAGTTCATACTCAAACTTGGAATGGATTTAGCACCCCATTGACAGGAAAGCCACCTGTTCTGCATCTGCTTCCCAGTACACACACACATGCACCCATGTGCGTATATTTATCACTAACGTGATTTTCTTGTGATGGACATGTTCATGCAGGGCTATGGCATTTGGGATGTGTAGGAAACATGTGCTTGTGTGATTGCTGTCTGGCAGCTTAGCACACTATGTATTGTAATAAAGATAAGCACCAAGATTCTACATCACAGACACAGTTAATGCACCTCGTCTCCAGACCCAACTGCCCAAATGCAGCTGCATCAAATGATAGAGATCTGTTCTGTTGGGAATTGGGATGCAGTAGAATAATGTTTCCAAGCTCCTCCCACCAGTGATTTCCAGTGCATCGAAGACAGGGACACGCCTTCTGATTGCTGCATCAGACATCACTGGCGGGATGTGTGTGGCAATGTCATCTTCCTGTGCCTCAGTCACCAGCAGAAGACCATTATCTTAGCACTTACAGTACATTATGTATTAAGCTACTAGACACTGATTCCTTGAGTATGTATTCCTTCTCTCCTACACATCCCAGGTATTGTAGACATGCGTGAACAGGCTCACCACAAGAATATCAGGTATGAGTAGTACATATGCACAAATACACACAATAGTGTCACGGTTGTGAATACAAACATGACTGAATATGGAGCAGCTACAGATCTGTAAGTCTAGTTTACAAATCCATAACTGGAAAGTAGGATGTCAGTCAACATCTGTGCTATTTAGTGACCACAAGTTTCGCTGCCACCATCATTGGAGTAATTACAAAACAGATTGAAAGGAGAGTTATCTTCCTTCTCAAGGAAGCAATGGTCTGAAAAATGTGTCTCTCTTGGTGCTAGCTTCTGTATATTTTTCTCTTGAGTTATGAGGGGCAGAAGATTGTAAGCATCAGGACTGTTGGCTGGAGGACGTTAGGACTGGGTGCAATGACTCTCTGCTGGCCAAAAGGAGTTAGAGGAGTTGACATCTATTCTGGAGGGGTCCAGTTTTGTCTGTGGAAAACTACTTAGGTCTAAATTTACAACTGGGGTATCCACAGTGATGGTAGTCCCCAAAAGGGATCTGGGTGTTTGGGGAAGGGAATGTTAGATAAATTGTATCCAGGGATCCTCTGTCCCAACACCCAGCTCAAGAATTGGATCCTTCATCTATGCCAGACTGAGGTTGGTGAGTTCAGAGCCTGGCAATAATTAAAACTAAATTTATATCCCTAATTTGATAGAATATTTTTTAATCAAACTAATAATTTCGAAAAAATTGCTATCTCTAATTGAGAAAAAAAAAGTTGCACTGATTTTTTTTAATAAAGTCATTATTTAAACCCTTAAATGCTGAGGAGATTAATGGGTGAAGTAATGATTAACATTTCACATTAATTTATTACTTTGGGGGAATAGTGTGGGTGTTTATTTAAATTTTCTTTAAATTAAAACATATATGCTGTTCTTGTTACAAGGCTTTAGTCAACTTTGATTGATGGCAATCCTATCCTAGGGTTTTCTGGGTAAGATTTACTCTGAGGAGGCTTGACACTGTCTTCTTCTAAGGCCTACTCCAACACTCACCCTACTTGAACAGAGTCCAATAACTGTGCCAGGGGACTTCTGATCTCCCAGGGTCCTTCCACACTACACTGTTACAGTGCTATTATTCCACTTTCAACATCCTGTGGAATTCTGGGATCTATAGTTTCCTGAGGCCAAAGAGCTTTCTGGCTGAGAATTCTAAATGCTTCTCTCTAAATTGCAAACTCCAGGATCCCACAGGATGTTGAAAGTAGAATAATAGCACTATAACAATGTAGTGTGGAAAGGCCTCCAGAGTTCTAAGCCAGCTTGAACCCACTATACCACAGGGGTTATACCACACTGCCAATTATAACAAGGAAAACGTTTCTAATTTTCACCAAAAAGAATAAAACAAACAAAACAAAACACCAAAAACCAACAGTTAACAAATTTAGGTGACCATGAATGAATTACCTTCAGTGCTAATATCTCCAAGCTCTGGATGAGCTTTCTGGCCCTTTCCACACACGGGCGGCTGAATGGGGCAAGCCACGCCAAAACGGGGCTTACCTTGTTCCATCGCCGCGCAGAGCAGCGCATTTCGCTGCTCTACATGCAGCAGCGTCCCGCGGCATCCTCGGCGCCCGGCAGCGCTCAAAATGGCGGATTTTGACTGGCGGAGCCTGTCCACCAATCGGAGAAGCTCGCCAGCCAGAAATCCTGCCCCTTGCCCGATCTGCAGGGATGCCCTTTCGTGCGTCCATAAATCCATACGGGCGCTGCGACGGGGCTGGAAGGGGCTGGACTCCCGGTGCCTTTGAAAAACCACATAAAATGTGGTTTTTCAAAAGCACACGGCGGCACCACTTGCGGGCGCCCAACTGCGGATTGGTGTGTGGATTTACTCATGAGTAATCCACCTCAATTCACATAACGGTGTAGACGACCTCCATGGAGGTCGATCTACACCATGTTTTTAACCCCATGTGAAAAGGGTCTCTGTTGGAAGCAACAGGAGGGACATTTAACAGCAAAGGGGAAAGGTGTGTGAGGAGAGGTAGTAAAGTTTGCCCCCCCAGCACAGATCCCTGGGTCTTGGGAAGTTATGGACATCATTTTGTCTGCCTCACTCCAGTTAGGGTTGCTCTGTTAGATGACCTTCCTTCCAGAATCTGAAGGCTCCTCTGTAATTCTTGATTCAGCCATACTACAGATTGTCCTGAACACATTTTCAAAATGGTTTAGAAACAGTCATGTTTCTCCCCAAGAAATTTCCTCTCACTGTTGTGGTTTCAGAGAAAATCAGGTCTTCACACTTGTAATTAAATGAAGAAAATTCATAAACAAAAGAGCTAGCTGAGCACTGAGCTTGACATTTCATTTGATCAACAGTATAGATGAGACTTCATAAAAATGTACTTCATGATGACTGATAAAACATGTTCTCTTTCTTCACCGATGCTACTGATAAAATGTTGAATGTCTTTAGTGCTATAATACCACTATCCGTAATCATTAGCAAAGACAGTTCCCTGTACTATTCTTAACCCCCACAAAAAAACTAAAAACCTCAATTTGATATTGCTCATCATAATTTATTCAAAGAAAGAGACAATATAGTCACACATAAACATGTATAAACTCTTCATAATCGCTTTGTTGATCGCTTCCAAGTGCACTGACAAAGTGGTGGTGAAAACAAGTCCCACAAATATATGTCTTTCAGAAAGCAGCTTTGGATGGGCTAATCCAGGATTGTAAATGGCATCTGGCATAGCTTTTCATGAATGTTTTGATAAATTGCATTGCTGTCTCCATGTCAGATTTCAATTTCTCTGATCACTTACACAAGCATCCGTGACTCTAATTTTAATCTAATCCACACCATAGTCAAAACAATATTTTTCCTCTAATTAAAAAATACACTGAATCATTCAAAGAAACTCTGTATATCCTTGTAGATTTTTTGCTTTCTCTTTAATCCTTACTAACACGTGCCAGTCACATTCATTCATTCTCTACATTAAATCTGACCATCACTAAATCAAGAACATTTTGTCATTAAGCTCATCAGAGTTTTTAGTTGGGGAGTTCTGGATCTGATGTGTGCATGTGTGTACATGCTTGATAAGTCTGAATTTTTGTGGCAGGGGGTTGTTTCTATGGATATTTCTTTTTTGAAAGTTTTCTTTCAAAAGTTTTCTTTCAAAACTATTTTTGATATGTGCATATAACCTTTGGCAGACACTGTGTGGGAAAAGATATATGGTTGACATGCAGCTGTAGGCTGCCTATAGGCTTCCCTTCAGTCAGCAAAATGTCTTCTGTTGGTACTGATGCACTATTTCTGAACCATGTGATTAGCTCTGCATGCAAAGCTGTGCCTCTAAGAATAAGCCATTTCCTTAGTGTGTTTCAGTTATATACAATGTGCAGCATACAACCAGTGATTCATTATAATTAAGACTAATTCAGATATTCAGGGCAGGATTAAGCTGAAGCACAGGCAACAGACTAACCCGGATCTCCTTTTCATCATTCTCTTCAGGTGGAAAGCAATAATATGAAAAGGACAGCCTCCACTGTGCCTTGCGCTCTCTCTGGGACATCAAGAATTCTGTTCATGTGGAAAAGTTACATGAATAGAAGGGGTTCCCCTTGTTAAACTATTGCTCTCCATATGACGGGATGAGGAGGCAAGGCTAGTTTTTTTATCATATGCTTTATTTTAATTTCATTTTTAATGCTTGAAAAAAGGCTTGAGAAGTCATTCACATGATTCCATCACCCCACAATTTAGTGTGATGTGTTCACCAAGGTTAGCTTCAGAAGGAAGAAAACAGGGAAGAAAAACACTGATTATGCGATGGTGACATAATATAATCAATATCACTAGGTTGTTCATTTTTACAAATTAATGTGATCTGGTTAATTTACTATGTAGAAAAATTCTAGGCTTTTTTCTAACTCTGGATAGGATTAATGGGATACTTCCAAGACAGATGACTTCTAGCATTACCATTCCAAAACATTTTGCAGCTATACATTCTGATCATTCTCTCTCTCTCTCTCTCTCTCTCTCCTGCTTTTCTATGTACATAAACATTTGTGGAAAGAGGGTCAAGCCAGTCATGGGAAAACATGGTTGTTTCTATTACAACTTAGAGGGGGTGGTGCCTAGTATGCTGCTTCCACCCTTCTAAAATTCTGTTGAGTCAGAGATGGTTGCACAGGGAAAGTCTCATGTGAGAGCACCCTGAGAAATTTAGTGGGCAAAATGAGAATGGCAGAATTATGTGATGAGTGGAAAAAAAGAAGGAAGACTGGAGCAATTCTGTGCATTGTAGTTAGCTGAGAGATGGACTATTACCCAATGGTGGCAGTGGATTTGGTGATTTAACCACCAAATCAAGTCTGTCTGTGACACTAGAAACAATACACTTTATCATACTCCAAAAGAACAATAAGTCTTTGAGCCAAGATTCAGATGACACACCTTTGCTGTTATTGTCAAGAATGGTTCTAGAGATGCACATTTTTATTCGGTAGTATCAACATGTTTGCTCATCAAACATGCTAAGGATGATACAGATGTAGTCGCCTGCCACACTCTGTTGATTCAGAGGTGTATCAAGTGACTAGAGATCAAGTGACACATCACCTTCTATTTTAATACCATCAAACTTCCTTTTCTTCTTCAATCTGAGTAACATTTAAGAGCTAAATTACAAAACAGATTGAAAGGATTCTGCTTTTCTTGCTTTCTTAGTTATAGTTTCCTGTCTGGCTATCCTTCTTTTCAGTTCCACCATGTCCATACATTGCATGACCTTGTCATAAGTCTTCATGTGAAGCCTACTTAGCTTTCAATGTTCCTCTTGCCTTCTGTAGCCACTATTGACCATGCCTATAGTTACCACCATGGTTGTACTTCATATCCCATGATGGCTCTGATGATGATGCTATAACCTAGGACCTGGCCATTTGCCAGTCACTATCATTGTCACACCTCCTGTGCCTGGCTTAGTTATCTTTATTCCCAGAAAGGTCTTCTGCTTCCTTATAGAACCTGCACAGCTTACCAATCCTCCATTGCTATACACTGTGAATATGGACCTGGCATCAAGTATAATTCTACTAATACTATTCAGCACCTTACAATCCAATCTCTCACTCTGGAATAAATTAAACACCACATCTGTTGGTTAAGAATAGCATATTCTGGCAAGCTAAACAATGGAGAACTCCAGTAACACCTTAGCTGGAAAAACACTATGAAGAAATTGAAATTTAACTTTTCCTTTATATGTTCTCCATAATGTAACCCTCCTCTAAAAAAATCCTAAAATTCTAGTTGATTTCTGCATCTTCTTTAAGAGATTTCCTATGCAACAAATTAAGTTTTTTTAAAAAAATACATATAAGTTTCCTCCTCACTCCCAAATAGTTGCTACATTTTCAAGGGATTAATTTTTCTCCTCACTCTCCCAATGCCTTTTTAAAATTATTATTATACTGCACAACACTGAGGAGAAGAAGGTTTTCCAATTAGTTTAACAGGACAGTCCGACACATGCTTATCCACTGTATTAAACGAGGCTTATTTCTTAGTAAGTGTGTTGAGGATTTCAGCCTTACATTTGAATCCTATACGTGTGTGCTCAGAAGAAAGTTAAGTGAAGATTATTTGAGTATGCGTACAGGAACACAGCACAAAGCTTACCTAACCTGGAGGCATCTTACACTTACGTGGAAGTAAATTTATTGAAGTCAATAAGACTTACTGCTGAGTAGTATGAAATTGTCCTGCTGTGTATAGGATTCTGCTGTAAATAAGTTTTAAACATTTTTTAAAATTAAAGAATATGATAATATACCTATGGCTACCATGCTGACAAGCTGTATAGTACAAAATTTATAGTTCATCAACAGGTGAATAGAATACTTAATGGGAACCTTAGAATTTTAAATTCTAAAGGGGAAAATTGAGATGTTTCTCAACAGATTATTTTTTTACTGAAATGAAGATGGGAGAAGGCAGAGAGCTCAACTTGGCAAAAACAATTTCTAGAGAAACTTTTATTATTTCCAGCACAGGCCATGTAAGAAGATGATTGATCTTCTCAAAGCCATAGGTGCTTCAGCCTGAAAAAGGCCAAAATGTTTGGAAAAAACATCTGGGAATACAAAGGAAATATGAGGCAAATTTAAATCACCACCACCACCACCACCATCATGCGAAATAAAGAATTGTTTTCTGATCAATGTGAGAAGCTAACACACATAGCTGAAAACTTACCATAACCTTTGAACTGTTAATGATTTTCTGATTCTGAGCTATGAACTGAGTGTGATGTCCCTTCCTTGCTCATTTATAACTTAGATGTCATTGGAATTTCTGTTCACATTCATACTGGTCTGTGCAACATCAAAAATAGATTCATTCAATGCTACCAATAAACCCTTTTACATTTCTGCTACAATATTAGGCTGCTGTTTTATGCATTGGCTGAAAAGTTTCAATTGGCAACAGGCTAGCCTGCACTTTAGGCTTTTCGCTTGTCTTCTGAAGCATCTTTATTCGACCTTCCAATCTCTGGGCCCATTCATGTCGGAGCCTGGGAAGAAGGAACAAACAAGAACAAACATTCAAACATTCCTATCAGTGCCTCCCTAAGCCAAATTTTCCAAATGTTTTAGCTCTTTTGAGTGATATCAATGCTGTCCCTTTTCTTTCATCACCAATACACTTGTCTTGTGTTACTTTAGCTTAGGTATTTCTCTGGCCTGGCTTGGGATATGGAGAGAATACTAATGGGTATAACTCATCAGCTGTGTGAAACCTGGTGACATTGCTAGATTCCTGGGGAGTCAAACAACCGGGAAAATGCTGTCATTAGAGATACATGCTGCTGTTCCTCTGGGTATTCTCTGGGATGAAGCATAAGTGCTGTCTTGTAGGAAAAAAGTCATACAAAGCATGCACTGGAAATAACATCAAGGAAATTTGTGACCACAGGCACTGTGTCATCAGAGATACCTGTTGCTTGCTCCTCTGGGTATTCTCTAGATGAAGCATAACTGCTGTATTGTAGAAAAGGTCATAAAATTTGTGCATTCGAAAGGACATGAAGGAAATTTGTAAATCCAGGAACTATTTGTGGGACTTCAAAGAGATACACATTCATTTTGAATTAAGAAAACACATTTTTAATGATGCATTGATGAGGCAGTGTCTCCTGTGCCCAGTTTCTTAACTAGGCTGTTAACATATGACTGGCTGCCCAAAATATGTTTTAGGGAAAGAAAGAGAGTTAATAATTTGAATTGCAATCAAATTACCCCTAGAGGACTAATATGGAAGGAATGACTTGCTATCAATGGACATTAGGAACTAGAACTTCTGGACACTCGACCTATGAACTCAGATTTATCCAGATGTGTCTGTTGAATATGCAGCTATGGTAAAATTGTGCAAGAATAGACAGGTCATCATGGAGTTCTGGAAAAATATGTGAGCAATAACTATAACAAATATATTAAAAATCACAAAGAACACAGGTGCCCTGCATTTAGGGTAGGAAAAGTGTGGCCCCAGGGAGGCATGTGGTCCAAGGACTACTTTGTGGGCCCCAACTCCTCCTGACCATCCTTTTTTTGGCCAAAAAAATCTGGAAGTTTGGGGAAGGGAGAGTGCAATTTGCCTATTAACTAGGTCATGGAATGTCCTGGTGACTTTGCTAGATTTTTTTTTTTAAACCCAGTTTTTCAAAATCAGAACTAGATGGCTAGCCACTTCCATTTACCCCCCCCCTTTTTTTTGGCTATCCAGTTTCTCTGAAAAATCAAAGGAAATTTACCCCTAAACCTGCTGGAGTTGCCCATCCCTGGCTTAACATATGCTTGCATAGTGAGATGGATGGTTCTTTTGGATAATGTTACTGGATGCCACTGCTACAAGATTAGCTTTCCAATGGAAATACAGCATTCAGCATTCTAGGTCTAGAATTAAATGTCACATTGCTACAGCTCCCAATATGCCACTGGGTATTATTGCCTCCCTCTTTTAATCTCAACAAGGCTAGGGTGGCCTTTTAAAGATGTGGTCATTTTCATTTTGTTTCAAATTGAGATTACAAATTATAGTTTGACTTTTTTCTTTTTTGGTTTGACCTGCCCTGTAGCAAAAGTGGCATTCTCAGTAGGTTGTACTCAAGACTTAAAAAATTCAATGTAATCAGTTGGGAATATTTTTATTCAAAGCACAGGCTCGCTCTTTCTCTTTCTCTCTCTCCCCATAACCTCTCTCACAGTTTTACTCAAGTGTTCCTTGTCAACGACAACATCCCAGGGAACACAAAGAGAATATTTGCCTTCAGTTCAGCTGCTTTGGACACGTGGTCTATTCTGTCAGTGTACCTATCCTACTGAGTCATGTTGTTTGAATCACATACTCCTTTTGAAGAACTCATGCTTCCGAAAGTCTACCTCAAATGGAGCTGCTGGATATTATTCTCCAGCAGCTGACATGTCTGAGGAAGGGCTATAATTTTTTTTTAAATATACAACATAGCTTGTTCTCACACTGAAACAGTGACTACAATAATTTTCTAGTGATCCACTGTGACTTGTGTTTTCATCAGACTCCATGTACAATTATTCTTCCATTCTTAATAATAGAGGAAAACACTTCTTTGTCAATGAAGATGTGTGTACAAAGCTTTCTCTGCCCTAGAAATATATCATGAGGCAGCTTCTAATGATGTGGGACCAATGTGTTCAAGCCCTCAGTTCTCCAGATTGCACTTTTATGTTACCCTTCCAGAGATACTGAGTTTTTCCAAATATCACTGTACTGTTATGCTACTTCTAGACAGGTTTCCCAACTAAATAAGCAAGCAGTTTCCCTCAGGGGAGATTGGTGCTTAAACAGGCAAACTGTCGTACACTGTCTTTTCTGGTCTCTGTTGAAAAATGGCCCCAAAAGAGAAATTGGCATCAGAGAAGGGACAAAAAGGAATGAAGTACTTAATTGCTGACCCAAAACATTTACCCCTGCCAGACTTCCAGATCCATGTTTAAATCACAAATATGGCCCTGAAATCCTATGGGGTAAAAGCAATGGATAGTACCAACTTCAGAGCAGGGGGAGGGAAGAACCATAGAATCAGAGAGCTGGAAGAGATCATAAGAGATATTGAGTCTGCAATCAAAGCATTCCCTACAGAAGGTGAAGCATTCCCTTTCTTCTTTGTCTTACACCAGTCACTCTTCCTGGAGGGAAGGGAGAAAGGACCATGGGGGCTTTGCTGTATTTGTTGCTATGCAACATTGTAGTTTGCCTCTCAGTTTGTGTACAATGGCAGGACGGTCTACATGGCAGCTTATTGGATCATGTGGCTGTTGGTCTCTGTGAGACACTGCTGGGGAGGAAGCAATGACCCCCAAATAGTTCTGCTCTATACTATTCCTTTTCAGTGATGGTTTCATGGTACTAAGTGGAGAAATCTGGAATCTAGAAGAGGGGAAGAACGAAAAAGGAGGAGAAAAGAAATGAGAAGCTGGGACAGGCAGTGTGAGGAAGAAGACCCTGCCTAATTGCACGCTTGTGTGAGCACACCTACAATGGAAAGAAATATCCTACCTCCAACTGAACATTTTCACAAATTTTATGTTAATAAAGCAGTGAGATATTTCTGCACTACACTCTTATAGCGTGATTATTCCACTTTCAACATCCTATGGAATTCTGGGGTTTGCAGTTTAGGGAAAGACTAGGCGGCCCCTCCCTAAACTGCAAATCCAGGATTCCATAGAATGTTGAAAGTGGAATAACTGTGCTATAAGAGATTAGTACGGAAATGGCCATTGAGAACATTGGTTCTCTCCTTCTTTCACTTCCTGCCTTAATGCAATAGCAACAGCACAAGGAACAGGAGACAGGCTGCTTCAGAGACAGACTAGCTTCAGTTATGCAGCCACAGAAGTAATTGTGCCCCCAACTGTGTTAGTAAATCTGTGTCATTGTTTGTGATATTATTATCTCAGGTGTGGACTGTGGGTTGCATGCTGGACACTTTTAAGATGAGTTCCAAGCTATGCTCAGCTGCTGCATTTGTACATGAACGCCAAATTTACAAACAGCATAAGCTTCCTGTGACCTTCTTCCAAAGGGAACCAAATCTGAAGTCTGCATTCCTAGAACTTCTTGCTGCTGAGAAAATTGGCATGTATGTAACAATAATATTGAGAAGGCTAAGGCTGTAATCCTATGCATGCCTACTTGAGAATAAAACCCATTAACACCAATGAGAGTTTTGATAAAACATGTCATTGCTGAGCTATAGCAGTACTTTTCCATGTGATCATCTTGAGCCATTAAAAGTGGCAGTACAGAAGGTGCTTCCATTCTGTACCTTGAATCATCATCTTTGTGAAATTTGCTCCTTTATTGTTTGTTGCAAATTACAGATTGTTTGGGAGCAATTTGGAAATTAGCTTCAAATCTAAAAATAAATTTGTGACTTAAAAAGCATGTCTTCTTTCCAGTATTAGTGGCTTTCTTTTAAATGCTGCTCTTTCGGGCTCAGCTCCATCTGGAAATAGATGTGCTTTCTCAATAGCAATCTATATGCACCTATGAAAAATCGGTATCTTAATTCTAAGGTTACTATCATCCAAGGTCTTTAAAAAAGGTGGGTTGTTATGATAGAGACATATGGAGACAAAGTAGCAAAACAAATTGTCAAATTGTCTGGGTCAGGCAGTCAATTAATGATCTAATTCAGCTCTTCTCAACCTATGGTCCATGGATTCAAGCTGCAGGAAAGGAGATTCCACCTGAACCTCAGGAAGAACTTCCTGACAGTCAGAGCTGTCTGGCAGTGGAATATGCTGCCTCAGAGTGTGGTGGGGTCTCCTTCTTTGGAGGTTTTTAAGTAGAGGCTGGATGGTCATCTGTTGGGAGTGCTTTGATGTATGTTCCTGCATGGCAGGGGGTTGGACTGGATGCCCCCTGTGGTCTCTTCCAACTCTATGATTCTGTGATTCTATGACCCCTGGGGGACCATGATGTCCTCATAGGAGGTCTGCAAAGGCTTGAAGAAATGTTATGAACTTTTACAGTTAGAATGAAAGGAAGGAAGGAAGAAAGGAAGACAAAATTGTATGGAATCATTCCAATAAAAATATTTTAACAGGAGTGTGTGCATTTACTTATTTCTCCCTTTTCTGCAGATATGAAGACCATGAGCAACTTTAAATAAATAATTGATGCACTTCAGGGTTTTAAATCTTGAGTTCAGTCTTGGTGGTCTGTGGCAATAAAAGATATTTAAAGGGGGTCCACAATAAAGAAAATGTTAAGGATTGCTGACCTAATTCACTGCCAGTCTTAGGATAGGATATTTTATACTCAGTCCAGCTTATTCATCCAGCACATCCATGCTGGCTAGGGAGTCTGATTGCTTTATCACACTACACTGTTATAGCGCTGTATTTCACTTTAAGTGCCATGGTAACATCCTATGGAATCTTGGAATTTGTAGTTTAGGAAGAGCTACGTTTAGAATTCTCAGCCAGATTGCTCATGGGACTCACTAATCCACTGGATGTTGGCAAGTGGAATATACCACTAAAAGATTGTAGTGTGATAACAGTGATGTAGATTTGAGTCAATTGACTCAGACTTAAGTCAAACTTAAGTTACTTCAATGACTTGACTTGGATTCAGCTCAGAAATAAATTACACACTGACTTGACTTGTGACTTGTATATTTTTAGTGATTGATTTGATGCTCTTGGTTCATTCACATTCATTCAGATACCTTACAACATTGAACAAAGCTTCCATCTCTTTTTGCCTACTGATCATGATGATCTGTCTCAGGACCAAAGTGTGGGCACATTTCTCGGAGAAGAGGAACAGCAAATGTGTTAGGCAATGGAGTTGAGGCAGGGTTGAGGTCTGCTCAACAACTTGTCCCTGCTGCTTATTGAAGAAGCCTTCTAAAACTTTTCATAAAACCAGAAGGCAACACTAGCCCAGAGAGCACAGAGTGCATATCTCAAAGGGAAACAGCAAGTGTGTTAGGCAGTGGCTTGAGGAGGAAGGATCCTTTCTTCTAAAGCTCTTGAGGTTCAATAATGGTGTCTAAGAAGAATCCCATTCCCCATTTCTGAACCTGTAGGCTCTTTTATGTCCATTGACACAAAAGCCTATTGCCTGGGGAACGGGGAGTAAGAGGGATCCTATTCCCCATTTCTGAAGCTGCAGACCCTTGTATGCCCATTGACACAAAAGCCTTTAGTTCTGGGAAGGGGAAGGAGATTCCCCACTTCCAAATCTGTAGATAGCAAACTCAGAAATGTGGAGGGCCAACTGTACTCAAATTATTAAAACTGACTTTATTCAACTCTGGTGAGAAATTCTGGAATATAGGTTGGAGTATAAAGTGGGCTCCCAGACTTGACACTTGACTTGAAAGTATCTTGCAAGGACTTGAGACTCAACTTGATACTTGAAGGTAGAAACTTGAGACTTGACTTGAGACTTGGAGTAAAAGAGTTAAACACATCACTGGTGTGATAAGGCTCTGGTAATCTAAAAACATAACATTTACAAGATCTGCTTGTCTCCAAAGAAGAGGTGGGAACCTTTTCACCCTCCAGATGTTTTAGCCTGCAACTCCCATCATTGCTCCAAATGTGACTGTTGGTAAGAACTTATGGGAGCTGTAGTCCCAAAGCAGATGGGCTAAAGTATTGCAACTTCTATCTAACACTTTACTGAGTTATGTTTGTTATAGCTTTTTCTTTAAAATGTCCCCAAAATGGAATTATGTCCTGTCCAGACAGGGAACTTCCATTGCTGAACTCCAGAGAGTGGAGAGCTCAAAAGAATATTCAACCAACAAAAATACTGGAAATGTCACTTTCAGACTCATGATACTTTCATAATACTTTTCTTTGTCAAGCAGCTTATATATTAAGCCATTTTTTTTAATTTAAAAACCCTCTTACTTGTTCAAAGCACTTCTGCTTAATCGGGAATCTTCAACTTGTTTTCTCTTGGCATGCGTTTCAATAATTTCCTCCCAAAAAGTCTTCAAGCCATGGGCATCATGGACTACCACATGATGGCGTTTGGAGCCAGTATATCTATCCATTTCCTGAAAAGAAAGCAACAGAATGTATAGAAAGCAATTCTTGTCTGTGATCTTTTAGAGAATAACTCATATATGCTAAGAAAACAGTTGGTTTCTCCCTACCAGAATGGCAGAAATATAAACTCTGTATGAAACTGATAACTGATCTTTAATCCTATATGAAAGTATATGACTCCTTTTAAACAGGTTCCTTGGCCAGAGCTACATCTCAGCTTCAGAAAGGAAGCCAGGCATCAGCTTATGTTTCCTCAGAGAAACCTGCCTCACACATTGGCATATGGTATTCTGTAACAACTCCATTGGGTGATAACTATAGGATTTATTGCTCCCCTAGGCTGGTACTATTGTCTTCATGGCCCTTCTCAGATGATCATGTGTGTATGTGGAAAGTTTGAAACTTGCTTTTGACCTTTGCCAAGTAGAACCAGTCCTCAAAATGTTAAATTCTTCAAGAGTCCTGTTTGCATTTGATAGACGATACCATTCTACTTTGACATTTCAAAACTCAATATAGTTTTGCCATTTTGAATGCAAGAATGAATTCACTGTTGAATTAAGTTTAAGTTTACAGACTTGTGTAAAGTTTTCAAGATAAGGCCACACTGTGTTATCACTATATTATATGAAACATCATCAGAAGGTTTTTGAGCACAACAAAATACTTTTCTGATTATTTTCCTTGTGCTTTTTGTTATGTCTTGTATTGGACAGTAAATACTGAAAATGTTCATCACAACAGAACATCACCCTGTAACATAAATGTTTCTTTTAGGGATGCACCCTGCCACACTTTTGTTCAGGATGTTCCATTCATTTCTTCATCCACAGAATTCTAAATTTCCCCCCAGTTAAGGGCTCATCCACCCTGGCCAAAGTTTTATGATTTCATAAGGAGTTATATGGGCATTTATGAAGATTTTTAAAAATATCCATATGATATATCATCTGTCCTGGTCTATATTGTCATGGATTTCTGGGACTAGCCACAATTTTTTAAACACAAGGCAGGAAGTGGGGTTTATCTTCTGACCTGGGACTTTCTAATACAGCTACAAGAAAGTCCCAAGTCTGTCTCTGTTGTCTTGGTTCCTCCTGTACTTTCTGGGTGGTCCAACTGATAATATTTTGAATGGGGATGTGACTTTCTTTCCCTCATTACAGCTACATTTAGCAGATTGAATATTTCCCCTTCACCCCTCCCTTTCTTTACAGTTATAATGATAAAGGTCAAGGAAAGTAATAGTACCACTCTGTTTTGCTTTGGACCCCTGGAATACTGTGTCCAGTTCTATGCACCACAGTTCAAGAATGATATTGACAAGGCGGACCATGTCCAGAGGTGGGCAACCAAAATGCTACAAGGGCTGGAAAGCATGCCTATGAAGAAGGCTTAGAGAGCTGGATGTGTTTAGCCTGGAGAAGAGAAGGTTAAGAGGGAACATGACAGCTATGTTTAAATATTCGAAGGGATGTCATATGGAGGATGGAACAAGGCTTGCTGGTGCTCCAGAAACTAGGATAGGGAGCAATGACTTCAAACTTCAGGAAGAGAGATTCCATCTAAACATTAGGAAGAACCTACTGATGGTAAGAGCAATTCAACAGTAGAATATGCTGTTGCCTTGGAGTGTGGTGGAGTTGCCTTCTTTGGAGCTTCTTAAACACCGGCTGGAGGGCTATTTGTTGGGAATGCTTTGAGGGTGCATTCCTGCATGGTAGGGGTTGGACTTGATGCCCCTTGTGCTTTCTTTCAGCTCTATGATTCTATCTTTTACATTTTTTTAAAAAAAAAATCAAATGTGTGGAACAAAGAATGTGGATACTTGGGGAGAAGCATGAGGAAGGAATGATGGAGAGGGAAGGAAACCTTCCCACTAACCACACTTTAAGCAGAGCAGGGAAAGAATGGGTGAAACCCTGATATATGTAGGACATGATTGGATATGGGAGCGGCAACAACTGTTAAAAAGGTGTGAAATCCAGAAACAGAATTGCTTGACATTTACTGGAACTATTGGCCCATTTGAAGGAAACCAAACAGTCAGCTGTGCTTCCTGAGATATCATTAACCTGTCTGCAGAGAATGGAGACCTTAAAAAAAAACTTCTACAGAACTTCTCCCAATCATTCCAATATTTCTTTCTTAATGCCCATTCCACCTGCAGTCCTGTTGGTACTTGGCAGCTGAGTTTGCCATCAGAGGGAGTATTAGAACCTGATGTTCAAATGCTTCTTTTGAAAATGTTAACACACATTCCTTCCTTTTGGCACTTTAGGTCAATATCCAAATCAGCTACATATTTTTGTATGTTAGAAAGAAGAAAACTATATTTCACTTGTAAAACTAGCCTTCTTCTGTTATAGGCACACTGGTGAACATTTCAAAGAATATTCATGCTGTGTTCAATTCCCTCCCCCCAGCTACCTCAAGATTGGATCATGGTTTTGATTCTGAATAGCCAGTATGAAGCATTTTTTAAACAAATAAAGCTTTCTACTAAGGTTAATGGATGCCATAAAAATTTACTTTTATTCCAAACCATTCACCCAAGTTAAAAAT
The DNA here is from genome assembly GCA_948474755.1 of Ctenosaura bakeri. NCBI lineage: Eukaryota > Metazoa > Chordata > Lepidosauria > Squamata > Iguanidae > Ctenosaura > Ctenosaura bakeri. The sequence goes on from CAOLHI010000887.1 coordinate 199,619, forward strand.
CTATTGGCTGTATCCTCACTCCAGTGCTCATTCACTCCCCTCTCTTCCACTCCAATTCTTTCTTTTTCATACTGACCTTTCTCAGTTCCCCCCTATGCATTTAGCCTCCACCAGCTTCATCTGGGTTAGAAATTCTTTTCCTTGCTTCCGTTTCTCTTCCATCCTCCCTCATGCTTATTCTTTGTTGCTTGCCTTTCTCTATCTCTGTCCTAGTACTAGTTCAAATTTTCCATCTCCTAACTCTTCTGTCTGCCTTTACCAGGCACTGGCCCTTTGTCCCTGTTACTGTCTCTGGGTTGCTATATTCTAGTTCCCAAAATCCAGACAGCCATGATTCCATTTTATGCAAATTATTTGCTCATTTTGCACATCAAGTGGTGGGTCATGAAAGGACAGATTAGCATCAACACACAGAGCTGATTTCCAACCAAGAAGCACTCCTTTTGGAAGTAGTTTTACAGTTTTTCAGATAGGAAAAAAGAAGTTTGGGTTTTCTAAGATATTTTGGTAATTTGTTGTTGTTTTCCCAGTAGTTTGCCTTCAAGTCATTTCTGATTTATGGAGACCCTAAGGTCATGGGGTTTTCTGGGGGCTGAGAGTGTGTGATATGCTCAAGGTCTCCCAGTGGATTCAGTGGGGAATCAAATCTCCAGGGTCATAGTCCAACACTCAAACCACTACACCATTCTTATTATAAAACTTGGAGTCCAAAGTGGTTTTGTGCATCCTATGGCTTTAAAAAACCACAATTTTTCTTTTCAAAGAGGGAGGGCCTTTAAGAGCTACAAAAGATTAAGGTACTGGATAGGTTTAGCTTTTCCAGTAATGGACTTTCCACAAAGTTTAAAATCCTGATTGAAGCACCCAAAATTACACAGTTGTGCTTATGCTCAACACCATTGGCATCATATTTATTTGTATGCCTCTTTTCCAAAGTAAATCCATGCTTCAAATGGCTTATATTAACATCAAGGAAAAGTTACACAGTAGAAACCAGAAATATTTCCTGATAATTGAATGAAAGGGACAACTCAGTATTCAGCATTATCTGAGGTGATAAACACCTCAGATAATAAACAGACATAAAATTAACCAATCTAGCCTAAGCTGCATTAAAAAAATCAAAAGAGTAACAAAAATACATTTTATCCAAAACAAAATGTTCCCTCAGTTGTTGTGTGCCTTCAAGTCATTTCTAACTTATGGCTGACTTCTGATCTATCATGGGGTTTTCTGAGCAAGATCTGTCTGGAGGGATTTTGCCTTTGCCTTCCTCTCAGGATGAGTATAACATGTACAAAGTCCCCCAGTTGCGTAGAGACGAGGGGGCAATGGGGGCAGTTCGCCCCAGGTGGCAATGTTTTTGGGGCATTCCAGTTCATAGCCACGGTCCCACGTGCTGTGGCCATGCCTCTATGCACCGTGGCCACACCCCCTCCTGCCCCCCCTCCATGTGCTTCAAGCTCTGCCGCTGGGTCCCCCAGTGAGGTTTTCATGATTGAATGGAGATTCTAACCCTAGTCTCCTCAGTTGTAGTCCAACATTCAGACTACTACACCATGTTGGCTTAGTTACAATGATGCCTTCAATAGAACCCCCATCTCCCCATAGTCATCTGCCACTGTGGGACACTGCCTTTGTAACTGGAGCCAAACCAGGTAGAAGTGGAGAAAGAAAAAAGAACAGCATATTGATTTTGGGCACTCACAAGTAGGCTCTCTCCAGGAACATTTTGCAGCAACAGCTGCTTTTACGGGCCATATGGAATGGGTGAGACAGAAGATTTCCTCACCCTTACCAGGTATTTGAAAAATGTATTTCTAAAAAGACACTTTCAAGAGCACACCCACATAGCAGGAGTCAAGATCAATGCAAGGTTACACAGCAGTAAGGTCAGTGCTGTTCCAGCAATAGAGAGGCCATGAACTGAGAGGTCAGGTTTAAATAGGCTGGCTCTAGCATTCTCTTCCAACCAGCTGGAAGTGTTCAGCCCAAACTTCAAGACTTCCTGTTCTTGAAGGACTGAGTGGGAGAGTCAGTATGGCTTGGCAGGCTACTGATAATTTTTTTTAATTAATTATAAATAGTTTATAAATTTGTAAAACAAAATAAACCTGAGATGCCCACCTTCAAGGTCCTCTTACTCTCCATATCAGTTTTCTAGTGTCTACATATTCTAGAATTTACACTGGGGACAGACACACATGTGCAGAAACTTTTATTATAGATATTTATTATAGATATTTCCACTCATTAGTTGCAATTAGGTTACATTTGTAAGTTGCATTAATTTCAATGGGTTTACTTTAGTTGGGACTAACATTGGCTTTAGTTCATGGAGGATGAGTTAGCTGGGCTGCTTTTTTTGGGCTGCTTACCAGGCTTTGATAACCTTGTTGTCTGTGTTGTTGAAACGCTGAGTTCCCAAAAAACAACAATGAGGTCAAACTAAAGTCCACATTCAATAAATAACCCTCACTACATTGCAGCCACTGAGTCTCCGCGGAAGGTGAAATCAATCAGTGAAACTGCAGGAGGGAAGGGGAAGGGGAGATGTTAACCAATACCCATATAACACAGTCAGCCAACAGCCAACACTCATGGGCAAACTTGTAAAATAGGAAACCATGTGCATCTTTTCTTTCTTTCTGTGCTTCAGATATACAATGCAGCCATGTTAGGAAACACAAAGTTGAGTCCATCTTTCTATTTTTCTCACACTCCTGAAAAATACAAGTACTATATGTCTTTGCAACTCTGAAAACTGGGAGGAGGGGGAAAGGATAGCCCATTATGCTGAAATCAGTGACCAGGCTATATGAATATAGAACTCTGTACCCAAGGAAGTTAGTGCTGTTCCACATGGCATTCAGCATTTGAACTTGTTTTTAAAACTGTTTTAAATCTGGATCCTAGGATTGTTTTAGAAACTTTTAGGAATCTTTAAGGAGTGTTTTAGTGTGTTTTAAAAATGTTTTTTCTTTGTATTGTTTTAATTAGTTTTTATTTGTTGCTTTGGGAGTCCTTGTGGGCTGGGAAACAATACAGAAATACAATCAATCAATCAATCATCAATCAATAATATAGTCTGCTGAATGTTCTTTCTTAGGTTCAATTTGACTTCCTCAAGATGATTTCTAGAGTGATATCAAGACTTTGTGGGTAATTTACATAGGTTTCATTTGATTGAGCTTCCCTAGTGACATGGGGGAATTCAGTGAATATGATGCTGTTGCATTATAAGGCAGCTTACTTGTGAAAGTGTTTGCATTTCATATTTAAATGCACGTGAGATATTTCAAGTGTAAATTCATAACTGATAATTGAGTCTGAGGCTTAATTTTGTAGCAACAACAACAATAACAACAACACGCAAATTAGTTCTTACCTGCCAAAGGCTCGAGGCAGGGAACATCATAGATTAAAATACACTAAAAACTCATAAAACCATTTAAATATGTCAATTTAAAATTCATAGTTAAAAATTGACTGGGTAGGCCTGCCAGAAGAGATAGGTCTTCAGTACTTTTAAAAATTCAGACAGCCTGTTTTGCTGTCAAATTCCTTCTCAAGGCCATTCCAAAGTTTAGGAGTGGCCGATGAAAAGGTCCTCTGAGTGACCATTGCCAGTCTAGTCCCAGCTGGTTTAAGTAAATGGCCCCCAGAGGAGCTGAGTGTACGGGGCGGATTGTATGGGAGGAGGCAATCCTGCAGGTAAGTTGGACCCAAACCAAGTAGAGCTTTAAAGGTAGTAATTTGAACTTTGCCCAGAAAATAATGGGCAGCCAGTGGAATGATTTTCATATTGGTGAGATATGTGCACTTTTCAATGTACCTGTAATTAATCTGACTGTCATATTTTGGACCAGCTGGAGTTTCTGGACTTGGTACAAAGGTAGTCCAATGTAGAGTGCATTGCAGAAGTCCAAACTTGAAGTTACCAGCATATGCACTACCATCTTCAGGTTTTCCAATTCTAGAAAGTGGCACAGTTGGCGTATCAGCCGAAACTGATAATAAGCACTCCTGACCATTGCGTCTATCTGAGCTGACATTTGGATGGATGGATCCAGGAGCACTCCCAAGCTGCGACACTGCCTTTCAGGAAGAGTGTGATCCTGTCCAGAACTGGTTGACACACCCCAGATTTGGACCTTTGCATGTGACCACCTTAGGACCATCTTCCTTTGAACATGATGCAAGATGCCATGTCTGTACTGGAATTTCAACTAAAAGTCACTTTGATGCTCTTTTTGTGTTTTCTTCTGCTCCTCTCTATTTGTATCTAAAACCGCAGGGCAGGGCAGAGCAGAGCAGAGCAGAGCAGAACCTTCTAATTTCAAGACCTTTTGAGTATTTTGGGGACTATTTATTTAAGTCACGTTTAAACTACAATCCTGTCTATGCAGATGTAAGCTGCATTGAGTTTAGTGGGACTTACTCCCAAATAAATGGGTGTAACTAGAGCCTTATAGCACAGTCTTAAAAAAACATGTCCCATTGAATTAAGCAATTCATACCTTAGCAGATATGCATAAAGTTGTGCTCTAACTATAGTTTTCATTAATATTTTTTAAAGCCTCTCAATAAAGGCTTATAAGCAATTTACATCTCAGGTGTTAGGATGCTTAAAGGCCAGTTCTATATCTGTTTATTCAGATTTAAATATAACTATAATCAAGTCAACTTATTTCAAAATTGGGTTTGGAAAGCATTAAAATGAAGCCATTGTATGGCAACATAATATTATTATTAAACATGCTTTAAATTCAAAACAAAACAGAACAAACAGGTTCTATGTTGTTAGTACAAGATTTGACTCAGAACTTTAGTCTTTTTAAACATAACATTTGGGGTTTATGAGCGGTTAACCTCTTGTCTAAGGTGCCAAGGTAGGTAGTATTCTAATAACCACTGATAAACCCATATAAATACCATCAAGGACAAAACAGCTTAAACATCTAAGAAAAATTAATACTACATTAAAAACACAGTAATGTGAGGGGAAAATTACATATAATGATTTTCATTATTAACTACTTTTTCAAAATTAGAGGATATTCACTTAGTGCGCTATATACACCAAGTTAATATAGCAATAATCTATTAAATATGTAAAGGCTTACTTTAAAAAATATAGAAGCTGCTTCTTCCACCAGGCTTTCTGGAGTTAGTTTGAAATGTGCTGCTTTCACCTTTATGTTCTCTCTTTCTAACAGACTGAGAGTGGATTGTGTGAACTTCAAATATCTTGTCTTCTGTCACTCATTTTTATTTGGGTTTGGTGACATGGCTATTTTTGAATCATTTCAACAGGAGGCAAAGAAACTAATCTCTCTCTCTGTATAGTCTACAACATACACAAAGTGAAGTGGCCAGACAGCTACAAGGCATCAGCTCTGAATAGCACATTTGATCTGTGCTATAATATCTGGCAAGTGTCACTGATGTCATAACTTGGCTCAAGGGAAACAGTTATTCTTTGACAAGTGCACATCTTAGGAACATATCATATGACTAACAGGAACACAGCACTGTCTCCTCCAAGAAAACAGAGAGATCTAAGCACTGTACATCGTAGAACACAGTTTGTTTCAGGATCATTCTACCTGACAGAGTGACAGTGGAGGGGAAGGATCTTCTTTTGAACTACTGTTTCGTAAGAATACATGGTTGAGTACATGAGGAGACTCCAGCTAAGCTGTTAAGCTGTGCATAGTAAAGAAATCTGAACTCAACTCAAAGGCAGCTTCAAAGCTTTTAAGAATGAGTGACAAATGTAGTATGCTTTACTGCTATGATGAAAGAATAAACAGAGGCTTTGCCTGTGTGCCTGGGGTCACATTCTGTCCTATTTCTTATAATATGAGATGTTCACCAATTATAAAAAGTCTTGTAGCTCCTTAAAGATCTTTCCCCTTCTCTCAAACACACCAGAGTTTGGAAAAGTTTCTCCTTTGGACAATTGTTCTGAGTACCCCAGCCAGCATAGCTAATGACTGTGGCCTGTTGCGGAATCTTAAGAGTTTGTAATACAGTCATCCCTCCATATTCACTAGGGTTAGGGGCACAGGACCCCCATGAAAGTGGAAAACCCGTGAATAACTCAAAGCCCTCCAAAACCATATTTAATGCACACACAAAAAGTATGATCACCATATTTAATCCATCATGGATTCCTTTGAGGCATCAGAGTTCCTTCACACGGCAGAAATGGGTGGCAGGTGGGGCTCACTGCCACCACCACTGCTGCCCCACACCACTTTAAATAGGGACTTACAAGCCTTGTTTGCAGTTTCTCAGTCTCACGAGGCTTGCAGTCCCTATTAAAAATGGCATAGGGAGGCAGCAGAGGTGACGGCAAATAATCTGTGAATAATCAAATCTGCAAAAGTAAAACCTGCAAATGTGGAACACTGACTATGTTTTAAAAAGTAGTGGTTTGAGATACTGATTTTGACACACATTTTTTTGTGGACCAGAGATCAAATGCATCAGCTGGGCTATAAACCACAAAAAGCTTATATCTTAATAATTTATTACCCTATAATGTGTTACAAGCTTTTTGTTCCAACTGCTTAAAAAGGCTACCCATTAGGATTTCTTTTTCAGATTCTGTGGTACAATTCAGCATGATATAGAAACATACAGTACCTTACTTTTAACATTTTTCCTTTTTTATTAATTTTTTTAGCATGAATAAACTAATTTACAATCAAAATAATATGCAATCCAGAATAAAGAAACAGAAAGAATGAAGACACACACACACACAGAGCTAATACATAGTAGGGATCTGACCCTCTGATCTTGACTGTACTGAAAAGAAAAGAAAAATGTTGTTCTACCATTACAGATCCAATTTAAAAAGTCCTACTGAAATTACTAATAACAATAGGCACAGATTATCACATCGTTAGAATTCTTATTGCTCAAAAGATCCATAAATGGTTTCCAATCTTTCAAAAAGTCTTCAATTGACTTTTCCTTTAAAACTCAGGTTAATGTGGCCATTTTGGCTAACTCAGCAACCTTAGCAATCCATTCTTCTATCATTGGTGCTTCGGTCTGTTTCCAGGTTTGAGCAAACAATATTCTTGCTGCTGTTGTCATATACCGAAGAAGGAAACTATATTTGTTATCCAGTTCTTTATCCATAATACTCAACAGAAACATTTCTGGTAACAATAAAAAAAAAATCTACCTTTAATTTTGGACTAATATATAAATCTTACATTGGTAACTTTTCCCCTTCTTCCAAGTTCACCACACATGAAAAAAGGAGCCCTCCTTATTTTGACATTTCCGACATTGATTTGAAACATTCTGGAACATTTACAACAGATTATTAGAGGTTAGATATAATCTATATATCATCTTATATAGGTTTTCTTTTAAATTATTACACAAAGTAAAATTTATATGTTTGAACCACCTTATCATCTACTCTTTTACAGGTTCATCTTCAGTCTTTATTTTCAAAAGCCACTTATACATCTTTTTAATGTTATTGTCATTCTCTTCACAGTACTCTACATAATTAAACTCATTTTCTCTAACTTCTATGGCTGCATTTCTCTTGTCTCAATTAAATCTGTCCTTAAGTTGCATATAAGCAAACCAGTTAAGATCTTTAGCATCCTTAAAAATCATTTCTCTTGATTAAAACTTCCGACTATCTTGCTCAAAGTACAAAAGATCATTATAGAATAGTCATCTTCAGTTTTTACCCATTCTTTCAAGGCTTCCTGAAGTGAGATAGCTGACTTTATCATGCCAAAACTAATCATGCCAACCATATCTTAAATTATAACCTTCAAGTTCCAAGAGTCTCATGTCTCTAAGCGACATCCATTCCTTCAGCTATACAAAGGAACAGGCCTCGTAATACAATTTGACATTTGCCAGAATGCCCATTTCCTTAGCATTCTGCAGTGTTTTAAATTTAATTCTGGATTTCTTTGCCTGACAAAGAAATCTAGAAATTTCCTTCTAGTATAGCACAAAATAGATTTCATTACATAGGGATCATCTGAAGGATAAATAAAAGTGTTGGTGAAACATTTGATCTTATTACTGCAAGTCTATCCCAAAGGGATAAATGTAACTTTCCCTGTTTTTCCTTTATTTTTTCCCCAGACTTTTTGATTTCTCTTGAAATAATGGACTGTTCTTCATGATTGTAACTCACAAATATTTAACCCATTTTTCTGTACTTGAAAATTTGAAAGAGCAATTAGTTCCTTACCTTCTTTTGAAGTTATATTTTTAGTCAGCAATTTTGTTTTGTCACAATTCAGTTTAAATTTGGAATAGGTCCCAAATATCTTAATTTTTTTTTTTTAATAAAAGAGCCTTTATTGAGTCCAAAGGGTTTTGTGCCATTATCATAAGATGATCTGCACAAGCTCCTTGCTTATAAAGTTCTTTTTTAAACCTTCATCCCGTAGAATTTGTTGTCTTCTGTAATGTCTCTCAGTAGGATTCCCAATTTCAAAATAAGCATTAAAGGTGAGAGGAGACAACCATTCTGGTCCTCTTTTATGCTTCAACGACTCTCACTGCATTGTCATTTACTAATATCTGGGCCTTTTGAACTGAGCAGATTCTCTTTATAGCCCAAATGATATTTTCATCAAAGTTTATTCTCTCCAATACTAGAAATAAATAATTCTAAGAAATATTATCAAATGCATTCTCTGCTTTTTTTTTAAAAAAAAATTAAAATAGCTTTTTTGTCATTATGATGTTGCAAAAATTCAATAATATTAAGAACAATTCTAACATCATTTCTTAATTGCCTTTTTGGAAGAAAACTACTCTGATCCTCATGGATATACTAAGAAATGTGTTTTTTTTCCAATTTGCTTGCCAAGACGGTAATAAATGTCTTATAGTCATTATTTAGTAGTGAGATAGGTCTATAATTATTTTTAATGTCTCATTTTTATTTTCTTTATGAATCATTGTAATATACACATTTCTCCAAGAATCTGGCAGCCCCCCTTTTTCTAATAATTTGTCCCACACAATTTTAAATGGTTCAAGCAGCTCATCTTCACATTTCTTATAATATGCTGCAAGCAGTCCAATTTCTGCTTTAAATTTCCATTACCTTCTGTTACATGTTTATGTAGTTCTAAAGTCTGGTTAGACATCTCCCATATTAAGGTTTGGATTTTAATGAGCACAGGGTTAGTTCTGTCTAGCCCAGCACCAGACATTTTTCTGGTGGCCATTTTGTGATGTCATATAAATAACTCTCTGCTTAAATTCTGTTGTCAAAGGAAATATTTATTCCCCCTTTTCTGAAATATAGCTTCCATACAGATTTTTTAATTGTTTAAATCTTGGAGCCACGGATTCTATTTCTTATTTCCAGTCCAATTTGCCCCTTAGTTTAACCTTCCGTTTTTGACTGCTATGTTCTCTGTCTCTCTCAGCTATTAGTTTCACTTAGTTTCACTTTCAATAATTTCTCAACGGAGATTGGTCTTTGAATAGTTATTTACTACACTAACTACATTAATTTCATTAGGACCTGCTCATAACTAATTCAGCTGGACCAGAGCCACTGGTTATAATTCACTGTGTTTGTCAGAACTTGCTCAGATGAGTGAGACCTGGAGAGGATTCCAGCTGCAGGTGACAGCATCCTCTCAAAACATAGGCCCTTTCCGCACCTTACATTTTTCCAGCGCTGAGGTGTGTGGATCGCGCGAGCAGCCTCCGGCGAGAGGCTCTTGCATCCCTGCTGCTTCAGCTCTGCACGAGCTGCCTGCTCACGCAAGAGCCCCGCCTCTTCCTTCCGCAGTGCAGCCTGGGACTTTCCCAGGCTGTGCTGGGGCAGGAAGCACGATTAGCTCCGCATGCCAGGTAAGTGTGCATGGGGCCCGGGAGCAATGCGCGATCATGCACCATTTTTTGCTTCCAGCCAAAAATGAAGAGGTGCGTGATCGGTGTCTGCTGGCCCCTGGAGTGTCACGTGATTGTGAGTGCATCGTGCAGATCGCTGCTCACAATCGCGCAATGCTCCAGGTGCCGTTTCACATGGCAAATGCCATGCGGAAAAGGCCATAGGCAGTTGCAGGCAGATATAGTTGATGAAGACCTTTGGGAAGAGTCTCTCCCCTACCCCCACTCAGAACTATGGACATCAAGGAGATACCTCTGTCATTTGCAGCATGCAGACAAGAAAAACAGCACTGATAAAGGCGTCAATGCATCTGGCAAGAGGCTTTCATAGGAAATGCTGAGCAATGAGCCATTTTTTTGTGTCAATGGCTAATGGCCATAAATTGTCCACTTGCATGCAACCTCTTGACAAACTGGTAGATGCTTTTGGTCATGCTTGATTCTTTAGGCCATTTCTACCCAACACTGTTATAGTGCTATAATTCCACTTTCAACATCCTATGGGATCCTGAGGTTGCAGTTTAGGGAGGGGCATTTAGAATGCTCAGCCAGAGAGCTCTTTGGCCTCAGCCCCAGAACTCCACAGGATGTTGAAAGTGGAATAACACTATAACAGGGTAATTGGAAAGCCCCTTAGAGTTCCTAACTCTTGTGATCAGCTTTAAGTCGTGTGTCTTGTCTTTTCTCTTCTTTGGCTTTGTGCATTATAACTGCTTGCTTTCAGTGCTTGATTCCTAATGTTTCATACCTTGATAATGCACCTTTCTTCACTTCTTAGATAACCTTGGCCCTTTCTACACGCAGAGGAAGAAACGGGCAAAAACATGCTAAAACGGAGCTTACCTGCAACTGGGTAAGTCCGTCGCCATCTGGAGCAGCACGAGTTCGCTGCTCCACACTCGTTGGTGTCCCGCAGCGGCCTGCGGCATCCAAAATGGCGGCTCCCAGCTGGCAGAGGCTCTCCACCAACCGGAGAAGCTCGCCAGCCGGAAGCCCGTCCCCTGGCAGGTCTGCAGGCACGCACTTGCGCGCACCTGCAAATCTACACCAGGCGCTGCGACGGGGCTGCATGGGGCTGCACGCGGCTGCACGCCCCGTGCTTTTTAAAAACCTCATGAAAAGTGGTTTTTAAAAAGCATGCGGTGCCGCCACTTCCGGTCGCTCCTGCGCAGATTGGGGTGTGGAACTACGCAAAAGTAGTCAGCCCCAATCCGCTTTACAGTGTAGATGACCTCTATCAGAGGTCGTTCTACACCGTTTTTTAACCCTCATGTGGAAAGGGCCCTAGTCTACTGTGTATTACCTGGACTGGCTTGACTTCCCCTGGACTGTGTCACTCCACTCAAGTCTGTTTTCCTCTGCATTTGCTGCTCCTAGACACAGGGTTGGGTTGGTCCAAACTTAGTCACAGATACAAAATGTATCTGTAAATATGACTTAGACTGGTTCCAATCCAATTAAAGTTAGGACTGGTGGAAAAGGAGCCAAAGCAATGGGTAGACAGACATACTGCCTACCACAGTCATAAGTGAGGACATAACTCTTTTTGCATATCTTAGGAGCCAATGTGGGGGGACAAGAGAGTGTCGTTTCAACCTAACCACCATGTTGTATATGTGAAATAATAGAAAAGTGCAGAGAAGAGGGAGTGAACTGAAGAAAACCACTCTTGTATTACCCCCTTTTCTTGAAGAAAACCACATGTATTTTTGTTTCATAATGTACTATATCTGCTGGCAGAGCCAAGCAAAGCCGGTGGGTCATTTCACATTATACAGTTGTAGCATTATATTTCTATTTTAACTTCCATTGCTGCACACTGTGGAATCCTGGGATCTGCAGCTTGGTAAGGTACTAGAGCTCTCTGGCTGAGAATTCTGAATATCTCTCCCTAAACTGCAAATCCCAGGATTGTGGAGGATGGAATCATGGCAGTTACAGTGGAATCATAGCACTATAGCTGTGTGGAGTGAAAGAGCCCTATGGAACAAGGTTTAAGCTATAATGAATTAAAGAGAGAGCTTCAAATTGGATGAAAGAAATCTGCTGGCAGGGTTACTGGCAGGCAAATCATGATAAAAACAAAGAAAGCAAAAGTGTAGATAGAGTAGAGGTAGCCACTGTCATGAGGCAGCAAATTCACTCTTAAAGTTACTGCTTATCCTCCTGCAACTGCTCCAGGTTGGGTGGGATCTCTCTAAATCCCCAACCTCTGAAAAGTTAGGATTCAGCACTGGTAGAACTCCTGTTCAACTGGAAGCAGCTCTAGGAGGAGCACTGGTAAAATCAAGAGTGGATTTGCCACCACCACAGTAGCGGATCCACTGGCCCACCTCTGAAATGTGAGGAGGAATGATGTCAAGGAAAAACACTATTGAATGTAAGGAAGGAAAGGAGGTAAGATGTGATGATCAGGCTTTGTGATCAGTAGTGTGGTGAAATCCATGAAAAGATTGTGATGAATGAAGAGTCAGTAGTGGGATTCCCAGATAACAAGGCCTGGATTTCAGTCTCAAGACCTCTTCTCTGATCCTCAGTGGAGAGGGAAGAATTTCAGGGCAAAAGGGTTGCCTTGAAAAGTATGTGTATATTCTCTTTTATTAGATAGCTTTTAAAATTTGGATTAAATACTCTGGGTAATTGTGGTTGATGGTTAATGGTTAAGCATGTACCATGCTTAATGACATCACTAGCCCCCATCCTCTGTAATATTACCAAGGATTATCCTTTGGTCTTAGTTATAGCCTTGAAGTCTCAGCACCTAGAATGATAACTGTCCTCATAACTCTAAAATAATTGTAGTAGGGACCATCTGTATTCCACTGTTTCCCAGAGGTAGGATGGAAACAAGAATGTTTTGTTTTTAGCTACTACTGTTATAATGGTTGACTATGAACAGAGGTTTCTCTCGTTTCTTATATGTAATCTAAAGAAATCTGAAGATGTTATTTTTTTCTTAGTGGAAGCCAGACAATACTACTGGGGATCTCAGATATAATACAGAATGCTGAACTATTCTTCTACAACTACTTTAATGCACTCTTCAGCAATCTAGGTACCAAACTGTTGTCAAGACCAATCTTCTGAGTTGCTAGTGATGACTTGAAACCTACTTGAGGCCTAAGTACCAATAACATAACATACAAAGCAGTCTTATACTGAATCAGATCACTGGTCTGTCCAATTCAATACTGTCAACTAGGACAGGCAGCAGTTCTCCAGGCTTTCGCATCATAATTGATTCTAGCTGTACCTGGCCACCCCACGTATTTCCTAGTTGTAAGCAGATTTGGGCCTTCTTGGTGTGCTTAGAGTGGTATTGTGTGTGTGTCCATGTTTCATAACCTCCATGGTCCTGGTTTGGTAGGGATGCCCCCACATAATCCTCTGCTGTCTCACTTTCAGGTTGCTTTTAAAATATCCCACTTTCTCTCTCCTTATCTCACTTTCCCTCTTTGTTTGCTTCTGACTTCCGAGGTCAATACTGTAATAGTTTGAACTCAACTCAGCAGAAGTGAGAGGAGAGGACTCTTAACCTTCTCAGCAGGCTCAGAAAAAGCAAACTGCAAACTAGCTCTGGAACAGACTGTCTAATTTTGTGTAACTCCAAATTACTTCTGGAGCAAAGCAAAAGGAATAAATGTGTCTTGCAAAAAGCAAGGGAGGGCGAGATCCCTGAGAGGGAAGAGGAGCTTTTCTTGAGGGGATCGCTTTTAAATTACAGCACCCCCAAAGCTGTGCATCAGGTGCTCTCTCAATTTCTTTCTCACAGGCACAGATTCCCCAACCTCTATTTTCCCTAAAATAGGATCAATACTGCAGAGAACCATTCCTGACTGGAATGTTTCCCTCCTCCTTTCAAATCTGACTTTTTAAAAAGATTTGCATAAACCTTATATTTTGAGACTTAGTTTTAATATTTTTTTCTTTCAATCCCACTGTTTTTGATTTACTAATCTCTTCGTGCTTCAGGAAAGAGGCTGTAACTTGAAGAGGTTAAAAACTGGGAGAGATTTTACTATCTATATAAAAGACTTTCTTTCTCCTGCAGAGTGATATTCCATTTGTATTAACAATGCTATTGTACACATACCTACTCAGAAGTAAGACTTACTCTTAGGTAAAGGGATACAGGATTGTAGCCTGAGCCATTCTAAAAGGCCACTGGAATGCATGTGTTTTTAAAATAATGATTGTTTCGTACTAACCATATCTTTCTTAATTAGTTATATTCCATTTACCTCCTCAAGCTAAAAGTATTTCCCCCCACTCCTGACCTATTTTTATTCTAAGAACAAACTTGTGAATTAGGTTAGGCTGAGACCCCTACAATTGACCACTTGAGTTTCATAGTGTACTATATTATATTATGGAGAAAGTGGGGTTTGAGCTGATTTAAATATCCTAAAGCCATCAGCTCCTGTCTGATTTGGAAGCTCAGCAGGGTCAGCCATGGTTAGTACTTGATTGAGAGACCACCAATGAATGCCAGTGTGCTGTAGGCTATATTTCAGAGGAAGGAACTGGCAAAACCATCTCTTGAGTATTTCTTGCCTAAGAAAATGCTAACAAAATTTGTGGGATTTGCCATAAGTCAATAGGTGACTTGAAGGCTTTCTCTCTCACACACAAAATGAGCAAACAGGTGGGTGTGAACACAGAATTCATACACTGCATTTGAGAGAAAGCTGTAATTTTGGGCAGTCTGATAAAGGTGTTTTGATATTGAAATAATGTATGCTATAGTGTTTATTGTTTATCATGCAGTGTCCACACACACATATACATAGAGTATTATATTTTTCCCCTTTTTTCTGGCTTTCCTAAACTCAGCACATAAATTCTAGGAATTCTCTGCTTATTAATAATTAATAATTTTTGTCCTCTTGTTGCCTGGCCACATTCTTTTGACCACACTCTACTGTTTTCAGCCACATGTCCCAGCCTCTTCTGTACAATGTTGGGGGACATGGCGTGTGTGTGGCCCTTTCTGCACATTACCTTTTAGCGAAGACAATCAGTGGGGATCCTGGCAGCAGCTTTGCTGGAAGGGGAGCGCGACAGGAGGACTCCCTTTCACACTGACCTGCTCCCTGCAGAAGGGACTGTGATGGCCATGCCTTTTCCTTCCACAGTGTGGCCGGTACTTTCCCAGGCTGTGCTGGGGCAAGAAGCACAGCCATTGCACCTCTGTGGTTTCCACAGGACAGGTCAGTCTGGGATCGTGGTGCGATTGTGTGATTTAATCTGTGATTGCACCACCTGGGGACAGCAGAAGGACAGGACTGCAACATCATGAACAAGAGTTGTTGCGGTCTTGTCCTTCTCCCATACCCATTATGGGATGGAAGGGTGGTGTGGAAAGGACCTTTTGTGTGTGTGTGTGTGTGTGTGCACGCGTGCATATAATTTCTCGTGATGTACTATTATTATCTCTTTTTGCAAGTTAAGATTTTTGAAACTCCATCTATTGTAAGATTTCTACCCAGGTTGAACACTTTCCTTAAACAGCAATCCTGGATGGCAGAGAAACAGACTAGATGACCTTCTAGGTCTTTCTCATGTATAAATTTTATGCTTTCTTTTCTCTCCTAGTGTTTTTTTCCCTTCAATTTTTTTCCATTTTTTTTTTTTGTTCCTAATAAAAAAAACTGATTTGTAAGAATCAAATCTCCCCAGGATTATTGGCTTGAAGAGCTAATTCTCTAAAACAATTGCCTTGTGTGTTACAGTATTGTACCTTATGCCTTCAAGTCAAGTCCCATTTATGGCAACCCGATCACAGAGTTTTCTCAGCAAGGTTTATTCAGAGGGAGTTTGCTATTGCCTTCCTCTCAGATTGAGAGGATGTAGCTTGCCTGAGGTAACTCACTGTGTTTCCATGACTGAATAGGAATTAAAATCCCAGTATCTCCTGGAGTTACACTGTAGTACTGAAACCACTGTCCCATGCTGGCTCTCAGTATTAGGGGCTGAATAAAATCCAAAGTTTCTGCAAATTCTTAGAAATCTCAAAACCCAGCTGTCTGGGCTCTTCCTCTGTGTCTTTTTCTTTTACTCACTCAAATAATCTTTTCAGATATATGCCATTTCCACACGAGGATGATATGTTGTAGCAGTGTCAAATTCTTATCCTCCAGTCGGCACATTGTACTATTTTAGCATCATGGTTTTCCCCGTGGTTCTGCAAGTTTTAAGCTCCTAGAATGGTTCACTGTGGTTCACTGCAATGTGAAACCGCTGTATGTGTAAACTGGAAAAAGTCCCATGTAAATCTCCCAAACCTGTTCTGCTTCGGTTTTTGCCTACATGCAGAAGCGTAGCATCGATTTACATTGCATAAGTGGCTGGCTATGAGCATTCCCAGGCTGGGTCTTCCATCATTTCCGTCTCTACCTCTCTCCACCCATCAAAGGACAGGCTGCCGTCATTATTGTCTTCCTGTGTTAAACGGACAGCGAGAAGAGAGTGAATCTGGTAATGGACTGTTAAAACGTATTTTTTCCCCCACGTATCAATGAACATAGATTCCTGCGCACAAATGTAGAAACACAGAAATGTGTTAAAAATGTGTATGTGTCTTTTAAAAACCAGACCAATCAGCAGGGTGAAGGAGGGGAACGGGAGCGGCCAGGGACTTGCTGTTGTGGATGCAGCAACCACTGTTCTCTGTAGTAGTACAATGTAAATAGGGGGTGTGCAGACAGCATAGTTTCTGAGTTTCTGAATTTAGTTTCCAAATTGAAGTATGAGAACACCACGCCTGACAGGCAGTGAACCACTCCTCCCCTCTTGTGTGGAAATGGCCATAGAGGCTTTGCTGCCTCTGTCCAGTTGTGGGGAAGGGATTCAGGTAAGTCATCTTTTCTGACCATCATCTCACCTTCTTAGCTCTCTTGGAGAGACATTACTAGAATACCATGGGCTATCCCTCCTTTGTCCTGTTGTCAAGAAAACCTCAATCCAGACCAGTACCTTCTGATCTGAGTCAAGATTCCAGAATCTGGGTTGCCAGTTCTCTCCCACTGACTTACATTAGGAAAACAAAAATGGTTACAACTTTTTATTTTTTGACACATGTATGTAAAAGGTAGTGAGATGGTAGACCCTAAAGAGGGCATTTATTCAGCTCAGACAGATAACTTTAGAGGTTTTTGAGTTTGGTACTTATGAAGTGTACTGTTTTTCAAAAAAATTTTTTTTGAAAGCTCTTGTTGACTGTTCAATTTTGGCAATTGATTTTATATGGCCTTTGTTTTGGCACTGCCCCTTGAGAACATCAGTCACTTAAATCTGTTCAGGTACATGATAAAGATAATGAAATCATCATAAATTTAATTGAAACTGATGATAAATTTAATTAAACAATTGAGAACAGAAGTTTTTATAAATAAATAATCAGACCTTTTGGCATCTGCCTTCTTCCGTAATGTCACCTGGAATGAAAGTGATGATCAGCAGCCAGTGGCAGTTATAGAGTTTCCAGGATCACAGCCTGGGAATTCAAAGCATGGAGTTCTTGCTTCTAGCACCATCCTTTGAATTTGATGTTCAGATGCTGGGAATACTGTAACTAATGCTGAATGCTGTTCATCACTTTCATTCCAACTGACATCACCAAAGAGGGCAGAAGCTGAAACATCAGATTCTTTACTTGTATAAATACCAGTTATTGCTTGCTTTATTATAGAAACAGGTCTGAGAGCAAATTAAGCCTGAATTCTCATGAGAAGTCAAACTGAGGCTTAGTGTGCTTTGGGTAGATCAGGAGATGACATGTCTCATTGCAGAAGACAATAATAGTTTGTAAAGTACAGGTGTTCTCCTGCTTTTTGATGGTTTGTTTTTTGAGGATCTGCTCTATCAACCCTTTTCAGTTACAAGAAGTACTCATATATTTGATGGTCTTTTGACCATGTGTCGAACATATGAATTCTGGATGTAACTGAAAAGGGTTGAAATAATGGTTCATTAAAATGCGACTGAACAAAAAGATGATGCTGAATTGATTGAGAGAAAAAGTGCATGGTTGCAAACACTGTCTAAGAGACATACTGTGCCCTGTTTCTAACAGATGTACCACAAAGCACTTAAAAACTATGTACGGTGCAGTTCTTAAACACTATTTGGGACCATGCACTGTATCTTCTTTGTTGACTCAGCATCATCTTTTTGTACAGTCTGTGCACAAACTGAACAAAAAGACAGCACTGAGTCAATTCACTTCTGCATTATAATGATTTCCACTTTTCAACAAGGCTCTGGTCCCTAACTTGTTGAACAAACAGGGGACACCTGTGGAAAGCAGTCAGATAAGAGGAAAACCACATTACAGGTGGCTTGATGGTCAAGGAAGCCAAAGCCCTGAAATTGCAAAACCTGAGCAGGGCTATTGATGACTAGGTTTCTCAGAGGTTCTCATTCATGGGGTTGCCATAAATCAAAGCTGACTTGTGGGCAAATAATAACAACAGTAGTAATGATAAGATAAGATAGATGATTTTATATATTTCTACATATCTTTATCTGTATCTGTTGATATATCTCCTTCGTTATCTTTGTTGTTGTGTGTCTTCAAGTTGTTTCTGACTTATGCCCCTAAGGTAAACCTATCATGGGGTTTTCTTGCCAAGATTTCTTCGGGAAGGGGTGCACCTTTCCTTTCCTTTGAGGTTTAAAGAGTGTGACTTGCCCAAGGTCATTCAGTGGATTTCCATGGTCAACCAGGGATTGGAACCCTGGTCTCTAGAGTTGTAGTCTAATACTCAAATCACTTCATGATGCTGGGTTGATCATCTATCCTTAACTGTTTTCAACTTGTATTTTCAGACAGAAATTTTGCTTAATTGTGTTTTAACTTTTGTATTAACAGTTTTTTAAATATACTGCGATTTTTAGAGTGTTGTACACCACCTTGGAGCTTGTACTAGAAGAAAGATGCAATAGAAATAAATTAAATAAATAAATGTGGGGGCAATTTTTTATTTTTTTGCGAGAGAGGTGTATGATTGAGGTGTAGCCCTCCAAAATCTCTTGGGGAGTTAATAGGGCCCCCTAGTTGCCCACAGTTGCCCAGCTCCTCTAAAGATTGTAGACTGCAGCTCCCATCAGTACCAATCAGCATAGCAACTATATAGGAGTCATAGGTATGGTAGTCCAAACCATATAGATGGCACCAGGTTAGAGAAAATGACTCATAGTAACCATTTATGGAGAAATAAGGTTGTGTACAGCAAGTTTTTTAAAACATTTCTCTTGTATTATGTAACGGCCCTTTCCATACCATAAAGCTATAAAATGATCTCCCTCTAGCACTGTAGTGTTGTTGCTGTTGTTGTTGCATGCCTTCAAGTTGTTTCTAACTAATGGCAACCCTAAGGCAAACCCGTGGAGTTTTCTGGGGCTGAAAGATTATGATGAGCCTAAGGTCACCCAGTGGGTTTCCATGGCTGAATGGAGAATCAAACCCTGGCCTTTCAGATTGTAGACCTTACAAAAGTCTCTCACCGTTCCACATTTTGTTCTGTTACAAACTGGTACTTAAATGGCTTTAATTGGCACTGTTATTACTTGGAGTGAAGTTGATACTCAGCATTATGAAAGTGTAAAATATTTTTATTGTGACATAAAAAATTAAGTAAAACAAGCATATAAACAAAGAAACAAACTGTTATTTGTTGACTGCATAAATATTTATTCTCCTCTGCTGTAACATGCCTAAATAAGTTCTGGTGGCAACAGACTTCCTCCAGTAGTGAATTGGGACCACTTTTGTACAGTTCATATTGTGCCATTTATTGTCCCAAATAAATAAATAAATAAATAAATACATACATACATACATAAAATTTGCTATCCTTATTTTACTTTACAAATCTGTAATAGACTTATACCCTTCTTTTCAAAGGGACAATAATTAGAAGCCAGCAAGTAAGTGACAAACAGTGACTGCAAGCATTTTTGATGTGTAAAAATCACAATAAGGTCATTTCCCCTTTCAGGTCTTTCTTTGTGAATTAAAGTATAGCACAGAACTGAGAAATACACAGTTTATTTGTGTGCTAAAATATAGCAGAAATCTGAGATGCACACAGTAATGTGCTTGAAAGCTGTTATATTTAAGAGCTTAGCTGGGGCATTAAGCAAACTGCCTTGAGAGTACATTTGTTGCTGTTATTCAACATCTCCATTAGTTTAGATTTGAAAATATCCACCTCATCAAGCTGCCCTACCAGCAAAAATCCCATTGAATAGGGCTTGTATTATCCAAACATGTTGCAGATGAGTGCTGTTTTTCCTCCTTACTCAACCTACTTTCAATGTACTAAATTGTCTTCTATAATCAAGCTATTAGAATGACATTAAAATATAATCTTCGTGAACAGCCTAGCAATTTATCAAATGTTGCATTAGCTTGTCTGACATTTTAATTTCCAAGTTCTTTATTAGTAGATTGGCTCTCTTGATCACAAATTACATGAAAGTCTCTTCATTCCTCATGTTTGAAATCAACAACAACAAAAGAAGTAAGTGATCCAGGCTGCATTCAAATCTCAGTTTAATCAGTACGAATATAGACATTTTCTAACTGCATATTTCTATTTAAGTGGTGGGTATAGAAAAGATTTGTACTTATATCTGTTAGAGGAGAAATTCATTTGCAAGGTTAAAATTGAGGAAAATAGATGTCTCAAACCAGGGACCTATCCACACTGTTCCAATTATAGCACCGTTATTCCACTTTAACTGCTATATGGTACCATTGTATGACATTCCTGGAACTTGTAGTCTGGTGCTGCATTAGAGCTTCCTGACTGAGAATCCTAAATGCCCCACTGACATGTGAGCTCCCAGCCACATGTGAACAGGAAAGCTGAGACAACCCTCAAGAAGATGAACAAAACAGCTTCTCTAGCCATTAGGGCACACACTTTTCTCTCTGTTATAGCCAGGGAGTCACTGTTCTGGATCAGGGAGCTCCTAAAGGATATTCCCCTAATGAGACCAAAATCAGGCAGGGGTTAAATAAGCTGATAAGCCTTTGCAGCACATGGCACGCTGGATGCTGTCTAGTTCAGTGCAAGGTGCTAGTTGGCTTCAAAGGTAGTTAGATGCCAGCTCTGACTTAAGAGCTGGAATGTGGATGTGTGGTCTAAACAGAACCTTGCCTTTAAACCTTCCTGGGGACTAAACTCTTCAGGGAATCTGTTCTTGTGGAAAACAAGGGCAAAATGAAAGCCCTGGTACAGAAAGCACAAAAGGCTAGGGTGCTCTTACAGGGCACAGTGTGTCTCTTAGACAGCATTTGCAACCACTGTAGGCAGTGAAAGATTTGACAGCGCCATGAGGAAACTACATACATATGCCCCTGCCAGCCCACCCAGATCTTTTCAGGCAGACCTGGGTCTGCCATCCTGAATCTGAGTGGCTACAGCTTGATGACTGGAGATATAATTGAGCATGCTGATTGACTGATTGACTGTGGCTATCCATGAATGGGATGTGTGAATACACTTTTAGGGTATTCTGCAAGTGGTGTAGGTGTGGGTATGTGAACCTTCTCTATTTCTCCATCCCCTCCCTGCTGGAGTTCTTTCAGGATGGCATAAACTGTGGCATCAGGCCCAACACAGTCAAGAGACAGGTTGCAGTCATCACATCAATGCTTCTGCATGTGTGTGTAGCAAAGCTTTCCTTGAATTCACATGTCTGTAGCTTCCTCATGGTGCTGTCAAATCTTTCACTGCCTATAGTGCATCATTTCCCATCCTGGGATCTTCACATGGTTCTGAAGACATTGACAGTTTCACTGTTTGAACCTCTGAGGGAGGCATCCCTGAAGCAACTGTTCTGGAAGGTGCTGTTTCTTGCCGTAATCATCTCAGCATGCAGAGTATTGAAACTGGGCGTGTTGTCAGCACTCAAAGAACTCTGCATCATCAGGCCCAGCTCTGTGGTTCTCTGACTAGAGCCTATATTCACTCTCAAGGTGAACTCCACCTTCCACAAAACACAGGAGAAGATCCTCCTGTCTTTCTGCCTGCAGCCCTCTAAAGAGCTGGAGAGAATATGGCACATCCTGGATGTACACAGGACCATCTGAAGCCCTTTCCGCACCTTACCTGATCCCGATGTGGGCGCGCGGGGATCACACAAGCAGTCTCTTGTGAAAGGCACTTGCATCCCACTTGCTTCTTCTCTTCAGCAGATCCCTGCTGGCTGGCAGGAAGCATGAAGTCTCTGCCTCTTCCTTCTGCAGCGCAGCCGGGTATTTTCCCAAGCTGTGCTGGGGGAGGAAGTATGATGGCCTCATCTCTGGAGGCTCCGCATGCAAGGTAAGTGCGTGTGGGGCCCAGGAGCGATACACAATCGTGCATCATTTTCGGCCAGAAGCCGAAAATGATATATTCCACAATCGCCGCCTACTGGCCCCGGCAGTGTTGCACGATTGCGAGGACGTGCATGTGGAACGGTCCTTGCAATTGTGCAATGCTACGGAGGCCCTTTCGCATGAGAAATGGCATGCGAAAAGGGCCTGAGTCTACCTGAAAATGGCAAGCAGCTTCTAGGCCTCTGGCACTCTGTTCATCTCTTTTCAGCCACACTCCAAAGGTGAAAAAGTGTCCATCTCCACTTGGAGCAGGTGGATCAAGTCCTACAATGCAGCCTGCTATGAGGCTCTGGAGCCCGTGTCACTAGAGGGCATACTGGGACACTCCACCAGGAATGCAGCCACACTGGCAACTCTGTCCACCAATGCTTTGCTAGGAGAAATCTGTGGAGCAGCCACATGGAAGCCACCCTCCGTGTTCATTAGGCATTATAAGCTAGACAGCTTTGATTCAGCTCTGACTGCTTTTGGGAGGAGAGTCTTAAAGGAGAGAAAACTTTGGGAAAGGATTCTTGTAATACATTCTTTTCCAGCAGATAAAGGATGATCATCCTCCCCATTTGGTGGGGCATTGGCATGAGTAAATGTTAAAATATGTATAGATCTTCCCTATGGGGACGAGATTGTGCCATAAACTGTGATGTATTTTCATAGCTGGCCAGTTGTATGCTTTCTCTGAAAATGTCAATAATTGTTATTATGTTAATAAACTGTTAAAGGTTGTTTTTCTCTCCGGAACATTGTTTCTTCAGCTGTGTTAGCGACTAAACTTGCAGGGTTGCTCCCCAATGTAAGGATACTGGAAGGTCTTTTCTTTTTCCTGCCTATTAGAGCAAGTGGAAAGAGCAGCCCAGACATTCAGGATGTTCATCTCTTATCTCCTGGAAATGAAAATATTACAGGTAAGACCAACATTCCTTTTTATTTAAACAGACTTTCAACTTTCAGTGGGTTGGGGCAGAGGGACTTTTTAAAGAGATGTTCTGTATTTTTACCTTTTCTATACTCTGAATGTATTTTTAACTATTTTAAGTGGTTTAATTGGAATATCAGTTTAATTATTTTAAACCATTTTTATTATATGTTGTTTAGCAATATTTTGTTTCAGTCTTGTGTCTCAGTTTTGTGTCTCATAGTGTGAAAAAGCATTATATACATTAAATACATACATACATACATACATACATGGATATACTAAATGAAGGGAATGCTAAGAATGTGGCATATCTTGATTTCATCAAAACCTGTGACAAGGTCCCCCATGATATTCTTGCAAATGAGCTAGTAAAATGTGGGCTAGACAATGTTACTGTTAGGTGGATTTGTAATTGGATGACAGACTGAACCCAAAGGGTGCTCTCCAATTGCTCCTCTTCATCCTGGAGAGAAGTGATTAGTGAGGTGCCACAGGTTTCAGCCCCGGGCCCACTGCTCTTCAGCATCTTTGTCAGTGACTTGGATGAGAAAATATAGGGCATTGCAATCAAATTTGCCTGTGACACCAAATTAGACGAACAGGATCAGAATTCAAAATGGCCTTAACAGATTACAGAACTGGACCAAAACTAATAAAATGAACTTCAACACAGAGAAATTTAAGGTACTACACTTAGGCAGAAAAAAATGAAAAGCACAGATATAGGATGGGTGACACTCAGCTTGACCACAGTACATGTGAAAGAGATCTAGGAATCTTAGTAGACCACAAGCTGAACATGAGTCAACAGTGTGATGCAGCAGCTAAAAAAGCCAATGCAATTGTAGACTGCATCAACAGGAGTATAGTGTCTAGGTCAAAGAAAGTTATAGTACTGTTCTATTCTGCTTTGGTCAGCCCTCACCTGGAATATTGCATCCTGTTCAAGAGAGATATTGGCAAGTTGGAACATATTCAGAGGAGGACTATCAAAACCATGCTGTATGAGGAGTGGCTTAGGGAGATGAGCATGTTTAGTCCGGAGAAAAGAAGGTTAAGATAGGATGTTGTAGCCATTATTAAATATTTGAAGGAATGTCATGTGGAGAATGGAGCAAGCTAATTTTCTGCTGCTCCAGAGACTAGGACACAGAGCAACAGCTTAAAGTTATAGGAAAAAAGATTCCAACTAAACATTAGGGAGAACCTTCCAATGGTAAAAGCAGTTTGAGAGTGGAATACACTGTCTGGGAGTGTGGTGAAGTCTCCTTCTTTGCAGGTTTTTAAGCAGAGGTTACATGAGCATCTGTTGGAAGTGCTTTGATTATGTATTCTTGCATGGCAGAGGGTTGGACTCAATGGCCCCTGTGGTCTTTTCCAACTCTATGACTTGATGATTTTATAACAAAAACCACTGAAGGCTGAGAGAATGCTGTCAGGGAAGGTCTCAGCATCTTTGATTTTTTTTTTTTTAAACCCTGGGTTCTGGTTGCAGTTTGTGAAGCTTTCTCTTCCATCAACTAGAACAAGCTTCCTGACATAAGAAACAGGCAATGAATAATTTGGGCATAGTTTGAACTTTACCTTGACAGCTGTGCTTGTAATGAATGGTATGTGAAGTTTTATGGCTAAGAAGTACTGGCTGTTTCTGAGCAGGGCACTTTTTCCATTGCAAAAATAATGTAAATTAATCATTTTTCCTTCTCACAGTTTTACAGAGTTGGGTGAAGGAGACCACGGCTTTAGGAAATTGCCTGCCAGACTTAAGGAGGACAGGAAATGACAGCTTTTCTATGCACTAATGCTATTGCTTGTACAAAGGCTCAGACTGAAACGCAATTCAGATTGAAAGACACTATTCTGTATGTCAACAGTGCTTTGTACTTATCTCCCTACCATGGCAAAGGTAATACAAAGGAGTTAGGAACAAAAAGTGAAGCTACTGACAAAAAAATACAATTATACTGATTTTTTTTTTCCTGTTTGTAGACCAGATATTACTTTAAAACGTTTCCCCTTCTGGTATTATCAGTGTTTACTTAGGAAATGTAGTTGCTGTATTTTATATAGCAATGGAACATATCATTCTGAATGTAGAAGTTTGTTTTGAATCCACCTCCAGAAATATACCAGTGACTAAAACAAGCTGAACTGTGTAGAGAGCTTTCCACTGGGAGATCTCAAAAATACACCATTACTATTGTTTACAAAATAATTGGTTGGTGGGAGGGAATGGGAGAGAATCTACAAGAATTTGTAGGTCAGAGTCCAAAACTTTTGGCCCTCACAGACTTTCTATAGGATATACATTACTGCTGCGAGAATCCTAATGACTGTTTGATGACTGGCTACAGCTAATAAGGTAAACAAACAAGCATCCATGAAGAGAACTATTCCAATGGCTAGGTCAGATAGTGTGGCCATGAGGTTTGTAGTTTTTAGACTTAAGAGTGTGTTTGCACTACATAGTTGTAATGGTTCCATACTGCTTTAGCTAACATAGCTTCATCTTACAGACACTTGGCATCACTAGTTTGGCAAGATACTTAGGATTGTCTGCTTTAAAGCTCTAGTCCAGCCCCTATTGCCCACAGATTATATGCCTGAAGGCAGGGAACTATCAGTTAGCTGTTCGTGTGTTTGAGAGCCAATGCAGTGTAATGGTTTTAGCACTTGACTATGGCCTTTTCTGCACTAACCTGTTATAGTGCGATGATTCCACTTTCAACATCCTATGGAATCCTGGGGTTTGCAGTTTGGGAGGGGCCAGGTGGCCCCTCCCGAAACTGCAAACCCCAGGGTTCCATAGGATGTTGAAAGTGGAATCATCGCATTATAACAGGCTAGTGCGGAAAAGGCCTATGATTCTGAACACCAAGGTTCAATTCCCTGCTTGCCCATGGAAACCCGTGAAGTGACCATGGGTGCATCACACACTCTGAGCACCGTAAAACCCTGTGATAGGTTCACATTAGGATTAGCATAAGTCAGAAATGACTTAAAGGCACACAACAACAACAATGCCTTTCTAAGAGCCTTTTTGGCTGAAGGACAGAGTATAAATACAGGTATACCTCAGCTAATGATGAAGTAGATGTGTTTCTGGGCATTGCTTCTTTAATATAAGAACTGGTACCGGAGGCAGAAATAACATGGAAAGAATATAGATAGGTTCCTTCACCACAAAAAAGATCCACCAAACATTTTTCAGCAGACTTTTTAGTCAAAATTAAATATATGCACATAAGAAATAAAACAGCGAGGCAGATAAGCTTTGCATAAGTAGACAGATATTTTGAACCTTCTAAGGATTACTTGAAGGCTTCTTCCAAAGTAGACCCAGGCAGTGGCTCAACAGTGCCCAGGGCTAGGGGGCCGGGAGAGCAGTGGCGGGGGCGAGGTGAGTGGCAGTGGACAGGGGAGGGGCGAGCGGTGGGGGAGGGAGGAGGAGTGGACAGGGAGGGGACAGGTGAGTGGCTCAGGGGAAGAGCAAGTGGCAGTGGGCGGGCCAGGCACAGAGGTTCCTCTTTTTTGTGCCCTCCTGACATTGGTGCCCAGGGCATGCATCCCAGTTGCCCCACCCTAGATCCACCTCTGGATCCAGGGATTACGTACTTTTTCTTTTACCAGTCTCCACTTTTCTTATGATACCCAGTTTGGTGGCCGTACTTACAGATCTGTGCTTTTTTTAATCTGCAGGGGAATGCTGGTGAGGCAGGCTTATCTGATTTCCTTGTTTTGCCGTTCACACATGCTTAGTGAAGAATTCTAGAGTTAGCAGCCTGATGTAGCTGAATACAGCAATAGCAGGATCAGCTAGAGTACAGTCTCCATGTTTCCCAGCTTAAGCTTTTTTCTACATTGTTTGGTGAAGACATGTTGCTGCAGCCTGGTGCAGAAAAATCTTGCCTTTCTCCAGCTGACCTTCACCATTCTGCCCAAGGTAGATGCTATTTAAAAGGAAAGAAGGGTTGGACGGATGTAAAAAAAGACTTTGGAAAAAGGAGATTTTTTTGTCGCAGGCTTTGTTAACTGAGGAATGCCTGTACTTTAAATAAATAAATAACAAATATGTACCTCATTGAATTATAAATCCCAAGAATTCATAGGATGGAGTGATATCAAACTATTATAACTATGCAGTGTTGATATACCCTTAAGTCTTAAATCAGAGTATAAACTCAAAGAATTAAGACTGTAGTATGAAATAATTAGATGATTAGAGCCAATGTTATACAGTGGTTTGAGTGAAGGAGTAGAATACCAGAAGATCAGAGTTCAGATCTCCAATCAGCCATGGAAACCCACTAGGCAAGTGATCTTGGGCAAGTCACACTCTCTCAGCCTCAGAAGAAGGCAAGGGCAAATCCCCTCTGAACTGATCTTTCCAAGAAAACCCTGTAATAGGTTCACTTTAGGGTTACCATAAGTGAGAAATGACCTGAAGATGGCACAGCAAGAACAAATGAACTAATTAGTCCAAATATCAGATAATACCTAGCCTTTCAGATATGAAGACATGTCTTGACACTTGTCGCTGGAAATATCAAGGCCAGCTCTAGCTCAGCTTGTTGTAGGTGAAATACAAGGTTACTGGTAGCCAGAAAGTAACGGATTTAAGTAACAATCTTTTTCTTAGCAATGCCAGAGATTAGGATGGGTATACTAGGTAAGGAAAATAAATTGATGTCAGACAGTAGGTTATCTAGTGGTTGGAGTTAAAATAGCCTTCAGAATGCTTCAGATGGTAGAAAATAATTTCTTTTTGGTGGTTGATCCTCATTGTGTTTTTAGAATTTCATTTCCTTCTGACTTCAGTGTTGATAATTTTCCCTCCTGCAACTAGTTAGCTGTATATGCCTGCAGCTCAGCTAATGGACCTGATCAGATGAAGTGGTCTCTAGTCCACAAAACCTTATGCCAAAATAAATGGATTAGTTTGCTTGCTTATTTTTATTGCTGATTGCTTATTTAGAATTGTTATTAGACCAGCTTTATAGGCGAGACAATTTTAAAAGTGCTATGCCACAACATTTTTTTGCTAATTGCAGAATACACAATTAATTAAACTTGAAATATGCAGGTGTTTGAAAATAAAGAGAATTTTGCCAAATGTCCAAGAACATCTGTGTTTGTAGGAACTCATAATAACACGGCCAGTTTCACAAATCAGTTTGTGTTGACTTAAGGATTTTAATTAATGTAAACATTCCACAGCTAGAAGGAAAGTACCACATGTACATTGTGCACATGATATAAAGCAGATCCCAGAAAGTATTAATTAGGCTTATGTCCAAAATTTCCCACTGTTCCCCATCCTGGGAAAAGAAGAATCAAAAGGATGTTATTTGATAACCTGTGTAAGGATTTCAGTCAGGAGGTCATGACGTTATGGTATATTTTTGGAGGTACCGTTCTACTTTGCAGAATTATGCTCTCAGTAACCTATGTATTCCCAATACACCTCCTTCTTCAACCCTTTCCAACTTGGACCTATTACTGACATTTGGAAATTCTGATATTGTTGTTGTTCTGTGCCTTCAAGTCATTTCTGACTTATGGTGACCCTAAGTTGACCCTATCACAGGGTTTTCTGGAGCTGAGAGTATGTGATGTGCCCAAGGTCACCCAGTGAGTTTCCTTGACTGAGCAAATGGGTAATCAAATCCTGGTTTCTCCAGGGTCATAGTCTAACTCTCAAGCCATTATATTATTTGTTTGTTTGTTTGTTTGTTTGTTTGTTTGTATCCCGCCTCTCCATATGGATCGAGGCGGCGAACAACTTACAAATAGCATGTAGATACATGCCCCCAACAAGCTGGGTACTCATTTTACTGACCTGCGGAAGGATGGAAGGCTGAGTCAGTCTTGGAGCCCAGCAGGATCTCTTTAACTCTACGATATTGGTGTTGTGTCCTTTCAAGTTGTTTCCAACTTATGGCAACCTTAAGACAAATCTATCATAGGGTTTTCTGGGGCTGAGAGTGTGTGATGTACCCAAGGTCAACCATTTGGCTTCCATGGCTGAGCGAGGAATTGAACCCTGATCTCTAGGGTACTAGTCCAGCGCTCAATGATGGCTCTCAAATACGATATTACTGTCCTTAAACTGCCATTTATACAAAACGTTTTCAGAGACCTGAAGGTGATACCTTTTGCACAGAGCAGCTTTTAAAGGAAAAAGGATAGGTGGCATAGATATATCTATATGCGAAACTATATCTATCTGCCAGAAATGATTATAGTTCATTTAGATCATGATATAGTTATATTACTTCTTCTTCCTTTTTCTATGGGTGTGTGTATATATATATATTTTAAATTGTATGCCTTTTGGCAGGACCTACTGTTTCTGGTTGCTTTACATGTAAAGCGCCATGTACATGGATGATACTATATAAGTAAATAAATCATTATATCATGATTAATATATCATTTAACATATCATTTAATGTGTATCAGTTAAGTTAACTAAGATACCATGAAAGAAGAGCTTACCTTGCTTCCTGGATAATTTTGAGAATTAAATAATCTAGTTCTTATCATTTGGTTTTGAAGTTTCCCCAGATATCTTCTATAGGTAATTAATTAGCTGAGCCAATATAGCACAAATTTTTCCATAAATATTTTTAGAGAACTGGTTTGCCAGAGTAATGATGGTAAGTTAAGAGTGACATGGGATATGGGAAGTAGCAAGACTAATCTAATAAAAGAAATGCATCTAGGTTTACTTTCTTTAAAAAAGGTTTTAATTCAGATTCAAATGTACAAGACAGCAAACAAAGCACGTATCAAAATCTAAATGATTTTGTTTCAGGTTTTTTTTCAATATGAAAATTATATATGTTTACAAGAATATAATCTAAAATAAATTGTGAAATATTACCCATAAATACATATTTAGAGGTGGAATTATGTTTAATTTATTTAAGGTTAGGTAACTAATGTCCCTCCAGATGTTGGGGTTCCAGTTCCCATAAGCACCAATAGCCCAGCCAAGGGTTAAGGGGGAAGGGAATACATTGGGAGAGCCACGGGTTCCCCATTTTAAGGATGTGTCATATCATCTGCTGGAAGAATGTACTTAAAATTTCAGTAGATATAACCACAAAAATTCATGGGATTGATGAACAAGTAGATTTTCATCTTGATCACCGTCTTAATATAAATGCTGCAGCCAATATAGAATATACAAAGAAAAAAGATCAATATTATATACAGTGCGCCCTCCATATATGTGGGGGTTCCATTCCAGGAAGCCTAGCATATCACCCCCCCCACCAAAGCATTGTGTCCCATTATATAGCTCACTGTGTCTATTGACTATAATAGGACACAATGCTTCACATGACCTTACATTCATGCATATGGAGCTCACAGCAAGGGAGGGCTCACTGTAGTATACGTTAAGTCAGATTAATAGTACATCTTCCCTAGTATGGTCTACTGTCTGATAGATACATAGTACAAATACGTATATTGCCTCCAGCAGAAAAGCAGGATGTGCTGGTACTCTGTACAGTAAGTCATTCTAGGACAGTCAGTTGGTGATTGAAATCCATTTCCATCCACAGGTAATGCCAACTGTGATCTCTGTATCTATATGCATCTATGTCAAATATAAGACAATTCCCTGTTATAACGGCAACACTGTGCTTGATAAAGGAAGCCAGATTACAGAGAGTACAGGAAAGATGTGGGATATTTGTACATTCTTGCTGGTGTGATGGCCATATCTTTTTAGCTGCTTTCTTGTCCCCAGATGATTATGGAATGTTAGATGAAAAGGAATAGCTTGTTAATTCCTAAATGCACTGAAGTAGTTGTGTCACAATATAGAAGTCACATCTTTTCTAAATAAACATTCAGCACTAGTCGAGTACATTTGTCATTAGTCTCAAGATATATTAAGAATATTTGCTCGAAGATGAAGTCACAGCTTTCAAAACTTGTTTCAAGATGATCTCAGTGAAGTATTTTTTTTCTTGGTGAGATCTGAAAGAAACAAAGAATTCTTAGTCATCTTGATTAGAAAGAAGAATGCTGTGCATGATTTGCTTTCAGATTCTCCCTGCTTTCCTGCTTGTACTTTTCTTGACCTTCTGCAGCTCAGCCAGGAGGTGGAAACTAAGGTGGCATGATGAAGGTGCTCCTCCTTACTCTGTACATCATGTATTGCAAATAACTTCACCAACTGGTAACCTTTAACATGACCTATGGCACTTAGACATTCAAGAGAGAGAAAGTAAAGAGAATTCATATGGAAATCTATTTCCTGGAATGCTTCTTTTTAAGTGTAGTGCCAAATGAGCAGTGTAAATGCTGTTTCCTCTATAATTTAACCATGAAACATAATGGACTCATGGCCAATATACTAGAAAGATATAAGTGTTTAATTACTACTATGTTTTTTCTGCAATCTTAGACAGGCTTACTCAAGAGAAAATTCCACTATGGTCAGTGTGTCTTATTCCTTAGTAATCATGAATAGTAGGGCGTTAGCAGCTTTGGGGTCTAACTTTCTGCCCCAGAAGTCTCCAGGAAACACACATACTGTTGAAAGAGCCAAAAATTGAAAACCAAAGAAGAAATGAAAATTGTTGGAACTCTGCTTCTCAAGGTTTTTTTTCCCTTTTCTTTTCCATAGGCTCATAGTATCATACAGCTGGAAGGGACTGGAAGGGCCATTTAATACCACTCCCTGTCATGCAGAAATATACAACTAAAAAACTCCAGAGGCCATCCAACTTCTGTTGAAAGACATCCATAAAAAGAGAATCTACCTCATCTCCTTTGGCGATCTATTTCACTGTTGAACACTTCTTACAGTTAAAAAGTTCTTCCTAATGTTTAGGTGGCATCTCTTTTCTTGTAATTTGAATCTATTGGTTCATGTTTCAAACGCTGGAGCAGCAGAAAACAAAGTTCCCCATCTTCTACTTCCCTTCCCTTCAGATGTTTAAAAATGGCAAACATATCACCTCTCAGTGTTCTTTTTTTCAAGCTATATACCAATCTCTCTAAGCTGTTCATCATGGGGCTGGATTTCCAGATGTTTTATCAGGTCCCTTGTATTTAAATCTAGACTTGCTCAATAATATAGAAGGGAGGGGACAGTTTAAAGAGGAATAAAGGACTTGCTGGTAATGAAGGAAGATCTACTCAGATGCTTGGAACACCAGTAGTTCTTTTTCCAAGTGAGCAATTTGCTGCATTATGATAAAATGAAGGAAGGGAGAGTGAACTGAACAAGTCAGCAACACAACTTGCTTGTTAAGATAGGCCTGCTATGTGGTTGTGACAGATTCAGGCTCAGCCATGCAGGTCCTCTGCCAATATATTCAGTTTCATCTTTAGTGAAACTTACTGAAAGTACCTTCATGCTCATATCTTGAGAAAGAAACAGGCCCTTATTTAAAAGTAAAGCAACAAATTTATTAAATTTGCATTGCCACTTCTTAATGGAGCCTCAATTAGTGAAGAGAAAGCTTTACTAGTGTAGCTGTAAAATATTTTTGTAAAAGTGATCTTTGATTTTCCCCTGAACATCTGTTACATTACTTCTAAAGCTGTCTAAATGTGTTCATGGAAAATTTATGAATGAAAATAATTACCCAGTAATTTTACTGTGCTATAGCAGAAATAAGTGGTTTTAATAAAAGATTATAGACTATGAAGAAAGTGCCTGACTATTTCATTTTACTCTCAATTTTAACCTCACATTTAAGAGTTGCTTTCTGTAGCTGGCATCAGTCCAGATATTAGAGACTTCTGATATATGAAGAAACCCGACCTTCACAGTAAGTTATCAATAAACTCTAGTTTCTTCATAATAGGCTGTTACCCTCCTGTGTTACCAAAAGAGACTTTGAATAATATTGTCTGCTTATTCTAAACTAAAAGATCATCCTTTCCCAACTTGCACTGAATTTGTTTGAGCAGAATTCCCACCATTTCTTACACTGGTTCTGCTGACTGGACCTGATGGGAGTTGTAGCCCTCAAATTTGCAGGGCCCCATGTTGAGGAAGGCTGGAATATACTTTTCACAGAAAATTCAAAAGATATGCACAGTGAATTCAAACAACACAAATTTTAGTCTTCAACTCTTTCAAAGCTTAATTGTTTGAAAGTTAAACTTTTTCCAGAAAATGCTGTTTCATCATGGGAACAAATTAAGACTGTGGTAAGTGATCAGTCACAAGGCCAGTAATGTTGGTCTTGGGAGTTGTTTTTAAAAATTGCAAAGACTCAACTTGTTTTAAGTCAGGATGGGCGGAGCTTGATCCTCCAGATGTTCCTGGACTGCAGCTTCTAGAATTCCTTGCTATTGACTGTGCTGACTAGGGCTGATGGGAGTTGTAGTCCAAAAAATGTATGGATGGCACTTTGCATGCCTTTTTTTAAAAAAAGATGCCTCCAATTTGAGACTTGAGTCATAAAAGATACTTCATTTCAGGTATACAACCTCAAGCTTCTCACTTTACTCCACATTTGCTGCTACTAAACCTTTAGCAAGTGCCAATAAGATAATAAAGGGTATTGCCACCTTGCAGTCTTGACAATGAGACATATTTTGTAGCCCAGAATATACTATCTGATAAGGCAGTTTCTGTTTCCTCTGTCCCTTTTCTCCTTGGTCCCATCATCTCTCGTCTCCCTTAGAAAACCTAGCAACCTCCTCAGTGTAGCAAGTATGGGAGAAAAACACAGGACAGGAATAGGGAGAGAAAAGCAGAGGAAGGTAGGCCTGCCACAGTAGTAATAGGCTTTAAGGCTGTAATGTTGGATTACAGGTTGTGAACCCTATAGCAGATGCTAGAATTAAGCACTGGAAGTATGTTCAGCGATGTTTGGTGACTCAGATCAGTATGGAGGTGATGAAACTATCTCAGATTTCCCCATATACAGTACAGGTTCAGCACCTTGGAAAGCACTTTTAAAGTTTGGATAGAAACCCAGAGATCCATCACTCCATTGACATTAGAGCCATCAGATCCCGCTGGCTGTATTTGTCAGAAACTGCATTTTCTTGTGATGTTTTCAGGCCTATTTTCTGCCCTTGATTGTTTGGACCTATCACACCGATATGAACTTTGGGTGTGTCCATGCTCTAGTTACAGCACCGTGACACCATTTTTACACCACAAATTCATCCTGCAGAATGGTAAAAAACAGCATGGTGTTGTCATTTGAACATTGGACTATGACCCTGCAGACCGGGGTTTGATTCCCTGTTTGTCCATGAAAACCCACTGGGTGACCTTGGGTATGTCACACACTCTCAGCCCAGAAAAGCCTGTGATAGGTTTGCCTTAGGGTCACCACAAGTTGGAAAGGATTTGAAAATACACAAAAACATGATCATCATCAACAACTTTGAATTCTCTGCTGCTCTCTCCTGAACTATAGCCCAAGAGCTCTCTAAGCACCTTATGAAGCTGCAAACCCCAATACTGTGTACGGTGAAGCCATAGCAATTAAAGTAGTAGGCAAATTCTATAATTGTGTAGTGGGATAATACCTTAAATTAGATTTTGGTTGCCAGGTGCAATCCTTGAAATAATTTCTGCCTCTTCAAGGAGTTGCATAGAGTTTTACTAAATATTTCCCTTCCAGCTCTCTATGTTACTGTGTTACGTACCATCTATGTTACTCCCTATGTAACTGTGATGTTACTGTGATGGAAAGAAAGAACTTGACCACATGGTAAAATCTTATTGCCCAAACAAATTAAAGAGGAGCAACAAAACAGGAAACAATCCTAGTTTTTCTTTTTCTACTTGTGAACACACAAGCTCTTGTGCCTGTGTCCATACAAACTCTTTGGAAAATAACTGTAGTACCAATTGCTGACATACTTACTGTTTAGCAGGTGTCGAATGAATATCTAGATCAACTTGGAGCGGTAGAATCTGGTTTAAAAAAAGAAAAAAGATGAACATGTAATGCCTCCTGTCCTTAAAGATGACATATCCTGACTGGTAGATGACTGGGGTTTATAAGTACTCAACAACAGGCAGCTGTCCAGCAGGTCCAGCTTCTCCCACCTCAGTGACAGTCTTCCTACCTTTACATAAGAATGCAGTCCATTAATTCTTATGGCCAAAAGAGCCTAACTCTCTCATTTAGAGTTCTGGAAGCACTGCTACATTCAAAGATTCTCTTTATGTCTCTGCCTCCTTTTTACTATCATTAAAGCAATGAAAATGTTTAAACAGGACTAGCATACCTCAATGAACAAAGCCTCTGAAAAATCATCTTATTTTTACCAACTCTTTTCATGCTTGCCTAGCTCGCCTTTTCTTCTCATCCTCTGTCTAGCTGAATTTTTTTTATCAGTACCGACATTGAGAGGATGGTGAAGAAAGGCTGGAGAAACACAGACTTTCAGTACTGGGTTGCAAGAGTGCTGCCTGCAGTAAACAGTGCAATAACTATTGAGCTGAGAAGGAATGGGATTCTGTTGTAGCTGATCCTACTGTAGCTGTGCATAAGCTGTGTGTAAGGAAGAGCTACCCCTACAATCCTTTACTGAGTATGAACAGGAAAAGAGAGAGAAAAGGAGAAACAGATTAGCCTGCTTCACTAGCTACCCCTAGTATCTGAAAAAACCATAAAGGTTTCACCATGAAAATGGGAATCATTCTGGTACCAAATTTTCTGTTAAAGAAATAATGCCCAAGAACACATCTCCTTCATTAACTATAACTATACCTGTATAGGACTTCCTGCATGCCTCTAACCATACTTCATAGTTTCTTTCTCTCAAGCTTTTTCTTTGCTCAGCTATACACTGATGATCAATGTGATTAGGAAACCAGTCCCTAAGACTCCAAACAGCTCCTTCCTCTCACTTCCTCCTCCTCCTCCTTTCTCTTCTGACCAGTATGGCAGTGAGTCCCCACTCTATATAGCTCCTCCACCTGAAACTCTCTAATTAGAAATCGAATTAAGAAATTTAGATGTGTATTTAGAATGTATATTTAGGCCATTTCTACACTACACTGTCATAGTGCTATTATTACACTTTCAAAATCCTGTGGAATTCTGGGGTTTGTAGTTTACTGAGGCCAAAGAGCTCTCTGGATGAGAATTCTAAATGCACCTCCCTAAACTGCAAATCCCAGGATTCCACAGCATGTTGAAAGTGGAATAATAGCACTGTAACAGTATGCTGCGGAAGTGGCTCTAGATACAAGAAATACACTTGTCAAGTATACAAGTGTGATGCTGCTTGCTTCCCTTTTGCTTTCTGAAATGTCACACTAGAAATTCAACACTTTTCATTCAATATAATCTGCTGAATGCGTCTACCTCTTACAAATCCATCCCACCCTTCCCACAATAGGAAGAAACTTTACTGCTAACCCAACAAAGAGAAACTTCCTTTCCATTTGGTTGAAAATTATCAGTTCAATCTGTTCAAGGTTTGTAGAAGAGTAATGGTGCTATTTCTTACCACATCCAGCTTGGGTAAAACAGTCCAGAGTCCCATAAATGCACCGGCACAACTGACATCCTTCTTGAGACCATTCACCATGTCCAAGGGCACCACAGTTCCTAAGAAATTGAGAAATGCATGAAGAGAAGATGAGTTCCTACTATTCCCAGACAGGCATCCATCCAGAAGTCAAATTCTGGATCCCTTCTTATTGGAAAAAGGGCATAACCCAGTACCTAAAATAGATTGGAGGGGGCAGAAAATTGGAAAAATTGTTCCATACCCACCAGGGGGCATTTGGGAGTATTTTTTCAATTTTCAATTTCCCCCCAAAAAGATTTCTGTGGGAGGCATCCCTGTTTTAAAACATTATATTCATAGATATGCAATCTGCTTTTATGTACCTGATTCTGGTGTCATATTCACAATGCCTTCCAGTGAAGTGTTTTGGACATATGCAAAAGGTCCCCAGGAAACAACTTCCTCCATTTTGGCAGCAGTGTTTGCTCAATTTGCTGGCTAGATTCAAAATCATAGATAAATAAAAGAACATCGCTCAGACCAGAAAGCAGAATAGGTCAGTATTATGCTTAAAATTATCATCATGCTTCACAGCTATCCAAAACTAGGAATGAACAGACATATATTATAAAGAATACATCAGTTTTCCAACTGCTGTGCTGTTTGTGGAGTTAAGGTTGTTTTTTATTATAATAAAACCTGGTTAAAAAAAAAAGAAATGGTTTATGGAAGTTTTTCAGCAGACCTTTTTCCCTTTCTTTCTTTCTTTTTAAATTTTTATTCTTTTAAAATTTTTTTGTCATGGTTGATCTATGTCAGGGTATGGCTCATGTACCTCTTTGGATGCTGTTGCATTGCAACTCCCAGTGTTCCTCATTGTTGGATGAGCTGATTAGGGCTGTTGGGACTTACAGTCCAACAGCATCTGGTGGACTACATGATTTACACCCTATTCTATGCAAATAGCTGATGGTTTGATTGTTTGAGTGGTTTAACTCCATGAGAAGAGATTCACCAGTCACTAAAATATTTATTTTAAAAAACAGCTAAATTAAAAATGGTAGGACAAAGTTTGCATAGATTTCAGGTGGCCTAGGCCTAAATAGGAGACCCAGCATGGGGTAGTGATTTGAGCATTGCACTATGATCCTGGAGACCTGAGTTCAGTTCCCTACTCTGCCATGGAAACCCACAGGGTGACCTTAGGTGCATCACACTCTCAACCCCCAGAAAACCCAGTGCCATGTAATAAATGTGGAGGATCAGCACACAACTTTTGCTGAGTTATCAGCTAATATATACTGGGTCCTGTTGTGAGTCACTGAAGTTACAAAGATCTGGTTGATCATTGCTGGAGGAAATATGGGAGGGAATTCCATTTTCCCCAGCATCACCTCACTTTCTGCTCTAGGGGTCTCCAAAGCAGCTTTTCAAGAGCTAACAGAGAGAAAAAATTAGAAAGGTCACTTCTTGTCCATTCCTTCCTTTCCCTAGACAATCTGACTTGCAGCCTGTTAAATGCTATCCTATTGGCCAACATGACAATATTATGCTAAGGACCAGAATGCCATTTGATACTGATTATACTAGATTCTCAGTATTTAGGATGGAAACATACACAAATCATCCTGAGAAGTCATAACATCTGCTGTTGTTGTTGTTGTTGTTGTGTGTCTTCGAGTAGTTTCTAAATTATGGTGATCCTATCGGCAACCCTATCACAGATTTTTCTTGGCAAAATTTTTCCAAAGGGGGTTTGCACTTGCTTTCCACTGAGGCTGAGGGTATATGACTTGTCCAAGGTCACCCAACAGAGCAGGGATTTGAAGCCTGGTCTCACTGTGTTCTGAAGCAACAATCAAGCCACTAACCCATGCTTGCTCTTCATAACATCCTAGGAACTTAATTATATTGCTACTGCTACCAAATAAAATGAAATATAAAAATTATATCATTTTATTTTGAAGAAAAGGATGCTACAAAGAGACACACTGACAAAAAACAAAACAAAACACTGTGAGCTTTGACATGAATCAAAACAGTTATGAGGCTGAGGCTGGACAGAGGTATTTTCTAAATGAAGACTTAAACTTTCATTGCTTTTGTTTCAAGCCCAATAGTGACTCTAGCTGAAACCGAATACATCAAGTGTCCTCTTTGTGAGGCTACAGACGCCTCCCCATTACCTCTACAAGACAATAACATACACACATGATCAAGTCTTCTCCCTTTTCCTCCCCATCTGGTTTTGTAGTATCTTGCTTCATGAAGCGCTCTGAATAGCTCAAAAACTTGCACATACATTTTTGCCCTTCTGACCTCATAAAGGGATTTATCACAATATGGATAGTGGATTTTTTTCCCCTTAGGGACAACAAAAGCTATTCTTTAATAGCTTTTTCTTGTCCTGTGTCTTTCAAGTTGACTTCTGATTTTCATAGTTTTCTTGGGACAAATTAAAAGTGATGCATTTTAAGTGTTTGAAAGTACTATGTAAGTATATTGGGTTTAATGGTTTGTATAGAAGAGCCTTGACCAACTTGGCATTTTCCATATATATATATTGGGCTAAAAATCTTGCCATCTCCACCCAGCCTGGACATTGATCAGTTATGGTTGATGATGCGAATGGCAATCTGACACATCTGGAAGGCACATATGTATAGGTGTATAATTTGATGCAAGCAACAAATGTTGTGGGCATGAATGATAATATGCCTATGGGGACGATAGTATGCCTAGTTGCTTTTCTTTAAGCAGCTCCTTTGTTGGTCTAGTTCCTAACACACTTGATGGTCTAGTTCAAAGCATCTTTCCAATTATCTAAGGAGAAAACTGCCTTTCCAAGAGGGAACAGGTCTGTATCAGTCAGTATGATAACAGTGATCAACAACCCCTTGAATTCAGTACACTTATTTTGATTTAAGAAATCTGTCTTTTTTTAAAAAAATCTCTTTTAAATGTTCTATCAGGACCAGAAAATAAACAGGCAGTTGTTCATGCAACAAACCACATACCGTCTGTGATCCCAATGAAAGGCAAAACATTGGAAGGTTTGTTCTTCTTCTTCTCAGCATTGAGATTATTCAAAACATTAAAAGTTTCCAGAGGTGTATTCAGCTTCTCATGGCTGGTGTTGTTATCACAGTCTTCTCCTTCACAAGCTTTAAAGAGAAGAAATGTGTCAAGCCCAAGTAATGGCAAAGTGGCAGTTTCAAAGCATCCATCAGTGAGCAAGAAACATCAAGAAAAGAGATGCCATCATCTGTTTTTTAAATAAAGTTGCTTCAAGTGGAATAGGAATCAGAAAATCAAAGTCACCTACATCTAGGGACAAAGCACAGAAGTTCCTCTTTATAATTATTTTAATTTAACATCAGATGTAGCATATTCCTAGATTTTTTAGGAGGATCCTGTCATACATTTGAATCCTGTCAAGAGGCTCTCATTGTGAGACAGATCACCTAAGGGAGCTCTAAACAGTTCCAACCTGTCAAATTCCTACAACACAGACATGGTTGGGCAGGAGGAGATACCAACCCATTCTTCTGCTGCTTTACTTTCCTCTCAGGCACCATTCTGAGAGGTACCTGCCTTTCACAGGTCCTATATCTCAACTTTCTGGAAAGTTGTGATGGAAAGCTGGTCTCCATTTGTACAATGTTAGGCACTCAAAATTGTATTTGCCATTTTTCAAAAGTGAATGATTCATTGCAGCATCTTTAGTTTGGTTACACATACATATTTTTAATTCAAAAATTCCTTACCATATCCCAGCTGGATCAGTTGTACTGACAGAGCCACACTTACAAAAACCCTGAAATAGAGAAATCAAAGTAAACAACAAAAAGACAACCAGCATCATTTCAGAGCAACATGTTAGTCTAAATTTAAAAGCAAGTCACAGCCACAATAGAAATATATCACTGCTAACTGTAGCAACTATAATAATACACCCATGCAGCAAAATTAAATTAGTCCTCAGTAATCAAATCACTGAATACCTTGAAGAAAGCTGTTATACTTAAAAGAAAGATAATTCTCAGAGCAGATAGGAAAACATTGCAAACTTAGTTTATATGCATATTTTATGTGACAAATTGCATTTATTTACCTTAAACTCTGCATTTTCTCAGTACTATCCTCTTTTCGAAATCCACCTGCTGTGAAATCTCACTGGCACCCCAGATAACAATATGCACTCCTGACAAAGGGAATGAGAATTCAAAAAGTGACTTAAAGTTACACAGCTTGTTCAATTTATAAGAAAGAACCTCCTTTATTTCTTAAAACAATTGATGCTATAAAGTTCTCTCCTCCCATTTTGTCACCTGACTCTATTGACTTAGTAGAGTTGCCTGAGGTTGAGATTAATGTCCTTACACAGCCTCTGAAAGCAAGAACAGAAGCTTTCAGATATACCTAATTCTGTTTTTTTAAATGTAGCACTTAGTCAATGTCTCTTTTCTTGACATGAACATTCTTGAAAAATGTTCTACAGCATTTAACTGTTTTTATTTGATCTCCTTGAACAATGGGCAAGATGGGCAAGGTGAGAGAAGTGCTGAGGAAGAATTTCTTTAAGAAATACTGGTTTCTTCATATTAATTCTTTATGAGAGTTACCCATACAATCCTTCCATGGTATTTTAGCACCTTTAAGTCCTAGTCAATAGTAGTACCAGAAAACCCAATAGGACAGATACCATTCTATAATCTACCTAGGCAAATTTCAAGTTTTTGCTGTTCTTAATATGACATCTGTACATTTTGTATTTTTCTTTCTCTAGTGGTTGTTTAATTACAGAACTCTAAAATCACAATGTAAAAAATAATGACACAAATTGTATTAGAGTCTCCAGAGAAGTTCTGCTTAATAGTAGTATTTCAGCTGTACCATCTGTACATTTTAGGAGATATAAATGGCCCAAGTACAGTTAGGAATTATTGCCATACTCATAGTAAAACTTGGAATAGGCTCCTATTGAAATAAATGAGGCTTACTTTAGCATTGATGACTAACTCAAGTGTTATGGATTACAGTGTGGCTACTCTAAAGAAGTATGGATACAGTTCACTGAATCCTATGAAATAAATTAATCATGATTAGGGCTGCAGTCCTCTACCTGCTTAATTTCCAGCACTGAACTCAGTTGGACTTAGTAAATGTGCATTGTCAGTGAACTCCTATTACTTTCTATGAAACGTGAGCCCAGATAATTTTGGTTCAAGTGTGGGAATCATGTGGCCCTGGAGAGATTAATGGATTGCTAGTTCTTGAAATCCTCACAACTGGCTGTGCTGAGGAGGGCTACTGGCAATTGTAGTTCAAAATATCTGGAGGGCTGCATGATCCCCCCCATTCTACACCCTCCTGAAAATATATCCCTTTAAAATGTGTGGGCTTAGTTATGAATTAACAGATATAGCAGTGATGAACAACTGTGGGTTTCCAGCTCCTATCCATACCCAATATAGCAAATTGTGAAAGATATTGGGACCTGTAGTCCAGAAACATCTGGAGGACCAGGTTTTTTTTTTGGTTTTTTTTTAAAGAGAACAGTGATCCTCAACTTTTGTTCCTTTAGCTGTTTTTGGACTTCAGCTCCCAGAATCCCTCATGATGGGTCATGCTGGTTGGAACTTAGAGGAAACCCAAAGCATCTGGAGAACCAAAGGTTGACCACGACTTTTTCAAAGTACACCTTTTCATTAAGGAATGAAATAACTAATCACTGTCTATTATTTAATGCCTTTGTGGAAGTTTTCCACTTGTTTGAATGCAATTAAATGCAAATTGCTTGGTTAGGATCCAAATGTCTGCAAGTTCAACTTCTGTGTGCTTTTTATATAGGATATAATTGTGGATTCTTGCACTGGCAGAAGGTTGGACTACAGAACCCTTGAAGTCTTTTTAACAGCCCATATCCAATCTATTGTGAGCAGAGGAAAACAAACTGAGATCTTTTGTTTTCCCTGTCTGTGCAAGAGAGAGCATCCTTATGGTCCTAAGTGTGCTACAAGTTCTGCCACTTGTTCTACAGTGCAACTACCTTTGATTTCCCCTTTTCACATGACGTGGAACTAGCAATGTCCATGAGAAAGATATTTATGCTAGCAGAATGGCTTTGTTGGATGCTAGCCAACACTATCAGTTATGATTTGGATTATATATAATTTTTGAAATAAGACCCCAAGAGTTTAAAGATTATGGGCAGCCCATGGTACATTTTCATGATTACTTTAGATATTGAGAATGAAAATATTCAAAGTGTGTACAATAAGAAAAGAACATTGCATACTACCTGAATTTGGTAGGAATAACCTTCTGTATGATAGCCAGTATGGTGTAGTGATTTGAGTGTTGGACTAATACTCCAGGAGAACAGCATTCAAATCTCCATTCAGTCATGGAAACCCTGTGGGTGAACTTGGGCAAGCCATATTCTCTCAGCATTAGAAGAAGGCAATGGCAAACCATCTCTGAATAAATCTTTCCAATAAAACTCTAGGTATTGTGTTGCCATAAGCTGGACTTCATACACATGTGATGCTACATAAGAGTATGTTTTCTGCTCCACCTAGAAGGAAGCCCCACTGAACTTATTAAGAATGTAATTCCAACTAGACTTGTATGTAATTTCATTGCTGAAATAGAAAGCTGGCCTTCTGTGAATTGCTCACCTTACTTCCATTTAAATGATTCAAATAAATGTATAGAAATTCATTTACGTTTTGTTGAGCTCTAGGGAACAAAAGGCTTAATTATTAGGCCCTAATACGTCGTGGTCATCATCCAAACTTTAACGAATACAGAGCTAATGGAATGCTTAATGTGAAAGCTAAATAAGTAATTAATTAGTCCTTCTGAGGATTCAAAATAATTGTTCTGTGCATAGATATTGCATTAAATTAATTGTTCTTAACAAAAAATGCCTGTAGTCTTGCTCTTCTTTTCTCTTTCTTCCCACTGGAAACTGTTTACTGAAGTTCATTAGGGCACTGTTCTGTGAGACAAGATTAATTACCTCCAACTAATTGTTTTATAATTGATTCCTGAAACTACACATTATTGATCATTTGGTTCTGCTTTGCCTCTATTTG
Source organism: Ctenosaura bakeri (assembly GCA_948474755.1). Classification (NCBI taxonomy): domain Eukaryota; kingdom Metazoa; phylum Chordata; class Lepidosauria; order Squamata; family Iguanidae; genus Ctenosaura; species Ctenosaura bakeri. Next base: position 243,408 of record CAOLHI010000887.1, read on the forward strand.
TGTATCATTATCGTAAAGCATAAGAAAACCTCTAATGGGATCACTTGTGATTATGTAGTTGCTGATTACTTGGGGAAAGAAATGATTTCTCTTCTGAATTATATGAAATTTAAATTTAAATAGAGCAAAATGGCAAAAACCAACTCTTTGAGATGCAGGCAATAAAGCTTAGCAGCTCATTTAGAGCTACATAGCTTTAAATTGTGCACAAAGATAGCAAGACAATTGCCTACAGAAACTCTCTGACATTTGGCATTGTTGAATTCTCATAGTCAAGCTGCAATTTGTTGGGATGTATGAAATCAATCTGGCTTTTCCTAAACCTAAGATGAAATCTCCAGGCCATTATATAATAACAATTGAGTCATTCATTATTACCTCTTTGCCATCAGGCCAAATGAAGAGTTTTACTTAATGAAGATGATGCTTAAGTGAGCCTTGCTCTTTCAAAAGGAGGATCTTCACTTTTAGAATGTGTTACAATGTGTGCCATTGTTTTGTTTTGTATTTCTAGCAAAGTCCTCTTGAGAAAGGCTCTGTGACCTTACAGTGCCACGACAGACAGAAATTCAACAGGTGGAGTGATCTCTAGTGACAGGATGCAGGACTTGCAGTCCCTGCATCTGCTTGCTTTTTCTTCTCTTCTTTTAACTTCTCCTACCTCCACACACAACTGACTCCTACACATACAGTATTAGATTCTAGGGCCATTTACTAAACAGATCAGTAGGAGATTTAGCACAATACAGCTTTTCACATTATGCAATGAATATAGTGAACTCATAGTCATAAAATATGGTGATGGCTACTATAGGGCAGAACAGTTTTTCAGTGCAGGATCTACAGGCTGGAGGGGATTAGAATGAAGTGGGAATGCCCTTTTACCAGAGGCTGGAGCAGTTACTTTTTTGGACTACAACTTCCAGCACCCCCCAAGGCTGTAATTGGTGGGACATTCTGGGGGTTGTAGTTCAAAAAGTATCTTCTGCCTTCCACTGGCAAAGAAGAACTCCCCCAATATCCCAGCAAGTGTACCCTGGAGTCTCCAGTTAAGCTCATGGAAAGCTTCACAGATCTGGCATGGAAAAAAAACAGAAAAGGAACAAGCAGATCAGCAAGTACCATAACAAAAAAATTTCCAACAGTATAATGAGTAACAGCAACACGTTAACTTCTCAAATACTATATTGAGTATGAGGGACAAATTACTTTTTTTTAAAAAAATCTTTCCAAGCTCTGGTTAGAACTGCACTGCTGATTGCTTTAACAGAGAATTATTAAGAATTCACAGGCAATGCATCTTAGGCTACTGGTTGTGATAGGTGTGCACATCTTTCTGGTTGAGGAGCAGTATGCCACTGAACAATAGTTTTGGGAAGGCAAAAATGGAAGAGAGCTAGTGACCTTATGTCTTGCTTGTCACCTTCTCATAGGCATTTGGTTGGCCGCTGTGAGACACAAGATGTGGACTTGGGGTCCTTTCACACTCCATAGTTATAGCACTATGATTCCCTTTTAACTACCATGGGTATGTCCGATGGAATCCTGTCTTCTGCAATTTAGAGAGAGGCTTTAGAACTCTCAGTCAAATCGCTCAAGGGCCTCACTGAACTACAGATTCTGGGTTTCCATAGGCTGTCACCATGACAGATAAAGTGCTATAATTGTGTAGCGTGAGAGACTCCTAGGCAGACAATTCCAGCAATGAATTAGGGTTCTTGGTAGCCTGTGTCTGAAGAGGGTGACCAAGATGATCAAAGATTTGGAAATAGTTTAGGGAATAGTTTAGGGAGCTGGGGAAGTTTAGCTTGGAAAAGAAAAGACTGAGAAGTGACACGATAGATGTCATTAAATGTTTCAAGAGATGTCCTATGGGGGAAAAAAGCAACCTTGTTTTCTGCTGTTCCAGAGACTAGAATATAGACTAATAAATGCAAATTTCAAGAAAAAGGAATTCTATCTAAACATTAGGAAGAACCTCTTGGCTGTGGGAGCTGTTTCACGATGGACTATGCTTTCTCAAAGACCTCCTTCTATGGAGGTCTTTAAACAGAGGATGGACATCTCTTGAGAGTGCTTTAGTTGTGTTTTTATGCATGGCAGGGAGTTGGACTAGACGGCCCTTGCCCCTTCCAATTCTATGACTCCATGAAATGATTGTACAGTTATTATTAATTTTATTTATATCCCATCATTTTCCCAGTTTGGGATTCAAGGTGGCCATCCTGTGAAATCCTGGGGTTTGCAGTTTAGGGAGGGGCATTTAGAATTTTCAGCCAGAGAGCTCTTTGGTCTCTGTAAACTACAAATCCCAGAATTCCACAGGATGTTCAAAGTGGAATAATAGCACTATAACAGCATAAGGCGGAAAGGCCCATGGTCACATTAATGGGCAAGCAAAGATGTTTCTGTTTAGGTGGATGTTTGGCAACTGAGAAAGGAACACTTAAGAAATGTATGTGTGTTGAAATTTCTATCGATATTCCTTTTCAATTGCTAGTTATTCAGGTGTTTTTAAATATTATTTTAAATTGCATGTTAATGTTAAAACCACTTTGCTTTTATCAGTATCAACTTTTTAAATAATTTTATCAGCTTGAAAAATGTTGCATTAAAATAAAACACACAGCAAAGAAAAAGCTACAAACTATCATCAGGTAGTATCATATTGGTCCAACCTCAGTTTAAATCCGAAGTCAAAAGATGCAGTTCAGACTTAATTCAGATTACAGTTGGCTCTCCACATTTGCTAGGGTTAGGGGCTCATGACCCTCACAAAATTGGAAAATATCAAAATGTGTGTGTGTATCTGAGGGAAGGGCACTGAAACATGGTGGGAAAAGCAGGCACTCAAAGTCCAAAGCAGAGGTGGTGGTGGTACAACTAGATTGTTTGTTTTCTTCTTTCTTTTATTTGGCAAATCCCTCGCCTCTATTGTTCCTGAAGTTCAGGGCACAACCATATCCCAGAGACTGATATTCTGCATTTACTTTGTAGATGTTTTTGGTTGTTTTTGTGTCTGTATTATTTGCTTGTCTATATATCTCTATATTCCTTTCCAAACATAATAATCTAGAATTTCCTTTAGGAAATTTTACTTTATGGGAAGTTTTAGTATATTAATTGTGTTGCAAAATAAATCAGTCTTTTAACTTGTGAATCCCTTAAAGCAGTACTACTCAAAGTGCTGGTCCAAGGAGAAATACCATACCATGAACCACTGAGCTACAGTGTGCAGCAAGTGTCCAGGAAAAAAAAACACCAGTTGTAATTAACAAGCACAAATATGGTGCCAGAACCCTGCCAGATATCTTAAGAAGCAGTGCCTCAAATGGCAGTTAAATAGGATTTGAAACCGGCAGATTATTTCAGAATGTTTATTCTTTTCTATTCTGTTCTTTTCTTTCTATTGTGTCATCACGTAATTGATGAAGACTGCAATCCTACATCCACTTCCCTAAGCATATACCCCATTGGTATCTATGGAAGCTACCTTTGAATAAGCTTGTGTTGTAAAAGTTGTCATTTTTCTTTAATTACATTCAGCTTTCAAAGCAAATTATAAGACTTAATTAAATAAAAGATAGATGTGTACATTTTATAACTGAAGTAATTAAGGCCACAGTTTTGCATTTGGAATTCATCAGCTGAGGGTTTTTAGGATGAAGCCCTGCTACGCTGCCAGAATTTCTGATATGCTGTTACCATTAGAATGCTAACATAAAACATACTTGCTCTCTCTTTGTACTGCCTGTAGTGTTTTTATTCTAAAACAGCTCAGCTACACATAGTTTCTGGACCTAAATCAACCACTGCAGTAAAAAAGAAAAACCCGTGTAAAATATATTTACAGTAGCCAGAATTTCTGTGTGAAATGCCTATATTTAAAAACTGGTGTCTAATCTCTTTCTAACTGGAAAAAGCCCATATTATTAAACAAAAAAAAAAGAGAGAAAATGTAGATTTTAATACTCAATGGGAATTGTTAATTTATAGGCATTTCATGTGGTAATAAACTATATTTCTGATAAGGATGGCTTAAGAAATACATACCATTTAATTACTTTCTCTTGTGACTGGTGGTATTATTTTTCTAAGGACAGAATGTATTATTCTATTGGATTTGTGTTGTTTAATTTTTTTGTAAAACAAAAAAAAAATAAGTTGAAACATAATCGGCTTTGGGGAGTGGGTTTACCTTTAGAGATAGTTTGATATGTTAAGTAATAAGATTATATTTAGTAATAGTAATAGATTAAATGTAAGGGAAAATATAGAATTAAGAATGAAATTATTATAATAATAATGAGTATAATGAGAATGAGATCTAGAGATAGGTAACAAAAATATACAAGTAGTATCATATAGAGTAAGCTGAATAAGTTTAATGATGGTAATGGTATTGGAGAGAAATAATAATATAAGCTTGTTTTTGTTGAAATTTCTTTGTTTCACTATTATGTGTATCGCATGGTGTTTTACTTTTTTGTTTTGTTTTTTCTGTATAATCAATAAAAATTCAATAAAAATATATATATATGAAAGAATGTATTATTCTAACAGAAGAACTTAAAAATTACTTTTTTTTTTAACTTTCTTTTGGTGACGGAGCTATCGTTATTACAAGAGCTCATCCGAAAGTAAGCACTGCCACTAGTTCAGACAACTTTAGACCTTAGAGAAGCTTGCTCATTCTTAGCTTCTTTGCTTTCTAGTTCCATTCCATGACTTCACTGTTTGAGGGACATTACAGCTCTGTCATCCCTGATGTTGACAAGTCCTTTTAAATTTACAAGCCCTTGTGTTATACAGTCAAAGAAGATTGTTACCTGAACTCTCCTGAGTGTTCTGGTCTTTAATGACAAAGAAGGATGACATATGACCATAAAACATATTGCACTAATTATCAAGAAGATAATTTGCGGTATGTATATATTGTGCGCAGTAGGGTGGCTGCTTGGCTCCATAGTCCATCTCTTCTCAGAGATAAAAAAGATAGAGCAGGAAACTAATGACAGGAATTCAACATGTTGACTGTTTAACAATGAATGATCTGATTAATTCATTCAGCTGAACATCTCATGAGATTATTTATTTATTTATTGCTCAACTGAATGTTGTAGAAGACTAAACATCCATTATTAAATTTATAGACATAACATTAGAAATGTGACTTATTTGTAAATGAAATTCCAGATTTTTCTCTGCTTTTTTCTGTTTGTTATTTAAAGCTGTAACCCTTCAGATACTCACATAACAGTAAGTTCCATTGAACTCATTTATTTCTTAATGGACATGCATAGGTTGCCTGCTCTGCAAACCTTATTTCCATAATAAATTAATATTTCTGTTTTTCCTGCTTTCATGTAACTGTAATAGTGATTATTGTAGTGTAATTTTAGTGAAAGTGTCCATAATAACTGTGGTGAATAAACTTGCTGTTAGCAATGCCATTACCTAACACTTTGGCCATTTCACCCCAGGATTCCATAGGATGTTGCAAGTGGAGTAATAGCGCTATAACAGTCTAGTGCGGAAATGGCCTTTACTGTGCTCAGATGGTCATGTTATCAGCAACAGTTTTGCGGATGGTCATTGTCATGCTTCTTACACTGAATTTCCTTCCATGCCCCAACTCCCTAAACATTCTCTCTCTCTCTCTTTTGTGTAATAGATGAAATGGGTGATAGTTCACTTAATTAAGTTGATTAAACTCATGCTATAAAAAAAATGTATTAGTCTGTCAGGTGCCACAGGAATCTTTTATTGGTTTATATTTGTTACAAAATACTAACATGACTAAATCAGAAATTTGAGTTGTTTAGCATTTGAAAAGGGTATCCTATATGGGCAACCTTATATTTTAGTCTAATCATTTTAATCTGAAAGATGCCCTGACTTCCATACTAGGAGAAAGGCAGGGGATAAAGTTAAGGATAATGATAATGACTGTAATTATGTTGTTTTATGCAAGTCATTTCCCACTCATGGTGACCCTAAGGCAAACCCATCATAGAGTTTTCTTGGCAAGATTTGTTCAGAGGAAGTTTTTTCTTGCCTTCTTTTGAAGCAGAGAGAGTGTGACTTGCCCACAATCACCCAGTGAGTTTTCATTATTGAGTGGGGATTAAAATCTTGGTTTTGCTGAGTTCTAATCCTTAAACAACAACAACAACAACAACAACTACTACTACTACTACTAATAATAATAATAATTCTAGTTTTCTTATCTGAACTACAACTTTGCTCTAGCTATTTTAATAGATTCTTGAAATAATTCCTTTAGAATAGCATTGTTTTTGTTTTTGCTGGTATATTTGTATCCTTCTTTTCAGAGCTAAAGTGAGTGACACTTTAGAAAACAAAACAAATACATATGAAAATAGGAACTAAAACATGATAGACAGAAGACAACAATCGAGAGCCAATTAATCAATTAGTCAACAGTAACTGGAAACCTTAACCCACTGGAAAGAAAAATATCTATTTAGAGCAGCAAGTGGGAGGAGATCTCTTCAAAGAGAGACCTCAAGTCACTTCTAGAGTAACATAATCTTCAGCTGGTGATGAAAACCTACCAGAGAAGAGTCATAGCAACCTCTGCCCAGGAAGGCACTTGTGCCAATGCTGACAAAGCCTTACATGGCTCGTTTTATGGTCACCCTGGAAGATCTTATAAGGCAAGTGGAGGTCATACCAATAAAATATTGCACAAATTTTATTTATTACTCCACTGACTTCCTGGTTAAGAAATTTAGCACTGCCCAGCCTCTTGTCATTGGACTACATAATATTTACAATGCAGTGCTAAGGATGCCAATGCAGAACTGACGTCATTGGGACTTATTCCTAGGAAAATCTATAAAGAATTGCTGCTTTAATATGAATAATATTTGACTCGACCATATGATTTTCAGCTCCTATGTCTTAAGAATTTGGTCTATGATCCTGTGCTTTACAGGCACTGCTAATTCTGTTCATTCGCACTGAACTGCTGTCCAGTGATTCTTGGCATTTGGCTTCAAATATATAAATTTCAGGTTATACTGGGCAAGTAGTACAAAGATTATACATTTCCCCCTCTCTTCTCTTTTCATGGATTAAACACCTGGAATCAGTCATACACTTTGTTTATTTAGGACTGATTAATAAAGGTGGATGTTGAGGCTGCGAAAATGTATTTCCAGGGGATAAAATCAATGAATATATTCCTTTCCTGAAGCTTTCTGATCCATTTTTTTAATTGCCATAATCTTATACCAGACATTAGGTTTTAGTCACATCCCTTGGAAATTAAATGATGAGACACCATTGAATTAGCAGCACATCCAAAGCTGGATTGATGTTCAGCATTATACAAATGCCCCTCATTTTTCTTTTGACTCTTGAGTCATATGCAGATTATGTTTTGCTTCTAATAATTATTATAAGCCACTCTATTGTCAGACTGTGGAAAGAGTTTAATCAGCACTTCCATTATTAGCCTCTCCTTTGTAATGCTTTATAACTTGTGCATTAATAGTTCTACAATGCAGTTAGACACTAAGGCCGTTTCCGCACTAGACTGTTATAGTGCTATTATTCCACTTTCAACATCCTATGGAATCTTGGGGTTTGCAGTTCAGGGAGGGGCTGCCTGGCTCCTCCCTAAACTGCAAACCCCAGGATTCCATAGGATGTTGAAAGTGGAATAATAGCGCTATAACAGTCTAGTGCACAAATAGCCTAAGATTTACTCTTATAACAATGGTTCCAATATTTTGACTACTATGTTCTGCTCTACAAATACTAAAGCTAGATAGAACAAGGAAAGAGGCCTGATCCTTGTAATGGTTTTTAAAACCAGTTAAATGTTAGGATCTCAGAAAGAAGACACCAGGATGAGTGAGTGATGTATTAGCACCCACCAACATCATTGAATAGAGGCAAAGTAAGCATTTACTGTGAAATGACTAGGTTTGTGAGGGAGCTCACTGAAACTAGGCGGAATGAGCATAAGAATGAAACCACAATATTCTTGTTGAGTCAGAGGCTGTCAAAATTGTAAGACTACTTACCACATCTCATAGATCCTACTTTCTAAGACAAACTTAAATTTCATTTACAGGTACAGTGACCCCAAAAGGTGTTTTTTTTTTTTTTTAAGCTGGATGATGGTTGGTAATATCAAATCCAAATGTTATTTAAAAGGGTTCCAACTGTAGTTAAAAATGTATAGTTTTTGAATATTGTCAAATTGCAGAAGACGTAGAAATGTACTAGTTCAGTGCTTGACTTCATTTCTCTAAACCCTACATACTTTTTGTAAAGACTATCTTAGACTGATAAAGATATGTATGTGCCTCAAAAGTTTGCACAATGAATCTTGTGCCTTTTGATCGACTAATAAAGGTATTACCACAATATGGACTTTGAAACCTCAGTTCTGTTCCACTCTCCTTCTCTATACATTCACTGGCAGCAATTCCCTTGACAACTCTGACTTTATTTACGAGCAGTCATGCTGGTCAAGGGATGGGTAAGAGAGGATGCCAGTCTTAGAAGTTCTAGTACCTTGTGTTCCTCTTCTTCCATTATTTAAGTGCATGTTTTACAGAACTTTAATCTGTAGCTTCTCTTTTCTCAGGATGAAACCAGGTTCCTCTTTGTGCACATGTGTGAAGTGTTCTATGAGCAATGGCTAGCACTGCCAAACTAAGAACACGAAAAAGCTTCTCTGCTTTTAATGGTTGTTTAGAAAAGGGAATTTTGGCAGGTATTCCTCATAATACAACCAGGTAACAAGCAACACTTGCTGAAATTCATTCTTCTATTCCCCATTAAAGGTACAGTAATCCTCTCCAGTTTTTAATGTGGCAACACTAATGATGGCCATAAAAGTACAACAGCCAGCAGCACCAAGATCTTTGCTCTGCAGCTTCAGTAAGATTAATAACCCGGTCCTATGTATTTTTATCTATTTACTCAAGTTCAACACAGTAAGGAATTTTTGGTGATAAAAGAAATCTTAGGAAATCCAGGAAGTAACTGGAGCAGAAGAGGAAGCAAGCAACATATTTCCTTTTTGTGGTGGACCTCAGCCAGTGTAATTTCACCAACTTCACCATCAATAATCCAGCCCTTCCCCTGACCATGGAATCTAGAATCCTCTGCTTGGCCATTATTGATGCAGGTGGGGAGATCTGGGCAGCTTTAATTCAAAAATAACTTTTCCAAGTATAGAGGGGAAAGCTGAGGCTGCTCCTCTTTAAGTAGTTCTGGGCTCCTTTTAAGAAGCACCAGTCGATCTATAATGCCACCTTCATATTGTTACAGGAACAGTGCACACTTAAAATTGCTTATGCTTCCTTCTGAGGGATTCCTGGGATATTAGGAATAATAGCCTTATGGAACACACTGGATATCCTTCATTGGTATGGATTTAATGAAGTCTCCCTAACAGGAAAAGCTCTACTTGGGTAGCAGAAGGGCTCTTTGTGTGTGTGATTCTGTAGAAAAATAATCAGAAATTAACAATCCTTTAATCTGCTTATATCTCAGTCTTTTGTACATTTACTTGGAACACAATCTCCTTGAATTCTGAACAACTTGCCTATGACAAAAAGAAGGTGTTCTTATGTCAAACAGAATGTGTTCACCTGTTGATTTTATTTGGGTTTGTTTTATAGTTAGAATGTAGTTACAGCAGTTAGAATGCTGAGTAATGGGTTTTAATACAAAATGTATCTGAAAAATCTGTAGCAATGTGGTCTCATGCAAGCATTCTGGAATAAAAAGGAGGCTCATACTTTTCATTGGCCAGAAAAAAATTGTAGAGGTAATTCACAGACTATTGAAGAAAGTGCACGTGATGGAGTGATGTGCCTCTTGTTACAGCAAACCAACAAAGTACAAATGACAGAGTAGTTCAGCACTTTTTTTTAAACTATTAGATAGGTTTTTGAGGACTTCTGATGGAGTTGTTTGTAGTCCATGAAAGATGATGCCATAAAAAAAAATATTGGTTCAGACTCAATGTGCCATGGGATTCCTTTTTGTTTTAGCCTCACTTGTTAATGCTTCAGCTTGCTCATTTACTCCAGGCAAAGAAAAGGCCTTATATGCAAAAGATTATGGGGATAGAAGTTGAAGCAGGTTCTCAAAAAGGTACACAGGTGAATGCCTGAGTGACAGGTGTGCAAGTCCTTCCCTTAAATAATTGCAAATGATGGAGATGAGGCAGATCTTTTGTAGCCCTTTGTGAGGCAAATTGGATTGGATTGTAGTTGCCAGCTCTGTAGGGCATGTAGATATGATTTATCTAGCAGAGTGCTTGGTTAAATTCCAATAGCTTTCTGCTCTTAATGTGGACTCAATTACTGTAAAGCACATTGCATTAAAATCAATAGTACTTACTACTAAGTACATGGGCTTAGGCTCAAGATGTACCTCTTATTCAGGTGCTATTAGTGGAATTACCAATCCTAGAGGGGTTTATTCAGAAACTTCTTAATGTTACTTCTTAATAAAGTATTTAGGAATTGCTGTTTTAGCAGGGGGAAAGGTCAAGAGTAGTTAATTGAACCAATGTGATTGAGCATAGAATGAACTGGTATATTCTTTAGCCATCTATCTGTGACAGAAAACAGAACAAAATAGAAAACAAAGGAAAACAACATCAAGTGATTTGTTTTCAAATTAGAAGAAAAATATGCAATATGTCACAAATAATAATACATTAGCTTGCCTGGAAAATGATTTCACCATACACCAATCAGCTAGTTGCAGAAAGGAAACTGTACAAGCTTTTAAACAGGTGGCACTAAGTTGACTTTGTAAGCATGTGCAGAAAATGTCTTAGGAGTAGATAAGAAGCAGAAGAGAGTGATTTTCCAAACTGTATATTATGTATATGTTTGCAAGAAGATTTGCCTCCATATTAATGCTAAATGAAATAGACAATTTCAGTGTCTTGTATGAAATTATCCCTGGCTTATAGTAAAGACAAAAGATCCAGCATACCTGTTCACTGGGTTGCAAACTTTCATAGTTAATGACTGGTTTAATTTGTTTATTTTTTTATTTCTATCACAGTGCCCTGATTTAAAAAAAAACCTCAAAAAAGACATGCATAACTTGTATGAAGAGGACTGAGAGGATGGTAGGAGTGTGTATACCTTTTGAGGGAGGAGACAGAAAACATTTTTCGTAGATCAATAAACTGAATAAAATGTGGATTGACTAGTTAATAAAGTGTAAACTATTGTTGTTTTGTGTGCTTTCAAGTTGTTTCTGAGTTATGGTGACCCTAAGGAAAACCCATCATGGGTTTTGGGGCTGAGAATATGTGTTGCACCCTGTCACCCAGTGGGTTTCCATGTCCAAGCAGGGAATCAAACCCTGGTCTCCAGGGCTGTAGTCCGACACTCCAACCACTATACCACTCTGGAGAACTATAGAAAGTGAGAATTCAGAGGACAGAATTGATAGCCAGTAAGAAGAGAATACCTGTTCTGAATTAATAAATATAGAGTAAATGACCAAATAGGTAACAATTACTTTTTGTGTGAGAGATGTACTTATAATTCGTATACAATGCTAAATTTGCTAACTCTGCAGTTTCCTACTCCACTATACTTCGCAGTTTTGTTGGTAGTAACTCAGAACTCAGAGATAATGTCCATCTATCTAATCCATTCCCACTGATATCTTCATGTTCTCATTTGTGTTATCTGATACAAGTCTGTGGTGAAATGAGTTAACTTATCACATGAACTTACTATCTGCTTTGTTTTGTCTTTCAAGTATTTGGCACTCTCAAGCTGAAGTGGAGCAGCTACAGAAGACAGACAAGCAGAAAAAGTGCTGCTGAAGACCGATAGTGGAGCAGAACAAGATACCAGTGATATACAGGACAGTTGTCACATTTTCCTGCAAGGCAAGTGGACTTGCTCCAAATCTTATGCCAGCCACCTGAGACTTTCTGTTGACTTCCGTAGGCATTAGGATTTGGTCACAAATGAAGAGAGTCCTCCAATCAGGCCTGAGGTATTTTGGGGTCATTTTAAAGTCTCATAAATCCTGGCCATAGGATGTGGACAACTGTAGCTGAATACTAATTAGGCCAATGCTACTCTTGCTCCTGATCAGCAGTGTTCCAACTAATTTTAGGGAGATTTTGACAAATGAATGCAATTAACACAGCAGAGAGGCCAGCTCTGTTTCTAGAAGCTTGATTGTCAATCATATGAACCATTTTAGGGTGAGTATGTGTGTAGAAACATAAATTTACAAACATTTTTGTGGTTTCTTTGGTGGGAGGGCAACAAAATAAGGTCTGCTCATATGCTCTGTTGAGATTCAGAAGATGAAACTCAGGTATCTGCATTGGTACAAGCAAAGCCAAAGCCAGCATGATATAGTGGCTCAAGTATTGGACTAGGGGCCTATTCACACCACAGAATTATAGTGCTGTCATTTCACTTTAACTGCCATGGTTCCATTCTATGGAATCCTGGGATTGGCAGGATTAGGGAAGGGTGTTTAGAATTTTCAGCCAGAGAGCTTGAATGCCTCATCAAACTATAAACGCCAGGATTCCATAGGATGGAACCATGGCAGTTAGTGGAATGATAGCATTATGATTTTGTAGTCTGAATAGGCCCCAGGATTCTGGGAGACCAGAGTTCAAGTCCCCCCTCACCATTAATGCCCACTGGGTAACCTTGGGCAAATCACTCTCTCTCAGCCTTGTTGTTGTTGTGGTGGTGTGCCTTCAAGTTGTTTTTAACTTATGGTAACCCTACAGTGAACCTATCACGAGGGTTTCTTGGTAAGATCTGTTCAGAGGGGGTTTGCCATTGTCTTCCTTTGAGGCTGAGGAAGTGTAGCTTATCCAAGAGCATCAGTGGGTTTCCATGACTATGTGGAGGTTCAAAACCTGGTCTCCCAGAATCCTAGTTCAACACTCAAACTACTGTAGCAACCAGCTGTCAGTCTTAGAGGAAGGCAGTGGCAAACCTCCCCTGAATAAATCTTGTGAAGAAAACACTAGGGTAGTCTCACCATAAGTTGGAGCCAACTTAAATGCATAACAATAAGCAGGAAATGTGCCCCTTTGCTCTGATATCAGAGCCCAACTCAGTCCCTGCATTGGGGAGCAACTAGATTAAGGCAGGTTAGAGGCCCCCCTAAGATTGACCACAGGGGGCTGAGTACCTTCTGTGATTAAAGAAGATTAATCCAAAACTAATGTATAAAGAAAATGGCATGATACTGCCTGTTTTTTAGGATCTGGCAGGGTAGTGTACCAGCTTGCTTGCAGCTCCTTGGGAGTAGTGTTTGGCAATGGAGAGAGGAGCTGAAAACTTTGCAGAGTTGAAAACTAATGTATGGCAAAAAGAGGAATTAAGGCTGGGGCTGAGAATAAAGAGGATGACCTATGGACAGAGAGCATCTTTTCCTCTACCCAAATGTCCACTGTCTTAACACTTACTGTTAGAGCTTCTTTTGAATTTAATACTTACTTTAACATTGGATCACCTTCAGCTTCTCAAATCCCTAAAGAGATTTCTAGGGCTTTATTAATTTTCCTGAACAGCAGGGGTGGGCAAAGTGTGGATGCAGAGCCCAAAGGCTGTTTTTGCAGCTGCTCACTTAAATTCTCCAGGTCATCAGTTCTTGGGCCAAAAAAATACCTAGTGAGTTGAGTCTCAGAAACTTTGTCCCTGCCCCACACCATTTAACAATAAAATATACACTTCTTTGTCAAAACTACAAGGAAACTTCCAGCCACTTCTAAAGAGTGGACATTCTGCAGTCAGGTTGCCAGAGTGGAGAAGGCCCAATCCCACATCCACAAACAGTGCATTCATACCACTAGTGGGTCACAGAAGAGGTCTCTCCAGCAGACCTCAGTTCTCAGGCTGGCATATATATAGAGAAAAGTAGTTACTCAAGTATTGAAGTCCCAGGCTGCTTAGGGCTTTAAATATTATTGCCAGCTCCTTGAATTTAGAATGAAAATGTACTGGCAGCAGTGCTTCTTCATACACAGACCCAGTGTGGTGCAGTGATTTGAGTGTAGGACTCTGAAGACCAGGGTTTGAATCCCCAGTTGGCCATGAAAACTGGGTGACCAGGGGCAAGTCACACTCTTACCTTCAGAGAAAAGCAAAGGCAAGCCCCCTCTAAACAAATCTTGCCGAGAAAACCCTGTGATTGGTTCTCTGTCAGTCAGAAACAACTTGAAGACCCACAACAACTCCTTCACATGTTGAATCATTTAGAGGTTTAAAGGTCATCACAAAGATCTTGAATTCAGACCAGAATTATATTGGCAGGCAGTGCAAATCCCTTAACACTGATGTTACAGAGTGTCTGTATAGTATTTTGTCCTACAATCTAAAGGTTGCATTTTGTACTAGCTGTAGCTTTAAAGCCATTTTCAAGGGGAGACCCAGACCTACAGAACATTACTGTAATCTAATTGGGAGACTTTTAGTGCATGGACAACTGTGGCCAAGTTATTCGTGTCTAGCAAAGGCCTGAAATTTAACCAAAGCTCAACAAAAAAGTCATACAAAAAGTGGCACAACTAAATCTCATTCTGCACAATAAATGCATGTGGCCACTGGGTGACACTGTCAAGACACAGTTCTGTTGTCTTTTTTGTTTTTATTAGAAGTCAAGACATTTAGTAAGAAAGTTCTTTTGTGTCAGGTCTACAAAAGTTCATCTAGTCCCCCTCGGACTGCCTGCCAAGAGTGGTGTTACAGGATTAGCAAGAAATGACTTTGTTCTACTTGCAGTAGGTCATTGGTTTTCAAAGCACTGTCACATCTGATATCTACTTACAACAAAGCAAGCATAAGAAAACCCATTCCTGATTGTAAGACTCAGGTCATCTTCAGTGTAGGGGAACTCAAACATAAATTCAATTAAACGTCTCAAGGAGTGCCGTCTGTTAAGTAGCCAAAAAGATCTGTCGGTTTGTAGGTTATCATCCATACTACTGGCAGGCCTTCAGTACAGTAGGCCAGCACTATCTGTGTTCTTTCAATAAAGAAATATACTCCTCATAAAGAGAAACTAGGGGAGAACTAGATTCAGACTGTTTCTGAACAAACCTTTATTATATACGTTTATCACATTTATATTTTATGGAAGTGGGCGTTTTTGAATTTTCTGTCTGTCTCTTCTCTCCAGCATTCTCTCCTTTTGTATGCAGCAGGTTCATGAACTTCTGGTAGAAGAAAGAGATTGATAAAAGCTTGGTAAAATAAACATATTTCACTGGGAATCAAAATCATAGGTGTGTCATGTAGCATCATTCAGTGAAAAACACAGGAAAATCATTTGTCTAGTAATGCACTAAAAAGCTCAAGCTGCTGAAATAAATCTTGCTGAAATAAATCCTGCTGAGTGTATAAAATAAAAAGGAACACAGCATGGCACCCCTACCCATCTGGCAAAACCTTTTCTTGCAAAAGAAGAGAAAGAGAAATGGGGGCAGGGGATAGAGAGGGAGAGGGAGGCTTTTGCCATCTAAAACATTGTTGAAGTGTTTAGAAGGTGTTTTGCATTCCAATTACTAATCTCAGGAATACAATATAAATGTTAACTAGCATTCTGACCCTAAACATCTGCACCAGTGCCTCTGTTTGTGTTCTTGGCCAAACATCGGTGCAGCCTTGGTAAAATGCCTGTGTCATGATTCTAGACATTGCCATGGATACTTCAATGATCCACAACAACTTTGCACAAGTCACCCAGCTTGTAATAATTATAATTAACACCATGGCCTAATTAGGCAATGTGATTCATTTATTATTTATTATTAACTGCCTTATATTAGATGCATCATAAAATAAATTTTTTAGGCATTGCACACATAGGAGCAATTTCAATTAAAAAACCCACAATAGATCAATAAAATCCAGCAGAACATACTAGTGCTTAAACTCTGATTCAGTGGTCCTATGGAAATGCAGGGAGCACTTTAGATGGTTATGTGGATTATTATTTATTTCCAAATGTTCTAAGCTACCCTTGCTGAGTTTGGAGAGCTGTCTTGCTCGTTTTGCTGGATGAAGTTTTGGACTTCTGTCTCAGTGTTTTTCCTTAGGAACCACTGACTGAAAAGGCATAGGAGTTTCCAGTTGCATAGGGACTGGGGAAGGGGGTGCGATGGGGGCAGTTCGCCCTAGGCAGCAATTTTGGGGTGTGTGTCCCTACCTCGTAGCCACGCCCACTCAGTCCATAACCTTGTCCCCTCACACCATAGCCCACCCCATGCACTGTAGCCATGCCCCCTCACACTCTATAACCCCACCCGACGTCCTGTGGCCATGCCCTCACACACCATGGCCATGTCGCCCACGCATCCCCCTCCAAGCACTCCAAGCTCCACCACTATTTAGGCATTCACTATTTAGGCATTTCACAAAGGTTTCTGCCTACATTGAAAGAACTGGAGCTTAGAAAAATCATATTTAGGACTATAGTTCCCAGAACTGCACTCATCTTCTCCAGTGGCTATTCTGGATGTGGTGTCCAAAAGGCAACTTTTCTAAACATTAGAATGTGAACATGAATAGACCCACCTGAAGTTCCAGCTGTATGCTATGGGCACAACAGCTGGTCATATCAGTGGTAGGGTTTGTAATTGCCAGACATAGCAGCAGGGACAAGACTAGCCCAGATTGCCTTGTTTATTCAGTAGGTGGCACTGGGTGACTCATGGGAAGGCAAGGGCAAACCCAATCTGAACAAATTCTGCCAAGAAAACTCTGTGATAGGTTTGCCTTTTTAATATAAATATTTACATCCCACCCTTTATCCAAAGATCCCAGGGAAACTTACAATAAAATCAACTTAAAACAATAAAAAATTACAAATTAAATTAATTAAATTAAAAATTAAAGTTTAAAAGATGAAAAATATATTAAATAGTTTAAAATTGTTTAAAGCTGGTCAGTGGGCCTTTGAAGGTTGACAATGTTTGTTTATTTGTTATGTTTAAGAATTATAGCTTTTTAAAATTGATTTTGATTTTATGGAGAGTTTAATTATAAACAGTTTAAACTGGCAAAACCTTCTCAAATAGCATAATTGTAAAGGATGTGCAGCCTGGATAAAATCAGATTGGTCTGAACATTTTAATAAAAAGTCAGGTTTTAACCTGGCACTGAAATTATTGTAATATTGGTGCCAATTGGGCCTCCAGAAGGAGGGAATTCCATAACTGGGATGCCACCACAGAAAATAATCCTTTCCCATGTCCTCCCACAATGTATTTCTTCTGCTGTTGGGACATGGAGGAGAGCCCCTTAACTCCCAAGATCTATTGATCCATCAATAACGAGGTTCCAAGCTGTTTAGCGCTTTAAACATTATTGGCCCTTTCCGCATCCTACCTTTTCTTGGCGCTGGGGTGTGGTGCTCATGCAAGCAGCCTCTTGTGAGAGGCCCTTGCATCCAGGTTTCTTCAGCTCTGCACAAACTTCCTGCTCACACGAGAGCCCCACCTCTTCCTTTTGCAGTGCAGCCTGGGACCTTCCCAGGCTGCACTGAGACAGAAAGCGTAACTGGCCCAGCTCCCGAGGCTCCGCATGCAAGGTAAGTGTGCGCGGGACCTGGGAGCAATGCACGACTGCACACCATTTTCAGCTTAAAGCCAAAAATGAAAAAGTGCTGCGAGCTGTGCCTGCCAGGCCCTGGAGTGCTGCGCAAATGTGAGTGCGTCGTGTGGACCGCTCCTCACATTTGCGTGATGCTCGATGGACCCTTTCGCATGGAAAATGCCATGCAAATAGGGCCATTGCCAGCACCTTGAATTCAGAATAGAAACATATTGGTAGCTGGTTCAGTTCCCTCAGAACAGGTGTTACCTGATATCTGAATGGAATTCCAGTGAGCAGTCTATCTGTTGCATTTTGCATTAACTGTAGTTGGTCATCTTCAAGGGCACACCCATGTAGACTGCATTGCAATAGTCTAATTGGGAAGTTACTAGTATATGGACTACTGCAGCTAAGTCACTCCTGTTCAGGAAAGGCCATAGCTGATGGACCAATTGAAGCTGCCTCCAAGCACTCCAAGGAGGCTCTCCATGTGACCATAATCAGGACTTCTGAGTATGAGAAAGCCTTCAAGTGTAAAAATGTTCTCCCCATCAGGCTGTTGCTCTCCACGCATGGATGGGAATATACTGTAGATCTCTGAATGCCTAAATAGGGCCAATGATATAAAAAACAAACAAACCCATAAATGTGCCCAGTTTGTTCTATGGGAACTGGATGAGTTCAGGATGCCTAAAGTAGTAGTAGTAGTAGTAGTAGTAGTTGTTGTTGTTATTTCCTGCCTTTTCCAGGTTCGGGACTCAAAGTGGCTTACAACAGCTAAAGAGACATAGCTAAAATATAATAAAATATAATAAAATATAAAATATAATATACTATATTTTGGCTGGCATGCTTACTTATGGTACGGCAAAGCCGATGTACAGAAGTTATTTCTCAATCATGCAATTCGGAAATCTGCAGGATACAAATAAATAAATAATAATAATAATAAGTATAAATTCTTTCTCTATTCAAAATTGCCATCATGGGTTTCCCCAGCTGAAGCCCTGTCAATAAGAAGGCTAAGAAGGGAAGGTGAATGGGTGACTTATAGAGAGATAGTGCACCAAAGTGAGGAACAAATATTGTTGAAAGACCAGTTGCTGTTGAAAAAAGAAAGATATAATATACAGTGGTTTCCCTATTTACAAATTAAAGAACAATTTAGGAAGGAATGGAAACAGGAGGTATTGATCTGGAGGTCAAAGAGTTTGAAAGTTTGCTTCGTAAAGGAGAAAGGCATCTGTTATCAAAGCTGTATACTTTGTTGTTAACGTATGAACTTGCCAATGAATTTGTCAAAGAGTATATGGTAAAATGGTCTAAAGATATTGGGTGTCCAATCAGTTTTGATGAGTGGGAAAAAAGTTGGAAAAACCACAGGAATTACACTAGATCATATACGATGCAGGAAAATGCATTAAAAATGATGTTCAGGTGGTACCTCTCACCAGTAAAAATGGCTAAGATGTTAAAGAAGATTAAGAAATAATGTTGGAAGTGTGAGAAAGAGACAGGAACTTTTTTTCATCTCTGGTGAAGCTGTAGTCATGCTAAGAAATATTGGTATATGATCCGGTCTAGAATGCAGAGGTTGCTGGGTATTAAAATCTATTTAAAACCAGAGTTCTTTCTATTGGGCATTTTCAATTTGGAAAAATTTTTGGAAGGAAGGTTAGATAGACTGATACGGTACATGACAACATCAGCTAGAATTGTATTTGCTAGATGTTGGAGAAGTAGGTTGGTCCCAACAGAAGGTGAATGGTTTCAAAAACTGTTAGAAGTTGCAGAAATTGATAGATTAATGTATGTGTTAAATAATAAATCTAACAATAAGTATTTAAGAGCATGGCAGCCCTTGACAGATTACCTACAAAACCAACATTATGGAGTCAACTGATAGGTAGATAAGCATAGTTTTGATTACTCAAAGTAAGAGTTTAGGAGATTGGGAACCAAATTGGATGTAAAAAAGATGTTGTCCACAATTTTTTTTCTAACATTGAGATGGAGATACTTGGGGTATATATAATCAATTTCAAAAGTAGATGGGTTTTTTCTCTTTTTGGTAATTATATTGTGATTATAAAGTGAAGGGAAATAGTATTCAGCTGAGAGGCAGTGGTCATTTAATGATACCAATAGTGTTAAAGTGGGGAATGTGTAATTAGTAATCAGCTGATCAGTAATCTGTTCATTACAGACTCCTTTTTATTTGTTTTTGGAGGGAGGCAGGAAAAAATAATACGAACAAGGAATATTCTTTCCTGTGGGGGGAGCCCTTCCTCCTTTCTCTGTTTCTCTTTTCTTTCTCCTTTTTCTAATATCATATTTTTCTTCCTTTTTTCTTTCCTAACATACAAAACCACATACCACATACAAAATACACCACATACAAAAGTTAAAAGTATACTTTAACTATCCATAAAATTAAAATCAATTAAGAACATAATGCTTAAAAATGCCAAATAAACACTGCTTTCAGACTTCAAAGGCCTACTGAAATAAAAAGGTCTTAACCTGCTTGCATAAAGATAGTAGAGAGGGTCTCAGGCCCTTTTTGCAGCGCCGGCACTCGTGCGACGGAGGAGGGCGGCTCGCGCAAGAAGCCTTCTCCGGGAGGCTGCCGCTTCCCCCTCCTTCCTTCCGCAGGTGAAGGAACGAGCGGGGAAGCGGCAGCCTCCCGGAGGCGGCGGTGGCTCGCGCGTCCGTCCGTCCCCCCGCGTGCGAAAGAAAGGAGCCTGTCCCGTCCATCCCCCCCCGTGTGCGCGAGAAAGGAGTTTGTTGCGTCTGCCCCCTCCCGCGCGCGAAGCAGGACGTGTCGCGTCCGTCGCGCTAGCGCCCTGCCCCACCCCTTCCTTCCGCAGGGGCGGAGGGAAGGAAGCACGACCCAGCCGGCTCCCCGATGCTCCGCACAAGAGGTAAGTGCGCGCGGGTGCTGGGAGCGTTGCGCGAGCGTGGGTGATTTTCGCTTGGAAGCGAAAATCAAAAAAACCGCGCTCGTGCCGCTTCAGCCCCGTGAGCCTGGTGGAAGTGGGAGTGCGTCGTGCGGAGCGACGCTCCCACTCGGCTCACGGGGCTGTTGCGCGAGAGAAGGCCCGTGCGAAAAGGGCCTCAGTCTAAACTTTTTTGGAAGAGAGTTCAAGAGCTTAGAAGCAGCCACTAAGAAGGCCCTCTCCCATATTCCCACCAGATCTATTTGTGAAGACTGTGGATTAGACAGAAGAGCCTCCTCAATAGATCTCAAAGCATAGTTTGTAAAGGAGAATACAGTCCTTCAGATAACTGGACTTGAGCTGTATAACCAAAACTTTGAATTGTGCCTGGAAATGAGTCAGCAGCCAGTGGAGCTGTTGCAACAAGGGAGCTCTGTGCTCCCTTTAGATATCCCCAATTAACAATCTGGCTGCAGCTCTTTGGACTAGCTGAAGTTTCCAAACATTCTTCAAAGGCAGCCCATGCAGAGTGCATTACAGTAATCCAACTGAGAGGTAACTAAGCTTTGTGGTCATGGCCAGATCTAATGTCTCAAGGAACAGGTGCAGCTGGCTAACAAATCTTAACTGTGTAAAGGCACTCCTGGCTACCACTGACACCTGAGCTTCCAGGCTTAGGGCTGAATCCAGGAACACACCGAAGCTGTGGACCTAAATCTTCAGGGGGTACATAACTCCACCCAGCACAGGCTGAATCCCTATTCCCTATCTACCTTTTGAGTGACCACTTCTGTCTTGTCTGGATTAAATTTCAAGTTGTGTGTCCTCATCCAGTCCATTACTGATGATAAACACCAGTTTAGGACAAAGATAGCCTCCTTGGATTGGGGTGGAAATCAGTCGAAGAACTGGGTGTTATTGGTATATTGATGGTGCTACACCCCAAAAATCTGGACAACATCTCCCAGTGATTTCACATAGATATTAAATAGCATGAGAGACTCCACAAGTCAACAGCCATGCAGTCAAACAGGAATCCCTCAACCCCACTTTTTGGGTTTGCCTGTCTAGGAAGGAAGGAATGAAGCCACTGTAAAACAGTGCTTCCGAGTTCCATCTCAGTAACGTGACCAAGAAAGAGATACTATGACCAATGGTATGAGAAGCCACCAAGAGGTCCCGCAGAACTAACAGAGACACACTCTTCCTGTCCACTTCCCAGGGTAGGTCATCCACAGGTGATCCAGGCTGTCTCTGTCCCATAGCCAGGCCAGAAACCAGATTGAAACAGATGTAGATTCTCATTCAGGAAACCCTAGAATTGAGAGGCTACTGCACGCTCCAATACCTTGCCCAGAAGTGGAATACTGGAAACTGGCTGATAGTTGTCGAATACCATGGGATCCAAAAGGGGCTTTTTCAGCAATGGTCTTATAATGGCCTTCTTTAGGCATAACAGTATTCTGCCTTGTTTTAGTGAAACATTGATCACTTCCTCTATCCAGCCCCTCTCCTGCCTTGTTTTAGTGAAGCATTGATCACTTCCTCTATCCAGCCCCTCTCTGGCCTTTTTTGCCAGAAAAGAAAAGGATCTAAGACACATGTGCTGGGGAAGAATATAAGACACAGGTGTGGACTCTTACTTTCCAAGAATCCTGACCACATCTTTAAGGTGCACAAATTGAAAAATATCCATTAACACAAGCAGGGATCCATTGGATGTGAAATGAGTTTTGGCCCCCGCTGTCAGGCAACAAAAACGACAGAGAGAGAGTGATGCTATATTGTCAAGTGGCTGCACATCTCACTTTCTTTTTTGAAGACTCAGCACAAACTTCAGGTCTGACAAACTGGAAAGAAAGGGATACTGATATGCAGATATGGTTCAAAAAATTATCCACTGTGATCCTGAGAGTACTAGACTTTGATCACAAGACCATAACTGTGGTAGACCACAAAGCTGTGATACAGCGCTCCTTTGGGATATCTGTTTTCAAGCTTTTGTGTGCTTTTTGAAAGACTGCAGGTTTTGTCTTTGCCTTCTTTGATTCTTTTTATTTACAAAGACCTTCAAGATGAATGAAAGATTTATACTCCTGTCTCTTCAACTTCCCTTAGATTTTATTGAGTAATGTTTCTGCTACTGATTAAGTTTCTTTCTTGGCATTTTAGACTTGAATTTTAGCTCTATTTTTTCCTGATTGATCTTAAATTGTATTTATTACTGGGGAATGCACTACTTTGCTGTCAGTAATTTATAAAACTGCTAGCCAGATCACTCTTGGAAAAAAGAGAAGAAAGAAAGAAATTGAATTTGGGATTTTGGTACTTGTATAAATATAGATAATATGACCCTAAGTTCTAAATCTACCTCTGTAGAATCTGGATCTAAAATAATTCATCTAGACATTAAAAGTGAATTACAAGAAAAAAATGAATACGGAACAAAATCCAGCAGTAAAATATGTTTCCTGCGTTCTCATAAAGAAAAAGTGAAATAAATGTATTAATCAAAAAACTTTCAGCTTTCTTGTTCAAGTCTCAATCCTATCTAGCTATTGCTATGTGTCAAATTGTAAGATGAAAAATATGCAAGGAGGTGCTGTGATCATGGGAAGCTGAGTCTGATGACATAAGCATTTTCTTCAAGCCATTTGATCCCTTCTACCCTTCATGTAAAAGAACCTGATAAATTTTCAATTATGTAAATCACATTTATATTCCTTTCCTACTTGAATCACATATGAAAGAAAACAAGGTGTTATTCCTTTTTTCTCTTACGCTGTCCCAAGTCATAATGACACCTGAGGTGGATCAGCAGGTGCTCTTCCACAATTCGCCCTAAGCTGAGGTGAATACTATTGATGGCAAAAATATTTTGGAACCTGAGGCAGAAAATTCCACCAACAAATCTCCCACTCCCTTGAAGTGAAAGTACAAAAATAATAAATTAATAACTAATAATTTTCTAATCAACTAGAGCAGCTGTTCTAAAAAACCCCAGACTGTTTCTCCCCTCAGCAGTTGCCTGACCTTGACAGTATAGTCATCTCTGGGTCTTCCAACCAGAGCTTGGAAAAATTATCGTTGAGGGACCAGAACTTGGATTCCATCCACCATAGACATGTCCCTATTATACTAGTATATATGCTATTGTGTAGTGGTTTGAGCATTGGACTATGACCCTGGAGGCCAGGGTTCAATTCCTCACTCAGCCATGGAAACCCACTGGGTGACCTTGGGTGCATCACACACTCTCAGCCCCCAGAAAACCCCATGACAGGTTTGCCTAAGGGTCGCCATAAGTTGGAAATGACTTGAAGGCACACAGCGACAACGTCTATGATTAAGGTTCATTTATGATGTCAAGCTGAAGGAATCAGTCCCTGTGATCACACCAGTGGACACCAATAGTATTAATACCAAGAACCCCAATAGTATTAATACCAAGAACCCCAAAAGTTATTGCTCTGAAAAGACTGTGATTTTTCCCTTCTCTGTTTATGTGTCTCTCTTCCCCCACCCTCTATTTTTGCTTTCCTCATTAGGCACTGCATGTGAAAATGACTCTTAAAAAACATGAAAGGCACCATACTATAAATAGTTTTTTTCCTGTTAAATATTTGACAAATGCCTTTGGTTATGAAAAGCTAAATAAATAAATTGATAACAATTGTCCAGTAATATGGAAAATTATAAGTCAAAATTCATGATTCATTCAAAATTCATTTCCCCCCCCAAGTGTGTGTGTGTGTTTTAATGTTGTGTAAGTATCCTCTTAGTAATAGGAAACCCCAACAAACTTGGTTTGTTTGTTTTTTTTTAAAAGAAGGAGATAAAGTAGGGGAAGTATGAAGGAGAGGAACAAGGGTGTTTTCTAACAAATGGGACTTTGAATTGTCCATTTGTGAGTTCAGCTATGAGTCTGGCTCATGCTTACTGAGTTTCTAAAAATTGTAAACCCTTAACTACAGTTTTGCTTTCTGGGAAACAAAGAGAATAGTGAAGTCCGCACCTCAAAGACTGACTGTAGAGGTCTTTCACATCTGCATAAGCAGCATATCAAAATGTCTAAGAACATTGGCCACTGTTAAAATTGTTCGCTGGTGACTTTAAAAGGAAACTGTTTTATTATTCCATTTCTCATAGGCTGGAGTAGACATCGGTGTTATAGAAAGATATGCTACAGATAAGTACAGTAGCCTTATGAAGAAATGTTGGGGAAGACTAAGGGAAGGTATATCATAGGGCATATTTTCACAGATGCATATTCATTAGAGCAGATGGCAAAGGCCAGAAATGTATTGATGGCTTAGGCCCTTTCCACAACTTATGGCCATTTCTGCACTAGACTGTTATAGCTCTATTATTCCACTTGCAACGTCCTATGGAATCCTGGGGTTTGCAGTTTCCCCCTCCCGAAACTGCAAACTCCAGGATTCCATAGGATGTTGCAAGTGGAATAATGGCACTATAACAGTCTAGTGCGGAAATGGCCTTAGCTTTTTTCAGTTGTATCTGGTGGCGATCCTGGCAGCGGTTCTGCTGGGAAGTGATTGCAATAGCAGCACTGCCTTCCACATGGGACTGGCTCCCTGCAGAAAGGAGCATGATGGACACACCACTTCCTTCTGCAGTGCAGCTGGGTACTTTTCCAGACTGTACTGGGGCAGGAAGCACTGCCAATGTACTTCCTACCCTTCCACAGGACAGTTAAGTGTGGGATGGTGGTGTGATCGTGGGTCATTGATGGGAAAACCATGAATGATTTAACCCACGATCATGCCACCTGGGTATGGGAGAAGGACAGGATGGCGACGACATCATGTGGAAGGGTCATTGTGGTTCCTTCCTTCTCCTGTCCCCATGGTGGGATGAGAGGATGCTGTGGAAAGGGGCTCATTCTATTATAATTGGTGGTTATGACAGTGTAAGTACTTTTTTTTTTTTTTTGACATTTCACAGAGGTATTCTCCATTCCTTGTACAACCCTTTTCCCCAGGCTCCAAAACAGCAGCCGGATGATGCAGCAGTGCCCCTAACCCAAACAGCTACTGACTGGCTACAGGTGTACTGGAAGAGCATCCTCATGTCTTCACTCTGTTGCCATCCTGTCTCCTTGCAGAACTCCTGCACAACTGTGCTGTTGGAGCACCATCAATGTCAAAAAGGATTTCGGCCTACAGTTTTAAGTGTTGCTCACCTGTGTGGAACAGTAAGTAGAGATCAAAGACCACAGAGAACTTTTTAATTACCTCAGAAAATGTCGACTGAGGCAGCTCATACATCCTGCTTGGAGCTACTGAACAAAGTCATTCTTACAATGTGACACTGAGTAACTTTCTTGCCAACTCTCATAGAAGTCTCATGTTTTCATGCATTGACTCAAAACAATCTACAAGACTGGCCCTACACTCAGCCAGAGTGAGACAAATGCTGCTGGTGTCAGATGTTAGAGATCAGCTATGGCAGCCTCGTCAAAATTCCTCTTGAGCTTGGTAGCCACTGCCCTCTGCAGGAGGACAGAGTTCTATGTGTCATGTGGCTTGTTCCGCATCTTCCAAACTAACCTGCTGCTCTCAGGTGTGTTGCTAGAGACATTGTCTTACCACCACTGTTGATGGAAAATTCAACTTTCAGGCTGGTCCATTCTACTTCTGTACATGGAAAGAGAAAGGAGCATCTTGTCCTTGCTTCAAGCACCAACATGTTTGGGATGTCAATGCATGCCAATCTGTTAAGGGCTTAGGGATGATTGTAAGTCTACCAAGACCAAACTATTTGCATATTCTTTATTTTCCATTTTTAAAAGATATGTAGCTAGATATAGATATAGATATATGTGTGTGTATTTTAAATATGGAATGTCACTAAAAGGAAACCGCATAAGAGAAACAAGACTGTGTATTTAGTCCTATGGTAAGCATCAAGAGTTGCTAAATGTATGTGTAGTGAATGTTGTCCTGCCATGCCTTAACCTAACAAGTTAGTTATTAATTAAACTTTGATATTTTATTTGTTTAGTGAATTTATTTGTAGCTCTACATAATTTTGATGAAAAGCTGCAAAATAACATATCATCTGAAAAACAGTCAATTATTTATTTATAATATTTATCACTTGCCTCCTTGCTTAAGGACAACCTACAGCAATTTACAACATTACAAATCTAAACTTCACAATTTCAGCAATAAATTACCAGTTAGGAAGGTGATATACTATTGCTAATTTGGAATATAAAAGGTAACTTTTTTGATAGTCAAAGGATGAAGTCAAATGCACACTCAAGACACACTCAAGCAGTAGTACCTACAAGGATTTCCCACACAAACTCAGTGAAGTTTCTGAATGAATACAAGCCAGACACTCAAGCTTTGCCTCAACACAGTCTTTCCTCTTTCAATTTAACTTATGGCAATATTTCTGCCAAACACAGAAGTGCGTGATGATCTCATTTTCAGTTATGAGCTTCTTCATTTTCATCCTGTTCTTGTAGCATTTTCAGTCTTTTTTCCAGCCTTTCTTTCCATTCGTTTCTGAGTCTAATTGGGAGAAAGATATCTGGTTAGCATGTGCATTGCTTAGCACGAAGAAAATTGATGGTCAATAAAATCTGCATTTTAATGTTCCTTGGGGACATTAGTTGGCTATATTCACAAGGAGTCTCTTTTCCATTCTGATCAGAGCGTTTGTGCCTGTAATGTACCATCTCCTTTAGAAAACCAGTGGTATGTCTCCCCATCAAGAAACCATATAGGTACATGGGCCAAGGCCAGAATCCTCTTGTGCCTTTACTTCATTGTAATTCTGAGTTACACTAGTGTAACTACTTTTTCTGATGTTACACAAGGAGATATTCAGTACCTCCTTGTGCAAACAGGTGGCTTTGCAATGGCTGCTGGAGGGGCTTAGCTCTGTTCATGCCCTGAATAGTCACTGCTGGTTGTTGTGCTGTGTGGGTATGTGCTGAAAGCTGCCTTGTGCTGCCACCCAGCTGGACATCTTTACCTTTCCAGATATCCTGGGCCTTCATACTATTGGATATCTGTGGTAACACTGGCAGCCTCAAATAGAATCTTGGCCAGTATCTTTTCTCTAACAACATCCTGATTATGTGATTCCTGGGGAGAGTAGAGTGGACCCATCTTTGCCTAATGCCCCCCCATACTTAAAATGCAGAGGGGGTACTACTACTACTACTACCACTACTACCGCTTCTCCTCCTCCTCCTCCTCCTCCTCCTCCTCCTCCTTAATATTTTATTCATCTATATCCTGTTTCCCAATGATGAGTCTCAAGCATAAATAACATAAAAAACCCCATGCAGATTAAAAACTGTACAAGAACTTCAGTAGTTATTTAAAAGCTATTTAACAATTTATAAAGCTAAAAACATGAACATTCATTCAAAGACTATATTGTTGGTGTGTGCCTTCAAGTTGTTTCTGACTTATGGCAATCCTAAGGTGAAGCTCTCATGAGGTCTTCTGGGGGCTGAGAGTGTGTGACTTGCCCAAGGTCACCGAGTGGATTTCTGTGGCTGAACAAAGAACTGAACTCTGGTCTTTAGGGTTGTGGGTCCAACAGTCAAACCACTATGCCATGCTGGCTCACACTATATACCACCCATAAAAACAGAACTGCAAAATATTAAAAGGCCATCTCAGTTAGTTGCTAAAAGCCTGATGGCATAAAAATGTTTAAATTTGCTAACAGAAGGACAGCAAGGATGAAGCAATCCTGGCTTTCCTAGAGAGGCAGTTCTAAAGATTGGGAGCATCTTTGTGTATCTCTTATTCCCACCAAATGAGCCTAAGGAGGGGTTGAGAGGGAAGGTCCTTTCCAGAAGGCTCATAAAAGGGAGATACAGTCCTTCAAACAGCCTGGGCCCAAGCCATATAGGGTTTTCTAGGTCACCACCAGCACTTTGCTTTATGCCTGGAAACAGATTGGCAGCCAGTAGAGCTGTTGCACCAAATAAGTTGTATGCTTCCTGTAGCTAGCCCCAATTAACAATCTGTCTGCAGCCTTCTGGACCAACTGAAGTTTCTGAGCCCTTTTCAAATGCAACCCCATATAAAGCTTATCACAGTAATCCAAACAGGGTGTAACCAAGGCATGTGTTACTGTAAGCATATCCAACATCTCCAGGAATGGGCATAACTGGCATATTAGCTTCACTTGTACAGATGCACTTCTTATACACCACATGATATGATTTAAAGTAGATAATTCTACCTTTAGAGAGCCGACATGGTTTGAACACTGGACTATGGCTCTGGAGACCAGGTTCCATTCCCCATTTGGCCATGGAAACCCACTGGGTGACCTTGGGCATATCATGCATTCCCAACCCCAGAAAACTCCATGAAAAGTTTGCCTTAGGGCTACCATAAGTTGGGAATGACTTGAAGGTACACAACAACAGCACAGTACCTCCAAATTTCCAGGAATGAGATTCTTCCTCTTTAATGTTTTTAATTTTTTTGAAGGGGAAGCGGTATGGGGTGTGCAACTAGAGCAGTTGTGAGAAATCATATAATAATTAAGTCATTAAGAGTCTGTTTTGTTGTGTTGCTGTGTGTCGTCACATCATTTCCAACTTCTGGTGACCTTAAGGCGAAATTATCATGAGGTTTTCTTGGCAAGATTTGTTCAGAGGCGGCTTGCCTTTGCCTGGTTCTGAGGCTGAGAGAGTGTGAGTTGCCCAAGATCACTCAGTGGATTTCCATGGCTGAGCAGAGAGTTCAATCCTGGTCTCCAGAGTTATAGTTCAATGCTCAAACCACTATACTGTGTTGGTTCTCAAGAGTCTGTTGGCAATTATTATCAAACACGGAAACCTAGTGAGTTAACTTGGCAATTCACACTCTTTCAGTCTTAGAAGAAGGCAACAACAGACCACTTCTGAATAAGAAAATCCTGTAACAGAGACTCCATAAGTTGGCATCAACTTGAAGGCAAAAAGCAATAAGATATCAATTAGTGTTAGGGCATTATATCTGTGGGATCTAAATGCCTTAAAGGTACCAGATCGTGTCTGAACTTGGAAGTTAAGCCAGGTCAGCCCTGATTGGTACTTGGATGGAAGGCCATCAATGAATACCAGGTGCTGTAGGCTATATTTCAGAGGAAGGGGCAAGCAAAACCATCTCTGCCAAGTTCACCCAGTGGGTTTCCATGTCTGAGTGAGCATTTGAACTCTGATGTCCCAGAATTCCCATCCAAAACTCAAACAACTATACCACACTGGCTCTTAGAGCCTTTCCGCACTACACTGTTATAGCGTATTATTCCACTTTCAACATCCTATGGAATCCTGGAGTTTGCAGTTATGGCTGGCCCCTCCCTAGACAGAGTTTGCAGTTATGGCTGGCCCCTCCCTAGACTGCAAACTCCAGGATTTCTTAGGATGTTGAAAGTGGAATAATAGCGCTATAACAGTGTAGTGAGGGAAAGGCTCCCGGTATTAGGGACTGAATAAAAATCCAATATTCTGTCAAACCGTTATGCTCCTGAAATCTTAGTCCAATACAGCTACTACACCAAGCTGCTGAATTGTAAACCAACTCTTATATAAATCTCACCGATTTTCCATGTCCCTTCCAACTGCAAATATAATCCCACTGACTGAATAGGTGAAGACTAGTTGGAACTATCAATTGATTTGTGTGTGAACTGTGCAGTTCCTGGTAAGAATCCACAGATATTCCTTTGGAAGTGGTTGGTGGCATGATGACACAAACTGTTGCCATTCTAGACCTTCCAGCTGCAGTCACTCAGTACATTCATTGCGTTTTTCTGTGGGACTGTGTGGCCAAGAATGAGTGTAGCAGCATTTTTGAACTAGCTGTGTGAGGGATGATTTCTGGAGCTCTGGAGCACATGGTATCCTGAGAAATTAGAACAGTTTCCAGTCAAGTTTGCCTTCACACTTTCCAATGGGTTTACAAGCTTGGAGATGAAGTTTAAAAGTGCTGTTTAATAGTTCTTAGAGATGTTCCTAAAGATCATTTTACAAACAACCATTTTGATTTTGAGATGGTCCCTAAAATCTTCTAAAACAAGGCTGGGCAAAATACTACTAGCCATAATAGCCAATGGTGAGGAATTAGTAGAGTTGTGATGGAAAAATATCTGACCACCCATGCCTAATGGTCTAAGGACTCAATCACTTACTTTTTAAAAAAATTAAATTTATTAAAACAGTTATATCTCACCCGGTATAGTAACATCTCTCTCTCTTCTTTTATAATAAATTCAGTTTAAACAATGTAGGATCTAAAACAGTAATAACATTAAAGAACTGAAAAATGTGTAACATTCAAACATTTTAAAACTAGATCTGGATAATTAGATCCCAAAGGCTTTAATAAAAGCCCAGATTTTAACTTGGTGCTGGAATGAAACTAATGTTGGTGCCAATCAGGCTTCCAAGGGGTGCCAACTGAGATGCCATAGTTGAGAAGATCTCACATCCTCTCACAGTATATTTCTCCCACTGGTGGTATGCAGTAGAGGACCACTCCAACAGACTTCAGTTTTCAGAAAGACATATTTTCCCAACCTCATTTTAGAATAGCTTAAAGAATTTACTCTTTTTGGACCGCAACCATCCAAATCCCCCAATCATCATAGCCCAAAATGAAGAAAAGGAGAGAAATATTTCCGTTTTCTCAATTCCGCACCCCCCCCCACTTTGCACCCTGTAGATAGATTTGTGGCAAAAATTTTGGAGAGGACAAGAGGCAACGCAACCCCTTGCTAATCTCATTTTTGTGTTATTTCTTTTCACCACTTTTTCCTTTACACTTTCCGCCTGAATTTATAGAAACAACTGTGTGACGTGTGTGTATGGGCCTTGGGAGTCCTGTGTCCCTCTCCATGTGTATGTGCTTTCATGTCACATGCTGACTTATGGTGACCCCATGAATTTCTCAGGGTTTTCTTAGGCAAGAAATACTCAGAGATGGTTTTGCCAATTCCTTCCTCTGAAATGTAGCTTGCAGCACCTGGTATTCCTTGGCAGTCTCTCATCCAAGTACTAACCTGGGCTGACCATGCTTAGCTTCCAAGATCAAATGGGATCCAATGCTTTTAGGATATTTAGGCCATATTGGGAGCCCTGTACTTTCCCTAATATATTCTAATTTTCTAAAATCATTCTTGTAGCAAAAATGATTTGTTTTGTTTCTCTTTAACTTAGCTTCAGTCTGTCTTAGTATGAAATAAGTTTATACTGGAGCATAAATATTTGGGCTGGCATCCTATTGGTGAGTTATGGGAGTGTAAGCTGGACTTACATCATTGCAATCTACTTTTTTGGTCATTGTGTAGGTCTACCAACTATGCAATGGCCAAAATCTCTTGAAACCTAGTTTTTCTCAGCTGAAGTCCCTCAAATTCAGCCAATTCCTGGTCAGTGGAAAGCAGGGGGAACAGCAAAGTGTCCAGCTCTTTTGCTATAGCAGGACACAGAGCAATGATACCATCAATAGGGACCTTCAGAGACCTCCGGGGGTCCCTGAAAGCTTTTTCATAGTATGTCCAACCATAGGAAAATAGCTGGTTGCTTGTCTGCTGTTACCTTCACTCATCCTTCAGCTCTACCTTCCATTAAAAAAAAAGCCTGCCTTGCACTCATGGTCTTCAGATTATGTGCCTTTAAAATGTTTGTTCCCAAACTTGAGTCCTTAGACATTGTTGGACAATAGTTTCCAGGACTCCTGGCCATTGGCCATCCGAGGTAGAGCTTCTGGGAATTGTAGTCCAACAACATATTGGGCTCTAAGTCTGAGGACCAATGCTTGAAAATGGTAACAGTTGGAGGAGACATCAGAAATCATTTGGCTCAGCTGTTCCCAGTGCAGGAGTCTTGCACTGCTTTACACTTCAGCATCCCTGACAGATTCACCTTGTCCCTGACTGCCTTTCTTGCATTTGAAGACAGCTATCTCATCCTTCCTTGATTTCTCTTCTCCAGGCTAAATCTACTCAGCTCTTTCTACCAGTTTCTCATCAGGCTTGATTTCCAGACCTTTTAGTTGACCTCCTTTGGACTCACTCCATTCTGTCAATGGGAATTGGCTTCTTTGTTGTAAGAAAGCAATTTCTTGGGGTTTCATTCACATTCACCCACTTCTACCACTAATATGTGCTTTCTCCCATACAGGAGAGGTTTTTAAACCTTATCAAATGAAACACAAAATAATAAAATTGCATACTCACTTTGTCAGTGCGCTTCTTTTTTTACGGTCTTTTTCAGCTTCAAGATGTTGAGTTTGCTTCTCAATGGTCTTTTCCCAGAAGTTTTTCAGTTCCCCAGTCTCACAAGCCAGAACTTCGTGGCGAAAATACTGACTGTTCATTTTCTGTAAATAGAAAAGATATCCACTGTATGCACAGATTATAGCCTGAAAAAATGTTCTATCTCTTAATAAAGTTGATGCTGTTGCCCTCCTTTGCAAGGCAGATTTCAGGAGAATGAATGAGCTTTTCATTCATAAAGCCCCAGCAACTGCAGACTGTAATTGTTCACCTAACAGGGTCTGTGATAAAAATATCTGTCACTTCCATATAATTGTTGCTGTGACCTTTTAGATCAAAACATAGGATAAAATTATTGCTCTTGCTTTGGCATATTAATGAAGACATTTTGTGGCATCTGTAGATTAAGAAAAGTAATGGGAAAGTAGCAATGACATTTTCAAGGTATTGCAGAGATATCAATTACTGTGGCTTACTAACAGTCTAATTTTCTGCTCCTTAGAGGAATGCAATACTTATCAGTCAATGTATCTCTGGCACATATGCACCTGTTTGTTTTCTCAGACTTCTTCAATATCAAGAATGAAAAACTCAATTTGTATCATTTATTTTAAAAAGGTAATCAAGTTCTACAATCTTCCCTTTCCATTATTAGAATCCCACATGTTTTGACCCAGTTAAAACTAAAATTAGTATTTGGTGATGTTGGATTTCAAACTTCTCAAACTGCAAGGCTTTGGAGAACATGCTCCAATTTCCAAGGCCAACTTATCTGAGGAAGCTTTGATCTAGACCAGGGGTGGACAAATGAGGTCCTCCAGTTGTTTGTTGCTACAGCTTTCATTGTTCCCAACCAACATGCTATAGCTCATAGTAAAAATTTATGGGAGCTGCAATTCACAAAAAGGTGGGATAACTAATATGGAAGCAGTTGCCCTCATATCGAGAATGAGCTGAGATGGTTCTACAGAGTCAGGAAAACAAGCAATTGCCACGTTTGAATGAAGCATCTATTCTCTCTCAAATCACTTTAGGACTGGTTCATTTAGTGGTAAGACTAATGTTGCACACCCCTCAGCTGAAATCCAAAACTCCTTCGACTCTCCCAGTCTGCCAAATACCTGCTTGACCCTCCTAGTCTGCCAAGGGCCCTTGCAGTTTCTCATGAGATATTTTGTGTTAATTTACAGGAACAGGTTGGATGTTATGGCAAAAATCTTACCTTTTGTCCCTTCACATTATTATTCTAGAACAACCTGTGACTAAAAAACCACCTACATATATGTGAGAAGTGTGTTTATTTATAGTATTTATGTTTCACCTCCCAGCCCACCAGAGCCTTCAAGGCAACACACAACACGTAAAAATAGTTAAACAATACAAAGCAAAGCAAAACAAAGCATCCTGTGGTCCACTCCTTTTTAGATAATCAAAAGTAATTGTTTGAATCCATATTTGGACCACTATGTGGAAGGAGAGAAAATTTAACCCTCTTTCTTTTCCCAAATATTTACCTCCTTCCCATCTGGTATTTTGAAAAAGAGAAGGTCTCCATTGGTGTTAACAAAGGTCTTTCCGAGTTTAATTCTCACCCCTCACTCTCGTGTGTGAGCAGCACATCAGAAAATAGCAATATCAATAGCATATGTATTTCTACACTGCTTATCAGCTAAGTGCTCTCTAAGCGGTTTACAATGTGTTAGCTAATTGCCCCCAACAAACTGGGTACTCATTTTACCATCTTGCAGAAGGATGGAAGGCTGAGTCAACCTGGAGCCTGGCAGGATCAAACTCACAACCTTGTGGCTGCAGTACCGGCATTTAACCACTGAGCCACCAGGGTGCAGTGGTTAAAGTGGTTTAAGGAGTGGGACGAACATTTAAAATTTTGCTCCTCATATACTGGTCCCAGTCTAGATTAGGGCCTCAAACACTTACTTGGAAGCCATTAAGAAATAGAGGAGCAGCTCTACATACTCTATCATAAAAAGAGTTTGGCCCTAAGGTGACACATAAAGATAGTACAGTACAGGCAAATCAGTGTTTCATTTTAGTCTGCCCACATACTTTTGACGTTTTTAAAAACATTTTTTAAAAAAAATATCTATAGGATTTCTTTTTGTGAACTATTAATATATTTGTGTCCCAACACAATTGCTTTTATAAAGAATATTGCTGGAATAACACAAGGATTAGAATTGGCTTGACTACAGTATCCTCTGAAAGAGATAAAGAAACCATCCTGGGACCAATGACTGCAAAACTGAGATTTTAGGCAGCAGACCATTCTATGAAGAGATAAATTGTCAGCAAATGGGCACTAGGGACCCTGGAAATGGCTGCAGATGGTTGCGCCTATGACTTTATATGAAGAAACATATTGATTTTTCAGTTAATCACTGAAATATTTAGCTTAATTTTAAATGGGAGTGAGAAAGGTTAACATTTATCCATGGCAGTGAGTTGCAGATACATGTTCTATTAAAAAGCTATATTTTCTTTTTAAAAGGTTAAGTCAATGGGTTTCCCCGCTGTTTTATTGCTTTTACTTCTAGTAGCCACTTCAAAGAGATTAGATTTTATGTCAGAACAAAAAAGACACATGCGAGCACATCTCATAATAAAAAAGGGGGAAATCAACTGATTGGTTAGTAACTCTGCAACCAAAGTTGGAAAAGTAGGGAAATGGCCTTCTGCTGTGTTTTCCGATTATTCGTGTGTGTATGGTTGGCCCTCCATATTAGTAGGTTTCACTTTTATGGATTTGATTATTTGTGAATTTCTCCAACCCCTGCCCCTCACCTGAGGCACTTCTTTTCTGGAGAACCTTCCCTCTTGGTGGCTCCAGTCAGACCATGAATCCCTATAAAAACATTTTTCCAGTTGTCCTCTTCCTCCACCAGCTGCTCCCTGACCAGCTACGGATGGCTCACAGCCTGATTTCTGAGCACCACAAACCCTCTCCCACTGCCTCCCCATAGCCAAGGAAGAAGATGGGTGAGAGAAAGGAAGCACAGGGCTACCATGTTGACCCACTCCCTTTCCGTCTCTTTTCCTTGACCTAGTTTGGACCTTGGGAGCCTGTTTCCCCCACTTTTGTCTTGGCTGCCTTCCCACAGATGCACACACTCATTTTGATATTTGACATTTTTCCATTGTTGTGGAAGTCCTTTGCCCCTAACCATAGCAAATGTGGAGAGGTGACTGTACAGTGTTTTTTAACTTAAGCCATTTCTGCACTAGACTTTTATAGTACTATTATTCCACTATCAACATCCTATGGAATCCTGGGGTTTGCAGTTTCGGGAGGGGCCGGAAGGCCCCTCCTGAAACTGCAAACCCCAGGATTCCATAGAATGTTGGAAGTGGAATAAGAGCGCTATAAACATCTAGTGCAGAAATGGCCTTACTTAGGATCCTTTCATGCTACGCATTTACAATGCTATGATTTCACTTTAATTGCCATGGAAATAGCCCATGGAATTCTGGGTTTGCAGTTTAGGGAGGGCTATTTAGAATTCTCAGCCCAAGAATGCTAGTGGCTAACCAACCTACAAATCTCATTATTCGTTGGCAGTTAGACTGGAATCCGAGTGGTATAACTGTGCAGAATGAAAGGACCTATAGGTACATTCAAATTGCAACTGGCAGAATTTCTTCTGCGATATAGTATCGTGGTGAGTTCCAGCCCAAAGAGAAAATAAAGATGACATGAATACTAGGGAGACATCAAAGATAACAGAATTTAGAAGTTATAGTTACAAATAAGTAGTTTGTAGTTAATTTCTTTTTCTAGTTATGAAGATATAATTACCTTATATTGCCACTGTACCTTAGCAAAGGATAATTTAGCCCCATCTGTCTTGTAGCTATAACCTTCTGTTACTTTTAAGTTCTAGAAATGTGGCCCCACTGAATGGTGAAGCAAGGATATCTCGTGGTTCAAGTGTTTGCATGTGTTGCTGCTTCTCCTCTGTAAAGGCTATAGAGGCAAATGTGAGCAGGAGGCAACTATATTTTGAACCATATGCCAGCAACTTTTAGCTTTTAGATATTTTAGTTATTCCTAAGAAACAGGAAAGTAAAGAGTGACTTTTTTAAAAAAAAAACCTTGGCATTTTTAGAGCATGGGACTATACTTGTGACGAATTACCTTTCATAGCGCTATAACAGTCTAGTGCGGAAATGGCCATGGAAACACATAGGGTGACCTTGGACAAGTCACACCCCTTCGGCTTCAGAGGAAGGCAAAGCAAACCTCCTCTGAATGAAACTTGTCAAGAAAACTCTGTGAAAGGTTCATCTTAGGGTTGCCAGAAGTCAGAAACAACTTGAAGGCACACAAAAGTCTGCTAGGTAACTGCAGACAAGATGATGTGAGAAGATTATACGATAGGATTCAGGAAGAAATTACTTCTGGGGAGTGGATACTAGTGTTTTAATAAGAGTGGAGGCTGCAGAACAGCAGCCAGCCCATTTTACATTATAACTTCATCCTGTTTTACACATCATTTGGGATCCCTCCTGAGGAGCACTTGTATATCTAGCTTAATTGTGGTATAAATTATAAATACAACAAGTATTCTTGAAATGAAAACATATCTATGCTTAGCCACATATGACATAATGACACTTACTTCCAAATAAACATGCATAGGATTTCACTGTTAATTTTGCAAATATCCAGAGTAAGCTTTTGAATTTGTCCATGAATTATGTTTCCTTCCTCCTCCATCAAAATCTGATTCCACAAAAATCTGAAAAGGCCTGCGGTAGGAAAACAGTACCGGTATGTCAGAAAGGAGAAAGAGAGGGGGGCCAGAAGCAGAAGCCATGGATAGCGAGACCATAAGAAAAGACAGCAGCATTTCCTATGAAAAAGGATATACAACAACATCATACTTTCCAACTGTCTTTATTGGGAAGTGACAGTTTCAGTTTATTCTCTGTCATCTCATTTTTTCAACTACCGGTACTTCTCTTCCTTTCTCCTCCTCCCACTTTTTCCCTTTGTCCTCAGTTTACATCAGTTGTTGCAACCAGTTGTTGCCAAAGTAGTTTGCACTCAAATAAGGGGAAAGAAATATTCTTCTTCCCAGTAGGCTCAGGCAAAAGCAAACTGCTGTAGCCTCTCCTAGTTTGCATGTTTTTCCTCATTAAAAAAAATTGTTATCTTGACCACAATCTGATGTTGCTTGGCCACATGTGCCCCATCATCTATGAAATGTTGCAGGATATGTAACACATAGGCATTTCTGAAGGAATCATTTTTTTCTAAGAAAAATGATACATGATAAAACAGTGGCCAGATCCTATTAAACATGCTAGACAGTTAAACAGTGGCATGTCTTAACAAATATTTTGTTGTTGTGTGCCTCTAAATCGTTTCTGACTTACAGCAACCCTAAGGTGAACCTATCATGGGTTTTTCTGGGACTGAGAGTGTGTGATACACCCAAGGTCACCCAGTGGGTTTCCATGGCTGAGTGGGGAATCAAATCCTGGTCTCCAAGGTCGTAGTCCAACACTCAAACCATGGTAAAACAGTGACATTTCTTAATAATTGTGGCATATGGTAAACAAGTACTTGGTAAGAAATACGGTTAATAGCAAAACACCGACATTTTTTGAGGAATGGTATTTCCTAAGAAACATGATATATGGTAAAACAGTGGCATTTCCTATGAAATACAGTACACAGTAAAACAGTGGCATTTCTTAAGAAATGTTGTTTCCTAAGAAATTTGCATATAGTAGATGCTTGAATAGGGCTGCAGGGAAAATAAAATGTACCAGTATTTCAGATTAATGTGGTATGATACCCTATTCTATCTCCATCAAAATGCTATTGCTTACTCCAGTTTCTCTTACCTGCAACCTCTTCTATATCTCTTATCATAGGGGAAAGGAACATTTAGATATATATCTATACTACTCACGTCTCTTCAACCACACAAATTTCATTAGTCTTGCTTTCCTTACCAGGCTCATGTAAAAAAAACAAAGCTGGGAACTACTAATCTTCATGTAAATTAAATTATTGGGCTGGAAGTCCAAAGATCTTGTATGTCAAGAACAGAAATAAACTCTTTGAAGTGGTCTGTTTGTTTTCAAAGCTACTTTAAGCAAGGCCACTGGATTTGTGTGGCATGCCCAGCAGCATTTTTGACTTTTTGTCTCTGGGCGGCAAACTCCCTGCCCTGTCACAGGATACCTTTAGTATTTTAGTACTGCAAGAGTGCACTTCAAGAAGTAAAAGTACCAGGTTTTCTTGGCTACCTGGAGTGTGCAGATCTTTGGAATCTGCCCCAAACTTCCACACAAGTTTGTGTAAACCAGGAGTGTAGATGATGGAGGTGGGATGAAGGTGGGGGTGCAAAATGAGGGCATTTCCTGAAAATAAAAGTTCTGACACACACACACACACCAAATAATTTTTTCTTCAATATAAAGTTGAAGGCTTTCACGGCCAGAATCCATACGTTGTTGTGAGTTTTCCTGATTTTGAGGCCGTGCTCTATTAGTATTTTCTCCTGATGTTTCGCCTGCATCTGTGACTGGCATCTTCAGAGGATATGAATTTTTTCTTCAGTTCCCAAATTTCTAGCATTGCAGTAGCTTAACATTTCAGTTGAGCGTTCAGAAATACAGTTTACACTTCCAAAGAAATGGAACAGACAAAGCCACCAAGGGAATGAGAAGTCTAGATTTCTAGGTGTGAATGATTTTTAATGTTTCATTTTCTGCAATGCTAGAAATTTGTAGAGACTGAGGGAAAATTTCTTTTTTTTTTATAATATTTTTTAATGACAGGATATATATACAAATCAACATAGGATACTAAAACAAATCTTATAACACATAAGTTACAACAATATAAGGGGAAAGAATATGGGGAAAAGTGGAGGAGATAGGAGGGATAAATACGAAAGGAACCACCACAACAAAGACAATTGAACAAAATGGTTAAACACAAATAATTACAAACACTTGGATACTTCCATCTGGAATGCAGATACTACGTTAGTAAAATCTCATAATCAGAGAAAATAGTAACCTCTCCTCCCTAACAAAAGGGAGAATCTTACTTAGCTGCAATGAAATACCCTTAAAAAAGCATGAACAACCTCAAGGAATCAATATCAATCAGTCAATCACTACCTTCTATTAGAATACAGCTAATTGATTTTAAAACTGTTACCATTAGTAATCATCATCTTTGTCCTATGTGATCAGATGGTAACCGTGTAAAACATACTTCCCTTAACATTCCAAATTCAAAACAAGCGGTGACTTTTCTACTATTTTTGCCCTCCACTGCCTTAATCATCAGTGAGTATAAATACAGTAAGTAACTTATAACAATAATATTCTGATCTACTCCAGCACAGAGAAATAAGCAGTTGAGAAATTAGATTTCAATTAAGATTCTACATGCATGATTAACTGGGCATAGAGATCAACAACGAAAGGCAAATGCAGAGATCTTTTTATTTTGTAGAAATGTAGCTAGTGGCTCCCATGCCCTATAAAATTTACTGTCTAACATATTTCCTAGTCTGTAGGTCATCTTACCCAATCCTGCAATCTCCATAACCTTTTCTTACCATTCTTCAGTTGTGGGGATAGAAGTCGATTTCCAATGCCTGGCAAAAACTATTTTAGCTGCTGCCATAAGGTGCCACATTAATCTTCTAATCTGGAAGTGAGGCCTTGGTTTGGCTCTCCATATACCCAGTAAAAAAATTCTGGTATCAGTTCAATCTTCATTTTTAGAATCTTTTGCATATTAGAGCGGATAGCAAGCCAGAATTTCTTTGCTGTCACACCCCCACCACATGTGAAAAAAGGTGCCAACTTGATTCGCACATTTCCAGCAGTGATTTTTCATTTGGTTATTCATCTTTGCAAGTGTGTTTGGTGCCAGATACCACCTATGCACCATCTTTAGAGTGTTTTCTTGCAATGCATAAGATCTAGAATTTGTCATGTTGTTTTTCCAGATTGCTTCTCACTCTTCCAGTGAGATGTTATGGCCTAAGTCTCTTGCCCATTTTATCATGCATTCTTTTATAGTCTCGTCCTCTAAATTAAAAGTTAGTAGCATTCTGTACAACCTGGAGAGTAAATGTTTTTCCCCTTTTGACAAAAAAAAAATTCCAGTTCAGTAGGCCTCAATCCAGCCCCTCTGGTTTAGAGATCTTTTTTAAAATCTCTCCTTGAGGGAAAATTTCTTACTGGGAGTGCAACATCCTCATAGCTACTTCCCGGCTAAACTTTCCTACTCATTCAAAACTGGAGAACGATTTGCCCCAAGAGGAAGCAATGTGATGTCACTTCTGGGTTGCTCGTAAGGCATTGGAGTGAACTGCTAGAATATGCAGGGGGGGAAATGGGAGCAGGAAAACTACTTGAAACTCCTTGGCTGCAGCCACAGGTTTCGAACGAGATCTTTTGATAGAGGTGCAAAAAGCACCATAGGAATGTATTAGAAGAATGGTGGGGGGGGGGTAAAAGAAATAAAAAATAATAATATCAGCAAAATTCTAGCTCTGAAGATCCAAGTGATAATTATGCTTTCTCAAGAGCTACAGGGTTGCTGGATTTTTTTTTTTTTTTTTTGAGACTAAGGCTGTATCTGCTAACATCTCATACCCGCCAGCATTTCACAAATGAAAACTGGGACACACATGGACAACATCAAGATGTTGATCAAGATGGTCAAAAGTCTGCAGTAATTGAAGTAAGCTGAGGACAAAGGGGAGAAGAAGAAGGAAGAGAAACTGAGATAGTTTAAAAGTAGCTGAAAAAGTGAGATGATAGAAAATTAATCAGGAGGGTCCCTGACAAATTGGGACAGTTGGCGGATTTAGCTTCTATGAATAGATCCTTACCAAGTGCTTTTTTTTTCGGTGGGGGTGCTTCAGGGGTCTTTGGACATCCCACAAAAAAACCCGAAAAAGGAGAACTGCCAAAGCTGTAAGCATCCAGGAGCATCAGTTCTCCTTTAAAATGAGAAACAGCCTCCTCAAATACCTTCTTTTTCTCAAGTGCTCCCCACCATTTTTGATGGAACTAGTAGTGGTCTTCTCTCACTTACATTTTCCTTTGGGGGAGGTGTGGCTTGAGGTGGGCCCCAAAGGTGGACAATTGGTCCCTATACCCAAAGCTTGCCCACCAATAATAAAGGAGAGCAAATCCAAGGATCTAGGGGTCTTGATAACACCAGCCCTTCACAGTGAAACTGGAAATGGCTGGAGGGCCGTGACTAGTATTGCCAGGTCAAGACTATTTCAGTGCTCTAATTTTGGGGGGTAAAACC
This sequence comes from Ctenosaura bakeri, assembly GCA_948474755.1. Taxonomy (NCBI): domain Eukaryota; kingdom Metazoa; phylum Chordata; class Lepidosauria; order Squamata; family Iguanidae; genus Ctenosaura; species Ctenosaura bakeri. The sequence continues at coordinate 285,539 of CAOLHI010000887.1, forward strand.
CTGAGCCTTAGGACTTCTTGTGATATCCTGAGGATATTATGAGAGACATCCACCAGTGATTTCTTAAGCACAGCACGCAAAGCATCAATCATAGTTGCACATTATTTATCATTAAAAAAAATAAACAAATGACAGACAGACACACATACATATACATATACTTTTAAGGCAGAGTTCTCACTCTGAGATTTCTCACCTTCACCACAAGAACTGGAGCAGTGGACCTAGGCTCTGAGATGTCGACACCCTAGCTGCGTCCACTTTTCTTTTCCAAAAAAATAGTTGCTAAAACAAGGTACAGGGAGCTTTATTTTAGAAGAAAAGGATGTCCCCTGGAGGCTTCTGGAGGCATTGTTTACCTATTTTTTATTTATTTATTTATTTATTTATTTATTTATTTATTTATTTTAGGGAATAGGGCAGAGCTTTTCAAACTTTTCATGTTGGTGACACACTTTTTTAGGCATTCCTTATTTCATGACACAGTAAGTCAGTAAATAATTCAGTAAGAGGAGGTAACCCCTCCACCTGAGCCTGGCCCGCTACTGCCCTCACCAGGGTCTTCCTCAGCCCAGGGCTTCAGTGGCAGCAGAGAGGCAGCCTCTCCACCCAAGCCTGGCCCGCTGCCCTTGCCAGGGTCTTCCTCAGCCCGGAGCAACTGCAGCGGCAGTGAGAGAGGCAACCCCTCCACCCAAGCCTGCCCCCCCCGCTGCCGCTGCCCTCCCTGGGGTCTTCTTCAGGCCACGGTGGTGGTAGAGGCAGCCCTTGCCCTTGGACTTGGCCTGTGGCAGTGGCGGAAGAGGCGTACCCTCCACCTGTTACTTTTGCGTGACACACCTACACACTACAGGAGGCACATGAACATGTTGCGACATGTAGTTTGGAAAGCTCTGGAATAGGGTGTTCTGGGTAGAAGAAGGACTTGGTTTTACATGCCTATGGGCCACTGGATTTCTACCCATCTTTGCAGTTACAGCATCAACACTTTAATGGCAAAAAGATCCATTCCCCTTCAGCAGCAGGAAAAGAAAAAGCTGCTGGTAATGGTGATTTCCATGGAAATCTGGTGAAATGTGGTCACCCTTATTAGGAGCACATCCCAGTTCATGGTGGGAGTGGAGATGAAGGTAGCAATAGCAATAGCATGTGTATTTCTATACTGCTTATCAGCTAAGTGCTCTCTAAGCAGTTTACAATGTGTTAGCTAATTGCCCCCAACAAGCTGGGTACTCATTTTACTGATCTACGGAAGGATGAGTCAACCTGGAGCCCAGCAGAATCGAACTCATAACCTTGTGGCTGCAGTACTGGCATTTAACCACTGTGCCACCAGGGCTCCGGAAGGTAGAAATAGTGACTGAAATTAGAAATGCAGCTTGTGATCTTCAAATATGCTGAATTATGATTCCCTTCAACCTCAGGCAGAAGGGACAAGGAGCCACTGAGGATGATGGGAACTGTAGTTAAGGCACAAGTAAGCTGTGAGTAAAGAGAGGGTTGATATAACATGTGGTCTGGCCCTTTCTGTAGCGGAATGAAAATCTGATTGTCACTATAGCTGAGTATCAGCTCCATCAGTATTAGATCAGAAAATTTAGGACTGTGGATAACAGCACATACATTCTGAACTTAATTAAGCTCTTGTCAGTCAGTTGGATGTTTACATGTGTCACGTACAACAAGCAAAATAGTGAAGAGTGTGTAGAAAATTGAGAATTTTGACTTTAAATCGGCATTAACTGTGGCCTATATCCAGGATCTCTTAAACATGCAATGACATGAAGACAGTAATGTTTTGTTAAAGTATGCGAAATGTTTCAAGCAGCCGTCTTGTAAATCTCCAGAGTTAGACTGACCTGAGCTGGCCTGTTACTGCTGCATTAGTTCTGACTGAACAAGATTTAATTTAAGCTGGTGGTGACAAGCCTCCTAAAGGACAACAATGAGAAACTTGCGCTCAGGCAATCAAGTCTGACATTGCACTGGTTGTAAACAGGCCGAGCAGATACATTGCCTGCCAAAGGAAAGAAATAACTGGATGGACTTCAGAAAGTGTTTTTACTGCACGAGATAACACAGGAAGGCTTATTTTTAGGTTTAATCATATTAGAGTGCATTGATTATTTTTAGATTGAATTTGTGAAGGTAAGCCTCGCAGGGACTGGAAAACGACATTACCAAAGAGGGTAAATGGAAATTTGGAAATGCCACTAATGTTGTTATGCGGAAAGTGAGATAGACTGCATCTCAGCATCTTGATTGGTTTGCTTGTTGTAAGATCAGAGGAAAGAAATGAGAATGGAGGCATTTTTCATCTAGCTCTTATGGCCAATCCTAGCATGTAAGTCAGTGCATGGAATAGGCTTTGCGGGGCTGAACGATTAGTATACAAAGCATGAAGGGCTACTTCTTGGAAGATGTACCCACAACAGAATCTTTGCTTTTGGTACTTTTCCATGTACAATGAGCTTTGACACCAGAGTGCAGTGCCCTCCAATATTTCAGAGGCTATTTCCGTACTACACTGTTATAGTGCTATTATTCCACTTTCAATGTCTTGTGGAACCCTGGGGTTTGCAGTTTAGGAAAGGGCATTTAGAATTCTCAGCCAGAGAGCTCTTTGGCCTCAGTAAACTACAAACCCCAGAATTCCACAGGATGTTGAAAGTTGAATAATAGCACTATAAAAATATGATGTGGAAATGACCAGAGTGTGGTCAAGATGGCAACAGCTATTAATAGGAAGAACACATGAGCTAGGAGAAGCTGCAGCAGTATGCTTTTGCCTCAGCCTACTTGGATGGTACAGACTTCGTCCCACCTCTCTTCTTCTTTGTACCGAGTTGAATGCAAATAATTTTGCATGCTGAACTCGGTTTGCACCAATTGAAGTAAACTGAGAATGAAGGAGGAAAGTGGGACATTTTAAAAACAGCTGAAAAGTGGAACACCAGCAGACTAATTGGGACAGTCCTTGCCAAATAAGGAGAGTGGGAGGGTATGGGGTGCTTTCAAGCAGACAATGCCTCATGTACATTCTAGACTAAACTTTGGACTGTTACAGAACGCAGGGAAGGAGAAGATGATGGAAGTGTGCCTTTGCCTAGGACATATATCACATTATGTACAAGAGTCAACAAACTACTGGAGAGGTTGAAGGCTCAGAAGGCAATGTTTAGAGTAAAGTACGTAATGGAAACTTTTATTTTGTTGACTTAAGGATATTTTCACCAACATCAGAGGCCATTCAGATTACAGAATTATAGAGCTATTATTCTACTTTAACTGTATGATTCCATCCTATGGAATCATGGGACCCATAGTTTAGGGAAAGGCATTTAGAATTCTCAGCCACAGTGATCCAGGGATTCACCAAGTTACAAATCCCAGGATTCCATAGGATGATGCCATAGCAATTAAAATGTAATCATAGCACTATGATTGTATTGTTTGAGTGGGCCTCAGATGAATTGCTAATTTCTGGCTATGAATGCTGTAGAATTCAGGTGCTTTCAGCTGGAGGCTATGGCAAATGTCAAGTGCACTGAATTAACATTGCTGACACCTGAAAGCTCTTACTCCACTGGAAAACCCTGTCCCAGGGTCTACAATTTTGATATTAAAATATGATTCAATGTGCCTGAGAGGTCACCCAGATGGGCATGTAGGCAGCCATGGTCAAACGATCGAAAACCAGGTCAGGCCAGTCATGTAGCCCCAGGAGACCTCAAGCTGTGCTGACCCACAATAAACAAAGGGTCCTCAGCCCCTGAGAAGCCGACTTGAGGAGATTAGTGTGTTTGTCCCAAGTTGAGCAAATATCCCATCATATACATGAAGCCACACCACAACCAAATGCAGCCAAAGATCCTGAGACTATGGCAACACCTTGTAATCTCATCATGCAAAGGAAGTTACCATTGTGGAGCTTCTTTCTCATTGCAACACCCATTGTTCTCCCCAGGAGAGGATTGGCCCTACAGGTACTTTTTCCCCTACAAATAGTCTCAGTTTTTGAGAGTTTCTTTGGATCACTCCTGGTCATCTCAGCAGACCGTTTCTCTGTCCATTGAGTAATCCCCTCAGCCCTCTCTGTGCTGAGCCCCACTTCTCCACTATTCTTCCTGGACCAAGGACTTCAGGAAAAGGTGCAGTATTACCCCAGCTACAACCCCTTCAATATTCCCCTATCCAGTTTCCTTTCTTTTGCTTGTGTGAGTGATTGCGTTGCTGCATGAGATTTTCATTCAATAAAATCATTTATTGGACATTTTTGTTTGGTTTTTGGCTTGGCTTGACCCCGTAAAATCTGGGTAAAAGAACCCCGCTAGGTTACCCTGCCTCTCTCATTGCTATTGCTCATGCTCTGGCTAGTTTCCACTCCCCATCACGTGGAGCACATTGAGGTGTCCCCCAAGGGACCTCAAAAATCAGGGTAACAAAGCCACATAAAGTTTATATCTGTCTGTTCAAAGGGACATGTGGCATTGATGTCCATGGCCTAAGTGTTTGCAAACACATTTACCAAGCAAGTACATTTGCATGCACATGCAGCTTGGCAGTGTAAACATAATGGATACAATCCAAGACTGTGTGAGCTGTGCTTAAACTCTGTTTATTCAGTGGAAGTAAGTGTACCTAAATTCTGGTGGATTATAGCCATTGTACAACTCACTTGTATTCCAAAGACTTCCAAGAAAAGTCCATAGACAAGGATGTGTTGTTTTTTTTTTGCTGTCTCTTTTAGAGTGGAATAAAAATCACACATGCAGTGTGCCCTTCATATATGTGGGGGACCCATTTCAGGAATGTGAATGCTCCATTCCATTATTATCAATGGATGCAACATTTGTACACTTGCACGGTTGCGGGTGTGTGCCTGGCATATCCTTGATGATAGTTGGACACAAGGCTTTGCATGACCTTACTTTCATGTGTGCTGAGGTTGTGTCAGCAGAGGACTCACTGTATTTGGGGTGCAGGTAGACCCAAGTCTCCATTGCCTCCTTGCAATTTATTTCTGTGAAAAATTTGGAGAATCATGTTCCCAGAGGACATGATCCTCCTCAGGAAAAACATGTAACTCTTATTTTAGCACACATGGTTTGTTTCAGCACACACTCACATACCAGATTTTTTTAAAAAACCCAGAGGTAATCTTCTAGACTTGCTGGGTGGGGCAGATGAGGCATTGCTGGGGTGGTAGCGTTCAAAGTTGGGCCCAGACTCTTTAAAGTTGTCTTGGTTTGGAAAATACAATAAATCATTGTAATCCTGCAATTACATTCTAGGACTCTGGCCTGTTGAGAACCAGGGTTTGAATCTCCACTCAACCATGGAAACACACTGGTGACCATGGGTGAGTCACATTCTCTCACCCTCAGAAGAAAGCAAAGGCAAACCCCTTTGAACAAAATTTGCCAAGGAAACCCCATGATAGATTCACCCTAGGGTCACCATAAGTTGGAAATTACTAGAAGACACACAACAAAAACCTTGTTTTGTTACTATCTCCCACTCTAACTGCCTCATGGGAGTACTGTAATAATCAAATGAGAGAGGGAGAAGTAGCTATATTACTTTGAAGTCCTTTGTAGAAATGTGGAGTGTAAATATAAACATACAAAAATAATAATAAAAGAAAGCTTGGACTGCATTCATTATGTGAAGGGAAGGATATAAAATTTTTAAATGGACTTGAAGCCAGAGTTTGGATTCTGTGTTAAATCTTGCTAATATACAGAATCATGGGACAAATTAGCAGCACTAAACTGGAGTTTCAGTGGAGTTCTTCCAAGCATTAATGACTGAGGATTCAGTCTAAGATATTTAAATTATATAAAGTATCAGGTTTCTATATGAAAAAAATCATGGTAGGATTAATAGATACAATTTTCAGATACTTTTTGATGGCTTCAAAAATAAAGGTAGGCTGCACTGTTGTACCCCACTTCAGAGTGCTGAGAAGTTTCGGGTGCTTGTCCATGGTTCTGTTCTCTGAGAAGGAAATCATTGAAAATATGATTGATTTATACAAGTGCACAAGCTGAGCTTGAAAAGAATATTTACAGCATGAGCCTTTCATTAGATGCATGAGCCTTCCATTAGATTCATGATCTTCCTCAGATTTTCCAGGGGAATCCATAATCCTAGAAAATGTCCTGCTGCCCTGTGCTTCCTTTTCAGACTCACTTCCATTGCAAAGTTGCTTCACAACACATGGAAGACCTCACTTTTCACCTTTTCTGATCTAATGGAATAGAAGGAAGGAAGGATGAACAATCTGCCCATGCCTTCTTGGGCCATCCTTGCCCGCTTCAAGACAGCACCATGGTCTCCAGCTGTCCCAGTTTGATGGCACAATCCCAGTTAATCTTTTGTCACCCCACTTCTTCAACTGTTTTTAAAACATCCTGGTTTCTCTCTTCTCCTCCCACTTTCCCCCTTTGTCTTCAGCTTGCTTCAGTTGCTGCAAACTGAGTTCAAGGTGTAAAAGTAGTTTATACTCAGTTAACTCAATGGAGGAGAGAAAAGGAAGGGGCAGAATCTTGCTTTTCCTAGTAGGCTATGGCAAAGTAGCAGCCTCTCTTAATTTGTGTGTTCTTACTCATTAACACCTTTTGCCATCTTGATCACACTCAGATATTGATTGGCCACATGTATCCCAGTTTTCATCTGTGAAATGTTGGAGGGTCTGCAGTACCAGAATGTTACAAGCTACTTTAACAGGCCTCCTAACAAGTATTGCCCCAGAGGACCCACGCCAGTGCTCTAAGTTGGAGACTCTGGCTTGCACGTACATCTCCACCCATACAGGTGATGCATAGAGGTTATAGGCCCTATGGCCATTTGCACAGAGACTGGGCTATTAGCCATGTGTGAAAATGGGCCTCATTTATTTCTTTAGGTATTAACTTTGGATAGTGGTTGAATAGGGTTGTTATTATTATACTACATTTGGAACCATGCCATTGAAGAGATCAGATTTAATTGTATTTATTTAAAGGGACATCTAAGCAAAAGAGGTACAATTACAACAAATGGAGGCCTGGCCCCGGACATTTTGCTGCTCAACAAGGAGGATAAGATGCGGCTCTCCCATTCTATTTACCAAAGCTGATCAGGCTGGTAGTTAATTAACTTCAGCATTGTCGATGGGGAAACATCTTCCATTGTACATCCAAGCAGCAGTCTTGGAACCTGGCTCCATGTCTAGTCTACAGAATTAAACTAGTTTAATCTCTTTCCCTTCCTTTCCCTTCCCTTCCCTTCTCTAACTATAGTTCAGGGGAGTGCACTAGAATTCACTGGGGAGTGCAGTAGAATTCACTAACAGAGGCTTTTAAATACCTCACCAAACAAGACATCCCAAGATTTCTTTGCTTGGAGTCACAACAAATAAAGTGATATGAAACCGACATACCTGTGTAATATATTGCCAAAATCAACAATAGGCACAGAGTGGATATTGGATTTATTTGCAATAGATAGACAAGGATTACTAATTTCTGATCATTTTACGCTAGTTGACATAAAATTTCATCCATGTCCAATAAGGTCATGATGTTCAAAGTAGTGGTTCTTGGGCTGGTGCCTGTCCACAAGGCATTGGTTACTGATACAGAAGTTTCCAGGAAAGAAAGAAAGTATTCTAACCAATGAGCACGAATATGATACTCTCTCCGATGTAGTGTGAAAAACAACTTGCCAGTCTGACACATCAGTTAAGTTAAATAGAACAAATGATTTAAAGTAGCCTTTTCAAGGTTCTGATGCATACTGGCCAGTGAATTCTGCAAGTTACACTAAAGGAAAGTAATCCTTCAAGTATTGTTATTGAAGTAAAGAAAGTAAGGAGTAGCTAGGATCATTTCATGTGTGTAGAAGTAAAATAGAATATTCCATTTCAGAATTCTTTAATTCTAAGCACCTGGAATGGCTTGGTGCCAACTGGTGGATCTTGTGATTGTAGTAAAAACCAAAGTAAATCCTGCAAGCCTGAGATTGCTGCAAAGAAATACTTTATGTAGCCTGAATCCTATTGATTCATGCCAGCTACAGCAGGTGCACTAAATAAATGAATTGAATAGCGAGTCAGCACATTGGCGAATCCCATTGATTATGTCAACTTTAGTTGAGAATAAACATTAGGATTCAGGCTTTATGTGCACTGGTATTTGTGACTTAGAGCACCACACATACCAAGACCAACAGATACTAGTGTTTTCAATGCAACATTCTGGTTTTTTAAAAGTTTTTGCAATAGGATTACTGGCAATGCTTTGTCATGGTTTCCCATGCTTGGTGTAATTTTGTTTCAGTATGTCATGAAACCAGAACACAAATCGTTTTTTGAAGACATTACATTATGGATGAACTGAAAGTCTGTATCTCCCCATATAAGCCTGCCTGAGTCTTACAGCTTTCAGGAGAGGGCTTTCTGCTTGATCCACCGTCCTTGCAGGCTTGTCCGGTGAGGAGACACATGAGAGGGCCTTCTGGATGGCTGGTTTTAGCCTATGGTAGTCATTCTTGATGAAGACTCAGACCACTTCCGCATTAGCCTATTATAGCACTATGATTCCACTTTTAACATCCTACAGAATCCTGGGGTTTGCAGTTTTGGGAGTGGCCAGGTGGCCACTCTCGAAACTGCAAACCCCAAGATTCCGTAGGATGTTGAAAGTGGAATCATAGCACTATAACAGGCTAGTGCAGAAGTGGTCTCAGTTTCCCCCCTTTCTGCTCTCTCTTCCTTGGCAGGCAGAGACCTTTTTATTAAAACAAGACTACCACTCTTAATGGGCTGGGGGAAAAGGAGGTTCAGTGGGGGTGTTATATCTTTTACTATGAGCTGAATGTGTTTTAATTGCTTTAGATTAATGTTTAATTGGACTGCTTGTGCTCTATATTGATTTAGGCATTATTTTAACTTGCATTGTTAGTCACTCCTGGGTTTCATCTTGGGAGAAAAGCAGAATATAAATTAAATGAATTAAACAATTGATCAATAATTAAATTACAGATCCCAAAACTTAAGGATCTGAAATCTTTTTCACAGGAAACAACAGCACTGTGACACAACACAGGAGACTTATGTAAGGAAGAACAAAGGGCTCCTGACAGCTGCATTGTGTTTAATGATATGTATAGAATTACTGTTATAGTTAATCCCTTGACACTATTCAGCATAGGCAGGAAGCTGGGGGGGGCAGCATTACTCTTATAAGGTCATGCCTTGTAAGAGGAGGCAGGAGTTCCCTCTCAATTTTTCCCAAATAGGGAATAAATAAATAAAACCCCAAACAAAACTCCGCAAATAAAAACCAGATGGAGACAATCAAACCCCCTCCAATTTTTTGGAACATTTATAAGGACCAAACAAACAAACAGACAGACAAACCCACACACTTTCTTTATCCACAGAGTTAAGGGCAGGGCTTTCCAAACTGTGTGCTGCGACATGTTAATGTGTCACCTGGAGTGTGTAGGTGTGTTGCCTACAATCTTGGAAATGTATGTTATTATTTATAAATCATATATTTTTGAAAATTTATGAAAGGTTTTCATGAGATATGTGGTGGCCCCATACATTTTGTTATTACAATTTATGTATGTGTCTGTATCTCTTATAAGGGGCTAGTTTAACCTCTGGTTTGCTAGTAAAACTGAATTACTGTGTCGCGAAATAATGCATGCCTAAAAGGTGTGTCACCAACATGAAAAGTTTGGAAAGCTCTGGTTAAGGGAGTCTCGTGACCTGCCTTTTACATATATACAATTCAAACAATGGACTAGATCTCACTCCTCTCTCTCCTGCTTCAGGCAAGCTGTCTGTCTTCTTTCTGGTATGTTTTTAGATGTAGAAAAATATTTGTTGTTGTTGTGTGTTTTCAAGTCATTTTTGACTTGTGACAACCCTATGGTGAGGTTTTCTTGGCAAGATTTGTTCAGAGGGGGTTTGCCTTTCCCTTCCTCTGAGGCTGAGAGGATGTGACTTGCCCAAGGTCACCCAGAGGGTTTCCATGGCCAAGCAGAGATTCAGAGCCTTGTCTCCTAGTGTCCTAGCCCAACACTCAGACCCCTACATGTTGGCTCACAGGAAGATACACAAACACACATTTCTACTACTAAACACACACACACACACACACGACACATGCTAGAATTGGAGCAGTATAGCAGTGCAAGAGACTGATCTATTAAATTCCTTGTCAGAATTTTCCTTTGCCATGTAGGGCCCTCCCAAGACATCTTGCAGTCTGAGATAAGTGACAAAGTGTCCCCTCTTGCATGTACAGAAATCAACTAGACCAGTGCTACTCAGACTGGTGGTGTGTCGGTCTATAAGAGATGAACTGCCAGTCCCCAGAGAGTTTCCAGGAAAGAAAGAAACAGTTGTACCCAATAAGAATAAATACAATACTGGTCCCTGGTACCTTGGAAAAAGTAATTGCTTGTCCCACATTAGACAGCCTGAGAAGCAGAGAACTAGACTGTAACATCTCAAGTGTTTCTCTCAATGTTTTTGCTTTTCTTCACATGGGAAAACATGCCCTGTCCCTTTCCTCATGTGGAAAATGATGTCTCTGGAGCGGAGAGATTCCTATGCATGTGGAGGATTTCTATATAAGCCAAAACGTCTGGTTTTCTACACCATTATTTTATCATATGTTCATATTGTCTCTTGCCTTTGCTTCAAAATCATTTTAAAGTGTTAAGATGAAAGCAACATGGAAGAAACAAGTTGATGATGTCACAGACTTTGCCCAATATAACCCCCTGTTTCTTGATTTTCTCCAGCATGCTAGAAGTTTGTAGAATCCTTTCTCTTCCCTCAGAACTTGGTCAAGAACATTAAAATGTGCACATGTTTCTGGTCTATAGAGAGTGCTTTCAGATCACCTCTGAAAGATATTGCAGTCACATATTCTCCCCTTCCCTTTTATTGGTGTCATAACGTTCACTGCAAATGTTTGTGTTGGCAACTGCTTCACTCCAGGAGCCAGTTCACAAACAGATTGTGATGTTCACAGTCAGTACAGAGTAGCAGAATTATGGTTCTTTTGCTAACTCTCAACCTTTTTCACTCTTTCAGTTTTCTATAATTAAAAGTGCTTTATTTCTATAGGCTGCTACAGCAACTGCTGTAACCAGACTAGCCATCTACCCATTAGCAAGATAAACACTCTGACCAAGGATGGCCTGTCGTTTGAGCAGGCAGGCTCCCTTCCATTGCTGTTACTGGACTGTGGGCCTCTAACAGCTGTGACACACTTACTCTGGTGGCACTGGATTAGAAAAACCCCTTTCTTGGTAGTACTGGAGGGATCTATTCATGGTCAGGGTTTGTTTTTGTTTTTGTTTTTGCTTGTTTCAAGTACCCCCTCTTCCACATTTCTCTTTTCTAAAACCATGGCTAAAATCTCACATTTATTTAAAAAACTCCCACAGAGTTTACAATATATGTTTTACAGATTTTCAGTTTTATAAGCTGCCTTGAAAGCAGTAAGCTAAAATGTTTAAAAATAAATTTATAATTAAAAATAAGAAGCCACTGTGATGTAGTAGTTAGAATGCTGGGCATGGTAGATCCACCTTCAAGTCCTGACTGAACTGTGAAAGTATTGGTGACTCTAACAGTGTCCTCCTTTCTCTAACTGATCTACATCTAACAGTTGTTGTAAATGAGCATCAAGTTGAAAAGGGAAGATTAATGTATTCCCCTGTAGCTGATTGGAGGAAAGCCAATAATAATAAACCCAATCAGCACAAATATAAAGCAAGGGTGATTCTGTTTGTAGGGAAGTGATTTCAAGGACAGGTCAGGCCAGCTCCCAGAACTAAATGGAAGCAGCTGCAATTGTATAATGTCTAAACTGAACTGTAGATTGACCCAAGCAAAAACACTTTCCATAGCTCACAATACAAGTTTACATTGCAAAAAGCAGCTGAGAAAATATACTGATGAGCCAAACTTTAGATATGTTAATTAATTTCAAGAATATGTCCTGCTGATGAGGACATGTTTTTAAAAAACGATGTCTTGGACCTTTGGCTCGTAGATTAAGGTTGGAATCCTCCACTCATTTACTAGGAAGTAAGTTCCAGTAAACTTGGTAAAGCTTACTTCTGAGAAAACATGCATAGGAGATCTACCACACAAGTATATATCTCAGCTGATTTCAGAAGGCAGTGTAATGGGAAGTCTTGGGATTAACAGCAGCAGTAATAGTTATAAAACTAGGAACATTTGCAACACTTTTAGGTTACAATGCAATTCCTATTTTCCCATCAGAAAGGTCCATTGAAGCCAATGGGATTTACTGTTGAATAGATGTGTACAGATTTCCTCTGCACAAAGATACATTTGCACTAATTTCAGAAGGCAACATAAGAACAGACTTACAGCCATAAATCTTATGATTAAAAATATTCATAACAGTTAACAGTTGGAACATTTAAGAAGATTAAGATGTAATTCTTTGCCAGTTTACCCAAGAGTAAGCCACTTTGATCCTAACAGGACTGAGCAGAAATGTATAGGATTGTAATAGAGAGCTGTGATTGTAAGAATGAAGTCAATTGTAGTAAGTAGGACTTTGGTTTTTTTGTGGGGGAGGCTGATACATTTATGTTCACCAGCTGATAACTGTACCATCAGCTGAAGATCTGCATATATGAAACAACCAGCACTGATGCTCTTCTTTCATTTCACCTCCAGGTTGTTCCCATGTATGACTGAAAGTGAGTAAATCACCTTGTGTGATGTGCCATTGCCCATTCCCAGCAAGAATGGCTTGGAGCTGACCTTTTGGACGCCTAGATAGACAAACTGAACTAAGGAACTTCTCATACCAGAAAGAATCAAGAGGCCCCCCACATGATGCCATGTCTTCAGGGAAGAATAGAATAGAAAACCTTATGAGCTTGACTGACTGACTGTGTGGTACATCTGTCTCTATAAAACATGAGTCTTATACTGATAAGAGAGCCAGTGGTTTGAGTGTTGGATGAGGATGCTAGGAGAACAAGATGCAAATCCCTGCTTGGGCACGGAAACCTAATGGGTGACCCCGGGCAAGTCACACTCTTTCAGCCTCAGAGGAAGGCAAGGGCAAACCTCCTCTGACCAAATTCTGCCAGCAAACCCTGTGATGGGTTTGACAACAAACATCTGTCTCCGTTACTTTGAAGAATTCTGCAATATCTTATCCACTGGCTGTGGCAGAGGACATAATCCTAACATTCATTTTCCGTGCCAGCACTACTAAGCTTTATCAGAATGGTGATAAACTGGGCATCTTTCCCTGCATTTTTCTCATGTTCTGAAATTTATTTATCAGAGCCACAGCAATGTATTTATTCTTATGCTCTCAACCACGCCGCTCCTTTTACTGCATTCATCACTGAAATGTATGATCCACAGGGCAAACAAAAGCGCCGTACTTACTTTCAGGGTGGTCTCGATGCGACACCAACAGATGACAGGTGTTATAATAATGGTCCTTGCTTCAGTGCAAGTGGCATGAGAGCCGCAAGGAAATATATACCCCTGTACTTTTTATCTGAGGTTGGTGATGGTGGGGGAGGGCACTATAAATCCTTCATCAGTTGAGGTCTATTTTGAAATCACCAGAAGACCAAGCTCGTTTCCTGAACGTTGCAGCCCCCTGCCTGAGATTAGCAGGAAACACAGCCCTCTTGAATGCATCTGTCCCTCCTACATGAGCAGATGCCAGAGAAAGAGAGAGAGAGAACAAAGTGACCTTGTAGGAAGAGCCTGGAGATCAAGAGGACAAGAAAGAGGGCATCCTGAAGAACACATCGCTATGGCAAAGGTTTAAAAATGGCACCCTACCCTAATGGAAGTATAAGGGAGGATATGAAATTTAAAAAATATCACATTGTTTCTGGGTGAATTTTAAGAGACACATTGAGCAGCTTCTCTGTGCAAAGCATGATGAAGATCATGAGCACCTTAGAATCAGCAAGTAGGCATGTAAACACATACATGATCCAAGGCATTTTTTTAAAATTTACACATTCTTAATCAGATACTATGTGTAGAGATGGATATATGGCCTGTGTTGCTGGACTGCAATTCCAATCGGCCTTTGCCCGAATAGCCACTAGTGATAGGTGATGTGAGCTGGAATCCAATAACATCTAAAGCAGTGGTTCTTTGGCTGTCTAATGTGTGGGACTGGCAGGTATTGTTTTCTAGTGTGCCAGGGACCAGCAGCATATTTGGGCCTTTGGCTACAGTTGTTCCTTTCTTATTTGAAAACTCTCCAGGGACTGGTGGCCAAAGGCTTGGGACCAATACTGGTCCAGGGACCACCACTTTGAGTAGTGCTGGTGTAGAGGATTATAAGTTCCCCATCCCTGTCCAATATCATGAACAGTTGTATTATTTAGCCTTGATAAATTTTGTAAATAAATTATATTTTCTTTTTAAGTCATTTTGAGGACTTTTTTAAAAAAAATTAAAAATGAGTTAAAAATGCCTGAGCCAGGTGAATAATGATAAACAAGTAAATCAAAATGTGCCTTGAATACTTTGGCCAATCTTTGCACTTGTTCTGGCTTTGCTACTGAGACTAGATTTATCCTAAAATATCCATGTAAGAGATAAATTGTCTCTTCTCCTGAATTATCAGAGCAGAAGGATTTTTAAGAATGATGTGGTAAGAGATCTAAATATTCTGCCTCTGCCACCGTCTAATCTCTGCCCACCCATTCCTACAGGGTTAACATACCTTTCTGTTTCTTTGTTAGGCTGTTCTTTCAGCTTGGATCAGAACAAATCACGTTAAGTCATCAAAAAGTTAACAAAACTCAGAAGAACAAGAAACTGTGGCAAATAAAAATGGATGTCCCAGTGTTTCAATATTTGACCAGAGGCACTTGCAAAACCTCATGGCTCATGTAAATACTTGATGTGTTTGAAGACTATTGTTTGGCTTTAAATTCCCTGGGTGTCCTGAAATACAGTGGAGAAAGAAGAAATGGCAGGGAGGAATGAACAATCACAAAACAAAGCATGAAAGAAGTGATATTAGAGACAAAATATATTTGGATACGGACAGCTCAAGCCAAACATAGCAGGTTGTATTGAAGATGGCCAGTGCCTAAACACTCCTAAAACATCCCAAAGGCAGCATTCTCTAATGCAGTACCCATGTACAGTCATGCCAGTGAACCTGAAAGGGTCTTTGCTCAGCATACCATCTTCAAAGGAAATAACTTGCTGTTGTCCACCACACGACCACCACCACCAATGTGGGCCTTGTATATCTGGGACAAAATATGTAATTTTTTTTGCAGGGGGAGAAGGTTCAGATTCATCTTCTGGCTAATATTCAGTTTGTGTTCTTGGACAACTCACTTGTCCACATCTCATATCCTAGTGTTATGCTTGTAGTAGTAGCTGGCCAAGGCCTCTGAGAAACTAAAAAGAAGCAGAATGTTAAAGTAACAGCAATTCAAAGTATGATAAGATGCGCAGTACAGCTATGTAATTTTTTTGATTGGCCATCTGCCCTTGTCATCTGTTTGGTTGCTGACCACAGCCCCTGTGGAGTACTCAGAGGTTATAAACTGTTACAGGAATATCAGCAGAAAGTGTTGCATCTCAAATTCTAGGCAGAAGGAGGAATGCCCCTAAAAATCCAGGAAGATGCCATCTTCTTCATGTGTTCAGCTGCTGGGTTCGTTCTGGGAAAAGACTGTGCAGTGGATTCATGGAAGAGAAGATAACAAAAGTTTGGGGGAATCAAAATATGAGATTATATTTATAAAATTAACATTAACTTATGTATATCATATATTTATTATTAAAGTTAACTTATGTATACCATATATTTATTATATATTAAACTTATTCTATATTATATTGATTTAATTTTCTATTATATTAATTAATTTTATATTATTATAATATTATCATGATATATATTATCTGATACTTAATGTAGTATTATTATAATTAATTTGTTACTACTATTTTTTTCCTTAGAAAATTACTGGAAAGGTGGCAATTGGAAATAAGCATGAAAAAAAAAAGAATTTATAAACAGGTGTAACAACAGAATGTACATGATAGAATAATACTGCAGGTGGAATCCAGCCATGGTCTGTCTAGAGTGCACTTTGGTTCACCAATATTGTAAGCACCTGCTTTGTGCTAATAACATCAACCTCTGTAGAATCCATAAAACATTTTGACTATGTTGAATTAACCTTTGGAAGTGGTGATGTTTTATTTTATTTGTTGCTATCAAATTCTCCTTTTGCACTGAGGGTGAGTTGTTGTGATCCTTGTGCGGGTGGATCTGTTAAATTTAAATGACAAAGTATTTGGATCATAATCTATTCAACATGTGCAGAATCTGATACTGCATATCAGATGTTGAATGGTTCCGCACAACATGCACACACTGATGCTACTGAAAAAGAGGGGGAAGAAGGCAAAAATGTTGCATAATAGACAGTTTGGTAAGTGAGTTTGTAATAACAGTATCCAAATCCTCTTTTACTTTAAATGCTACAAAATAAATGTCGCCTTTAGAGTCAATTCTTGAAGGGTTTTGGCATAATGGCAGCTTTACATGGAATACTCTCGATCTTTAAGTATTTAGTGAGAGTCAGAGGTCAAATTTTGTAGCTTAGTCATGTCTTTCTCTAAAATCTAATTTACACATGGATACACTCTCACTCTGGCTGAGATTCAAAGCGTGGAAACAACAGCTGGAAGAAGCAATAATCTTTCTTGGCCCTAGTCTGTGGTCAAATGAAATCTTGAGTCTCATTTAAATATATGTAGCATTTATATGCACACAGCTTTTCTCCTCCTCTTTATAGCCTCACAACAACACTGTGCAGTAGATTAGGTTAAGAGAGAGTGTTTCATGACTCAGTGGGACTTGAACATGGACTTGCCAGATCTCAGCCTAACATTCTAACCACAACACCTTATTGACTTTCTATATTGTACTTTTTTTTTTAAAAAAAAGTTAAGATGAAAGGCTATCTATTCTCTGCAAAAATGTCTTCTAGAACCCTCTCAGTTTAGCTTTCCAAACAAAGTATGCTATTGGCCCTGAAAATTTTGTTGTGGTCTTAGCTGAGAGTCCAGGCCAGGAGGTCAACAGAAGAAAAGACACCCTGATGATCCTAATGCTGACTGGTGGCTCTCATGTCACAGGGGGTTATGAATCACTTGATGTTGAAATCTGGCTTCAAAGGAGCTCTCCAAGATCTCTCAAATAGGTTCAGAATCTTGAGAGAGAGAGAACTGAGAAATTGGGTGTATGAAAGATAGTGAATGAATTGAGAGAGAGAGAGAAGAATGGTGTGTTGTTTATAAACATTTAGATACAAAAACATTTAAAGCAACAGTGTTACAATAAATGTTTGAAATTCTGTGTTCCATAAAACAGTGTCACAGAGTCTCATTTTGAATCCTGGAATATACACGCTACCAATAATATCATCTTGACCTTAGTGCCAACAGTACCACAGTCTTGGAAAATATAAACCACTGCTGATCCTTACATCTGGGAGAAGGGCAGATTTAGGGAAGGCAGCAAAGGGGGAGAGTCCTGAAAGGAAGAAGCTGGGGAGGGGACAAGAGTGAGGAAGGGATGGCATTCTCAAAAGGGGAGAACTGAGGCAGACCCATTCGTCCTGGCCCTGGCTTGATTCAGAAATCTCCCTGGCTGTTCAGTTCTGATCACAAAGAGGTGTCCGGCTGGGTAGGCCCTGAGTGTGAGGCTTGGCTGCACCTTTCGCACTCGGCACTGATGGGCGGCGGTTCCCCCCCCCCGCGTTTTCTGTATCATTGCGTATCATTTCCCAGCCCCAGAAAACCCATGATAGGTTCATCTTAGGGTTGCCATAAGTTGGAAATGACTTGAAGGCACACAGCAACAACAGAGCCTTTGTCCCTGCCATACAACTTACCTAAGTCAGCACCCTTCTCCCCAGGCAGGCCATTTGCAAAGAGACTAACATGCTCAGTGCTTCTAATAGGAAACGGTTCTAGTGGGGGCAAGAGGCAGAGAATTGATTTGGATCAAGAGTCACTTGAGGTAGAGACTGAAAGTTCCTCTCTCACGTCCATACTATTGTCCTCCCTTCACCAGCTATTTAACCACACTCCTTGTCAGTTTTTTTTTTTTAATCATCTGCACCAGTAACATAGTGGTTACAGTGTTGGACTGGATTTGGGAGTTCCATGCTCTAGTCCACAGTGAAGCACGAAACTGAGTGGTTGACCTTGGCCCAGTCATTCTCCCTCTCAGTCTAGCCAGCCTTACAGAGTTCTTGTGAGGTCAGAGCAGAAAGGTAGAGAACTATGTATGGAATCTTAAACCTTGAAAAAAGTCAGGGTATGAATACAATAAATAAAAAAAGCCATATTTGGCCCCCAGTGGCTATTGAAATCTGAACCTATGCAAATGTTGCATTATTTTCATGTTCGATGGTGATTTTCTGGGTCTGATTTTAAACAGCCATTGGAATAATTTTGTTTTGGGCAGTTGTATTCTGTTGTATGATCCTATATTTTATATATGTTTCTTCTTTTGCAAACGAATAGAATTCAGTGTGTGTTCGAAGTGCTAATATCCAAATAGATGGGCTATGCAGAGCATTGCTTCCACACAGTCTTTCTGCAGATATGAATCGTGTTGCAGCAAAACACATATGGAGAAAACAAAGGTACCTGCAGGTGAGAGGGGGAAAAAATCCCTGGAATCCTCATGCTTTGCTCCTGTATAAACAGATTTTGTTTTGGAGATCCATATGACATTTTTCTCATTCACAAACATCTCTGGGGAACTCCCAGCATTATCAAAGACTTTTTATTCCCACTCCCCAGCTCACTTTAAATTAATCCAGCATTTCCCGAAATAAAATGTTTAAGTTCTCTGTCATGTATTTCCAGTAAAGATGGCCATGAAGTGAGCACATCTATTGTTGCCACGACATAGATTCAACACAGTTCAAGAAAAGGAAAGAAAAAAGGAAAGATGGAAAGAAGAACATTGACACTAAGACAAAATTATCCTTATGCTTGACCAGTATAATATTGCCAAGTACCTTAGCAGTTTGACTATCGCTCCTGAAGTTAAAAAAAAAAGCTCAGTTGAAATTGCTGAAAATCTATTTCTGCAATGTTGCATGAGACTGGTTATAACACATGATTCATGGGAAGGGGAAGGACACAAGTAAAAGAAGAAAGGAAATCCAACATTTTCCAAGAGAGAGAACTGGGTCCAAACCCTGGAAAATGCTTGTACTATCAAAACAAAAAGAACTGGAAACTCTTGATACTTTGAGGCAGTCCAACTGAGCCCTGAACTTCAAGTTTCCTACATTCTTTGTTGAATGCTATACAACATACTTTCTAAAGATGGAACTTTCTCCTTGATTTTAACAATGCTAGAGCTTAGAATAGTCTGTCATGATAATCTTAAAGGTAAAAAATTAGGGCAATAAAAGTATATATCTGCTATTCAAGAATAACAGCAATTTGTGGAAACAAAAGACCCCATTTGAGCTAGTTAAGTGTTACCATGGAAATTGAAATTCAGCTTTGCTTTCTGTAAATGCTACTGGTATCACAATATTTATTCTGGATTTTTCACCTCTATATCCTTTAAAAAATGTTATCTTGGTCACTTCATCTGCTGTTGAAATATAGAACAACAAATCTGTTTTTAATATCATTTTATAGGAAGCTCTGAAGGTCAGAAAAGCATCAAGCTAGAGAGATGACATGTTTTATTAGTTATGGTAAAGTGTTTTTTTTAAACTATTGAAATGAGTTATATGACATCTGCAACATATATGGAAGTTCATTTAGTGTTCATTGCAGCAATAATCCTACTACTGACCTGAACAGATAAAATTAGATACGTAAGACCTGTAAGGTAGTAATCCTGCTATGTTATACCGAAGAACACATTTTTTTTGAATAGATGTAATACGATATACTGTATCATAGAAATATTCATCGCTTCACAAGTGAGGTATGGTAATGTTCTCCTACTGTTTCCATCTTACTTTAAGGGTGTATGGCTCTCAGCAGCACATATGGTCTGAAAAAGAGGCTTTGTGCTAAACTGGCCCCTTTCTTGCTCGCCCTTCTGAAAGGCTGTAGTTCTGGAATATGGAAAACAGCTGGAATCTTATTGGTGATATATACTGATGTAACCCATTATGTCAGTGTATGTTCTTTTAACTGTGGAAGGAGGTATCTAGTGCCTGCTTTCTCAACAAACCCCACGTGCAACCTCAGCTGATGGCACCAAGATGCACTCCATGGCCAGTCAGTGACTTGCGGAGGCAGAGATATCCTGGGCACACTTTGGCTACGTTAGTATGCTTGTAGTCCAGGAGAATGGCAGCTCTTCTCCTTGTTTCCGCTACTATTAGGTTGTGGGAGTATACCCCAGGGGCAGATGAGAAGTTCAGGAGAAGAATGCTGGTGTAGATTTACATCTGCACTCATAACAGGATTGTAGCCTGTGTCTTTAACTAGTAGTTTCATTATTAAATTCTAGAAAAACAGAGCAACATCTGGATAGGGATTCATAGCTACTTAACAAACTTCATTACTTGCTAGTATAGCCATATAGACTCAGAGTGGTTCAGTTTTTTCATGAGATGACCCAGTCCCCAACTGATCCTCTTAACCTCTGCTCCTACTAGTTTCTGCCCAGAAGTGAAAGCTATGGTGGCCTGCTAGTGCTGAGGGCCTATTGGGCTTATTGCTTAAAGAGGAAGCACACAACAGTGCCACAGTTAAATTGCAACCTGATCTTGCATATTCATTGTTTGCATAGGTCATTCTGGACTGATAAAAATTCATAGATGGCAAAATAAGCCTCAGTGCTAATTTCATTCCATTATAATTAGATTAGACTTGCAGGTACCTTTAATTTTCTAAAGTCTGCACTGGAAAAAATTGTAATATATTTGCTATTACTAGAAGCTAATTTGAAACAAAGATATAAAAACCCAATAATCTGAAGACATTTTTATTTTACAAACTTATAATGGATTTTATGGTTCAGCAAAGATGATGTATGAGCAGCCACACGTGTACCCTCAATCATTCACAATAATTTAGAAATGTACAAAATAAATAAAACATCCCAATAAAAGTTTCCCTGCTTACATATTAAAAGCCTGCTTAAACAAAAAGGTCTTTGTCTGACAGTGAATGAATAACAGGGTGAGGGCCTGCCTAGCCTCCCATGGAAGGAAGTTCCAGAGAGTGGGAACAGCCATCGGGAAGGCTCCATCCCGTGTCTTCACCAAGTGAGCCTGGGATGGTAGTGGGACTGAGATAAAGCCTTCCTCTGCAGATCTAAAATCTCTGGCAGGTTTGTATGGGGAGACACAGTATTTCAGATAGGCTGGACCTAAGCCATATAGGGTTTTATAAGTCATGACCAGCACTTTGAACTGTGCCTGGAAACAAACTGGTAGTCAGGGAAGCTGTTTTACAAAGTAGCTATACTGAACCAGATCCTATGATAAAACAGGATGAATGAATGAGATAATGGGGTAAAACAGGCCATTTCTTATGACCAGGACTTCCACCATGTAAAGGGGAAGACTAAGGAAGATAAGAATGTTATAGTGAAGTTAAAGGAAGTATTTCTGTTGGAGTTCACTACAAAAGACACTGAGCCAATCAAGAAATCTTTTCTGGCATTCATAATTAAACTCCAAACAGGAAAGCTATTTACAAGATAGTTTTCCGAACTCGCACACAGAACAAACTCAAGCCACTACACAAAATGCTCAAAAGCTCAACATGTTTCAACATGTCTATACTCTTAAGGGTTTCTAATGGATAATTGTCTTGTAGACCTTTTGAGCAACTTGTGATATGTTTCTGAGTTTCTTCTGTGAATTCCATTGGATGTTCTTCAGTTTCTGCTTTATTTGTCTTTTAAAATGTCTTAGAATGATTAATTTTGATCAGAAAGTATGTTTTTAGAGCTTTAAAATAAGGCTCAAATCTAATTACTCTCTCAAAATGAGTGGACTATTTAAAATTTATTGGAATGTTGCATTCTTCCAGAATTGGACTCCTTTGTGCAAAAAAGTGTTAGTTAAACAGTGCTGCAAAGAACCAATTAAGATCCCAGAAAGGAGAATTAAAATGTCTGCCAACTGTGAGCTCTCTTGAATATTTCCTTACACAGTATGACACTCAGTCAAAAGCAGAGGATATGAAAGACCTTTGCCTTTAAATCTGAATATGCTAACTCAGCTTGGGAATTTGATAAACATCATTTGAAACCTTGCACTGTGCTTGGTGATGAAAAGAGACAAGGCATGCAAAGGATCTTCACTGGCAGTTTTTACTGTAAACAATCAGATACCAAGGCTTAGAAACTATTGTTAAAATGACTTTGATGTGAACTCTTTCTCTTTGATGTGAAAGATAGATGCTGCAATTAGAAAAATGCCAGAATTTTATGCAGTAAAGCTTTCATTGCCCCTCTTAAGAACTTTCTTCTGCAACCAGAAAACTGACATTCACGCTATTGTACAGATGGCCAGATATCCACATATGCAAACAAATACTGATCATTTAAGGAAATACCTGTCACTGCTACTTCTTTTGCTATTGTTAACAGCATGTCAGGTTTTGTGTTACACAGGACTCCTAATCAGATTAGTAGACATGAGTACTTCACGTTTGGGATGACACAGTATCAATGCCATATTTGCTGCAACATCTACCTACTAAGGAACAATCCAGACTAGCCCAAATCGCTTTGATTTCATTCCATCCTTACTGACTTCTTTGAATAAATTTTGCCTGTCACTTGTTCGATCATGTGGTTTTTTTCTTTAATGGATACAAAATTTGTCTAATTACCTCCAATTTCACAATACATCAATAGCCTTAATGACCCTAAACCTGATCCAGTTTGCTGGAATGGGGAGGAAGCCTGAGATGGAAATTGCTGGATCCCATGCTCATGAGTCCTGTTAAAATAGGCTAATGGGACAATGGATCACATTCAACAAAAATATCTGGACCAAGACATTTTACTGCTTGAGGTAGAAAACAAGATGGTGCCTGGCAGTTAAATTTTACTTTGCTGCTCAAGGTAGAATATGGTCTTTCACCCCATCCTAGGGCAAAATACTAGGAATACCACATACAAAACTAGGGTCATGAAAGCCCTTCCACACTACAGAATTCTAGTATTGTGATTCCACTTTAATTGCCATGGCTGCATCCTTGAATTTGTAGTCTGGTGAGGCACTAGATTACTTTGGCTGAAAATTCTGAAAGCCCTTCCCTAAACTGCAAATTGCAGGATTTACTAAAATGTTGCCCTGGCAGTTAAAGTAGAATCATATAGCATTAGGGCCGTGTAGTGTGAAGAGGTCCTAATTTAGGGGTGCATTGCAAGCGTCTCTGGTCTTTTAGAAGGATAAATTTCAAGGTGTTTCAGATGGAATAGCTGACATCTGTTACTGCTGATGGTAGCTGCCTCACTCTGACTAACAAAAGGGCTGGTCTTTGGATTAGTTGAATGGATGCCTGGGTACAATACCACAAATTTACTATTAAAATAATTTTTTAAAAGGTTTTGATAATAAAATATTTTCCCCTGTTGTTGTTGTTGTTGTTATTGTTGTTGTTGTTGTTGTTGTTGTTGTTGTTGTTGTTATTATTATTATTATTATTATTGGGAGAACTTTATACAGATGAGGGACATTTCCAGGTGAATGGCTCCACATAACTAGGAGTTAGAAAGTAGAGGTGCACCAATTCTCTGTTTTTTCCTTAGTGGATTTTCTGTTGTAGAGAGGGAAAATAAGGTCAAAGAAGCAGTGGAAAAAAAAATAAGGGAAGGTTATGAGTAGAAGAGGACACCATAAGAATTTCAAACCCTGGAATTTTGTAGATGTATCAAGGTCATGACATGATGAAAGCTTTTTCTGGAATTGCTCCAGCAGCAGAGTGACAGCAAGTGCCAGTTTTCTGCCCCTGTGATCCAACAAGACTGCATGGATTGTCCCAAAAGAAAAAGAGAGAGAGAGAAAACAGAAAGGGCTAGAAGTTCACTTCCTTAAAGGTTCAACAGTGTAGTGGCACTCTGCAACCTATTTAGAAGCTGAAATGTTGCTGCTAGTGGCTTCAGAAGAAACAATTTATCCCCTCCCTTTTGTTAGAAAAGAGGGAGTCTGGGATGACTCAAGTCCACCAAAAACAGCCTTGAGGTGTGACATGCAGTCCTGGAGGTACCGTTTGCTCATGCGCAAGTTATGCAAAATATAGCCTAAATACCCTGAAGGCAGAACCCTATGATAGGGTTGCCATAAGTTCGATATTACTTTAAGGCTCACAACAAGAAGTTGTACTTCAAGTATATCCATGGCACAGATTGAAATAATTACTTGAAATGGGCTAGGGCCTACATACTCTAAAGGTACCAGATCCTGTTTGGTCTTGGAAGCTAAACAAGTTCAGCCCTGGTTAGTACATGTATGGGAAACTGCCAAGGAATACCAGCTGCTGTAGCCTATATTTCAGGGGACAGAACTGGTGAAATCATTTGTGAAGATTCCTTGTCTAAGAAAAGCCTAGGGAACTCATGGGGTTGCCATAAGTTGACTGGCAACTTGAAGGCACAAACACACCAAAGAAACTCTTAGGGGAGTCTGAGCACTCTCACCGGTTTATACTTCCCAGGATCCTTCACAGGAGACCATGACACTTACATTGATATCATACTGAAACAGACTGGTGTTCATCATGGAGCTCAATTTAAGATGACATGAACAATGGCCCACTAAAGGACTACATATCTGGATGAAGGATGTTAATCTATTACCACCTATCCAAATTTCTTCTGAGATTTTAGGGCTCTACCTAAATGTAGATTTATTTCTCTCTCTCTCTCTAGAGAAGTAGTAGCATGATATTATAAACACTTGTTTTTATATTGCTATTATCAATAGCTATGATGTCAGATTTGACTTATGGTAACCCTATGAATGAGACACTTCCAAGAAACCCTGTTGTTAACAGCCCGGGTAAGTATTGCAAACTTAGGGCTGTGGCTTCCTTGATTGCATCTATTCACATGTAGTGTTGTCTCTTCCTTTTCCTATAGTCTTCAATCCTATCAAGCATTATTTGCCTCATATTATTATTATTATTATTATTATTATTATTATTATTATTATCATTATTATCATTATTATCATTATTATTATTATTATTTATTTGTATCCCACCTCTCCATATGGATCAAGGCAGCGAACAACTTACAAATAGCATGTATTTCGAAACATTTCTATACATGCCCCCAACAAGCTGGGTACTCATTTTACCGACCTGCGAAAGGATGGAAGGCTGAGTCAACCTTGGAGCCCGGCAGGATCAAACTCACAACCCTGTGTCTTGCAGTACTGGCATTTAACCACTGCGCCACCAGGGCTCCCTGATGTGGCTAAAGTATGATAGTCTAATTTTAGTCATTTGGGCTTGATTTGATCTTGGATATTTTATAGATCACTACATATCTGTACTTTCCTGACTTTTCAGCCATCTGTCCATTGTATATTTAAGAAACACACCCTAAGAAGGAATTCTGATATGCATGACTCTTCTTTAGATACTGCAGTTGGATACTAGGGACCACAGAGAGACCATGAAAGTCCCACTAAAATTAGGAGCCACATAAGTATTATGAATACATAACAATCATGAGTCCATAGCCTCTTGGTTACACATGCTTAATGCCATAGACAATTCTGGCTATCACTATTAACATGCAGATAAAAATGCAAAGGAGCTGAGTATGAGAGATCAAATCAATAGGGTAGACATCTGTTAAACTAAGAAGTTATTTTTTCATAACCTGATAGTCAAAGGAGGTCCACAAATAATTCCTTTGTTCTGATATTCCAAAGTCTGGTCACAACTACTGAGAAGACTCTTCCCTCAGTTCCCACAAAATATCTATGAGATGTTAGCAGGACAGAAGAAAGAACTTCAGAAGATTTCAACACAAGAAAGGCTCACATGGAGGAAGTAGCTCTTCAGGTAGCCTGGTTTCAAGCCATTAAAAGTTTCAGAAGATCACAAGCTGAACATGAGTCAGCAGTGTGATGCAACAGCCAAGAAAGCCAATGTGATTTTTGGTTGAGTCAATAGGAGTATGGTGTCTAGATTGAGGGAGGTAATGGTACCGCTCTATTCTGAATTGGTTAGACCTCATATAGACTACTGTATCCAGTTCTCGGCATCTAAATTCAAGAAGGATATTGACAAGCTGGAGCATGTCCAGAGGAGGGCGACCAAAATGGTGAAGGGTCTGGAAGCCATGCCCTATGAGGAATGGCTTAGGGAGCTGGGTATGTTTAGTCTGCAGAAGAGAAGGTTAAGAGAGGACATGACAGCCATGTTTAAATATTTGAAGGGATGTCATGTTGCGGAGGGAGTGGGCTTGTTTTCTGCTGCTCCAGAGACTAGGACAAAGAGTAATGGATTCCAGCTGCAGGAAAGAAGATTCCACCTGAACCTCAGGAAGAACTTCATGATAGTCAGAGCTGTCCGGCAGTGGAATATGCTGCCTCAGAGTTTGGTGGAGTCTCCTTCTTTGGAGGTTTTTAAGTAGAGGCTGGATGGCCATCTGTTGGGAATGCTTTAATGGGTGTTCCTGCATAGCAGGGGGTTGGACTCGATGGCCCCTGGGGTTTCTTCCAACTCTGTGTTTCTATGATTCTAACCTGTGCTTTGAATTATGCTTAGAAACGGACCAGCAGCCACATTCTTATCTTGGAATCAGCTACAAGCTCCATATAAATACCATTCACTGAGCTGGCTACAGCATCCTAAATCATCTGGGTTTTCATGCAATCTTCAAAGGCAGCCCCAGACTCTGTGTAATTAATGTCACCATGGCCAGATCTGATACTTTTAGGACCAGGCATAGCTGACGCACAAGGCTTAGCAGAACAAATGTACACATGCCACAAGTGAAACCTGGACAGCCAGGAATAGATTGGAAAGTGGGTGCACACCTAAGTTAAGGGGATAAATTTTCAAGAGGGGTCAAGCCTATCCCAAGCAGGTTGAACTCTAGTTACTTGATCTGCCATTCTACTGAACAAGAGCATCTCTGTCTTATCTGGACTGCACATTTTGCTGGGGAGGCAGAGAGTTAATCCATATTACTCATTCAAGATATTCCTTCAATATGTAGATTACTTCCTTGAACTGTGACAAAAGGCACAGATTGTGCTGGGTGTCATCTGCAGACTGTACCTGATGAAACTGTACCTTGTCAACCTCACACAATCATTTCCACATTGATGCTCAATAGCAAATGGGTAAGGGCATCTGGATCATTTCATTTCTACTACCTTAACACTTGGCCTTCAAGTAACTGAAGCATTTTTCTCCACAGTACTAGATCCAGGCTGGGATGAATGTGTTTGCAGGAAAAGACTGTGAGAAAAGTGTCTCTGGCCATTTCCACACGACAAAGCTCTTCTGCGTCATCTCGCTGCAATCCCAGGTCCAGAAGAGAGCACGTCAGCAATGCTCCCCCCTGCACCCGCTCAGTCCATGCGGAAGAGAAAACAATGGCACCATGTCTTCCTTCCGCAGCACAGCCAGGCTTTTTCCATTGCTGCGCTACAGAAGGAAGCATCGCCAATGTGCTTCCGCATCTTCCGCATGGCCAGAAGTGACAGGAGCACTGCGTGATTGCAGGCACGAAATGGATTTTTTCCATTTTGCAAAAACTGCATAAGCGCGATGCTCCGTGACAGGATGGCAGTGGGATGGCAATAACGTTATGCGGAAGCATGACCTGCTGACTGCTGCCATCCTGTGGCAAAAACGCAACAGCGACATCATGCAGAGAAAGTATACCCTTTCCTCTCAACCTGTTTGAAACCAAATGGAATGGAAGATTAAGCAACAAGCCTAGACACTCTGTTGTGGCATATCTGGCCCTGACACAAACCTCATTCTGCATGTACCAAATGTGGGGCTGAAGTTCTCAAGAACATTGTGGTTAGTTCTGTCTCTAGAAACTGATATGTATATTGGCCACATCTCTGGTGTACCGTGATTGTTATCAGTCTGATGTTAGCCTAAATGCATCTATGTAGGGCTTCTATGGAAATAGGAACCTAACTGAGCAGAGTTCCTATCCCCATCAGTGGAGGTCTATTCATGTATCTGTATACACTTGGCCAATTTCAGACTGACACTAATCATGCATTGCACAAACAGCATGATGACCACATATTTAGAAGTCTAGGGATTAGGACTACTAAACATGCATTTATTATGGATTCAGACCAAATGCCTGTAGAGGGTAATACACAGGGACATACACAATTAGGATATTCCTGAAATTATTTAACAGAAACTTAACGTTGAGGGAATTGTTTCTTTCCTTGCATTTTAGTTAATTTATATAAGAACAGAAGTGCATTATTCTTGGTGTCCAAAATGGTTTCTCAATGTAATGCTGTATTTTTAATGTACTTTTGCTGTTTGCATCTTATAACTAGCAGTTATCACCAGTGCCACCTACTGGTTGACTCTGCTTGTGCATGCCAGTTTCTGCTTGGGTTTCAGTTTAACTCTTCAAAACCAGGATTTGCATTGAAGGGCTGTGAAGGCTTTTCCCCACAAGTGCACATGAAGTTTTGCTTCAATAGCAGCAGATGGAAAGGAATGTCCAAGTGGAAACTGGTAAGTGCAGAGGAATGTTAAGCTCTGAAAAAAACAGAACTGTTCATGAGGATCTTTTACTCTTCATTCAGCCACCCCAGAATCTCCTATAGGCCTCTCAGCTGTTCTTCCTTTAAGAAACACAAGATTTGTCCACACCAGATCTTCAGCTTAACTGTTTGGAAGATGAGTTAAGAATGAGCCCTCTAATCTAGAGTTTCTGAACTGGTGAGTCCAGCACTTCTCTCATAAGCTCTCTTTTGAATATATAGGATTTTTTTTCACTCAATGACAAAAGGTATCATGGAATATGGATTCTGGCAAATCACGAGGCATTCTGGATATTCTTCTTCCCATATTATAAAAGTCAAATGCTCCAGGGCTTCATGTGTCCTCTGTCCTTCCTATTACTGTATTGTTGTGGGCCTTGAAGTCATTTCGGATTTATTGCAACCCTAAGGCGAACCTATTACAGGGTTTTCTTGGCAAGATTAGTTCAGAGGGGGGTTGCCTTTGCCTCTCCATCCTATTAGCAAGTGATTTCCCATGTCTGCCATTCTTCCTGACTTTTCACAAGGTTAGTCCTTACAGAACTGAGTCCAATTCTCCAAAAACAGCATTCAGAATAAATTGTATAAATTAAGGAATATTCATATATATCGGCGGTTCTTAACCTGTAATCCATGGACTCCCTAGGAGCTGAGATGTCTTCACAGGGGTCTAAGAAAGCTGGAAGAAATGTTATGAACTTTTAGAATTAATTGATTAAATAAATACATCATTCCAATAAAAATATTGTAATAGAAGTGTGTTTGTTTACTTATTTCTCCATTCTCTCCAAATCGGAAGACCCTTGATGAACAATGTAAATAAATATTTGATACAC
This sequence comes from Ctenosaura bakeri, assembly GCA_948474755.1. Lineage (NCBI taxonomy): Eukaryota > Metazoa > Chordata > Lepidosauria > Squamata > Iguanidae > Ctenosaura > Ctenosaura bakeri. The sequence continues at coordinate 315,175 of CAOLHI010000887.1, forward strand.
TCTAGGATTTTAAATCTTGAGTTAAGCCTTGGTGGTCTACAGCAACAAAAGATATTTAAAGAGGATCTGTGGTTAAGAAAAGGTTAAGAACTGCTGATATATAATATAATAATGTGGAACATAGAAATAGGATTTCTGTGCCATAGAATTTTGACTTCAAGAAACCCAGAAGCTTACAGTAACTTTTTCATTCGTGCAGGGATCGCTTAAAGGTCATTTTAGGACACATCTTGCTATGGTTTCATCAGCCGGATAAACTGTTAGCAAGGATATGGAGGAGAAGGCCCTCAAGGGACCTATCCTCAATGGAAACCAGAGTTGGATATCAAGAAATATTTTTTCCACTTGCAGACGTGAGGGTAGAAAAGGCTCATGAATCTGAAAGCAAATTAAATTCTTGTTCTTCCAGTTGGTAGCTCATGTCATGCTCTCAGTTTATCCCATAGGCTTTGCAATGTATATCTGTTATTGTGAAATGTAGCATTCTAAACAAAGGACTGTTTCCTCAGTTCAAACCTGCCTCTCCTTTCCCCCCGCCCCAAAATCAGGAGCCCTGCCATTCAACAGATAGCATTAAAAGAAATGCTTATATATAAATGCAAGCATAGAAAAATATTTATGTTTTAACCCTGAAGTACTGAAGGCAGTATTTTGGCACTGTGGCAGAAATGGATTTGATGTCTAATTTTTTTCACTCAAATGGAATATGTTTACCTTTTGCAAAATATTGAGGGAATGAGTGACAGGTCATTCCAAGTTACATATAAAACAGATTTAATGTCTTTATTAAAAGCAGTGATTTCCAAATACTGTTCATGAAAGCCTGGGAGCTCCTTAGAAGTGTACCTCAGTGAGAAATGATGACGGACAAGCTTTCCTGACTGCTACCTTGCTGCCCTTGGAGTCAAGGTGGATGCAGTACCTAAAGCTAGACATGTTATTTGAGCACATGAGGCAGAAAATTCCACAAACTCCTTTCCCACTGTCTGTTAGCAATGATGACAACAATAAAAGAAAACCATTTCTGCACCAGAGTGGAGGAGCATTTCACCGTGTGTTGTGAGCAGTGTTTTTTAACTTGACTTACTCCCATTTTACCAGATTGTTATCTGCATGCCCTCTGATTTCTGTTGAATTAATGCAGTGAAAATCATTTGCCACTTCCACTCCCATCAATTCTTGTGAAACTCCCATCCTCCTCCCACTCTCTCCTTTGCGCCACACCGCCGCCTCTGATTGGTAATTTTTTTTTTTTAAAAAAAACCCATTGCTACATATCAGCAGAGGTACTTTAGTTCGTTCTTACAGAAGACCAGCCTGCACCCGAGTCTTGGAAATGTATTTTACATGTTATAAATAAATCATATATTGTTAAAAATATAAATGAAAGGTTTTCATGATATATGTTGTGTCTCCATACATTTCATTGTTACAATTTATTTATATGCCCGGGTCTCTTATAAGGGGTTAGTTTAACCTCTGGTTTGCTAGTAAAACTTCTAGTAAAATTGCTAGTAAAATTACTGTGTTGTGAAATGATGCATATCTAAAAAGTGTGTGACCAACATGAAAAGTTTGGAAAGTCTAGATAGCCATAAATGGAAAAGCAATCATCCTGAGGATCCCAATGTATTTCACTGTATTTCAGCGGTCCGTGCAACGCAATGGCACCTGCCCTGCATTTGAGGGTCAGAGACAGGAGTGAACAGAAATGACACCAGAGAAAGGTGGGAATGCCCAGAGAGAACCACCTCTATGTGTACACCTTCCACATGTTGTCAGAAACGCAGCCAAACTGGTTTTTGTGCTTTATATCAGTTTTTCCGGTTTTACAATACATCAGTTTTACATTGATAGTAATCATGTTAAGAGCTCAGGGCGTGCAAATACGCAGAGGAAACATTGATACTAACTGGTTTAACTTGCAGACGTAACAGCAAGAATACGATGCCAGTGCAATGTATTGCTCTCGTGCGGGAAAGGTCTAAGTCAGGAATGAACAATTTCCTGCCCTTTACTGATTCTGCTGCATCAAGAAGGGCCAGCTCTACCATTGGATAGAGACAGTGGGAGCTGGTGGCATCTGTACCAGTAGGATGGTGAATCTGCTCCAGATTTAAGTCTGAACTTCAAAGGAGTTGTCCAATGTGTGGAATGAGAGCCCCACCCAATAGGTTCAGCCACCCTGAATAGCTCTTTTAAATTTCCAGCTAAGACATGTAGTGGATTCAACATTCCACTAACATGGAAGACACCAGCTGCCACTGCCTCTACTGGCAGGGCTGATCCTGCCCGATGCCCCTCTATAGCTAAGAAGAGACAGTGTGTTTAGCAGTTACAACCATGAGCTCACATATATTTCCTCTTACCTCTTTTCTTCCCTTAATGTTTCGCAAACCTTTTGATGCATATTAAATCATGAACCTGGAAATGTAGAGAAGGTGCTGTAAAGATACACTGAGCAGCATCCCTTCAACATTTAAAAGGAAAACATACCTTATGGAGTTTTCTCAGAATTGCTGCTGAAGATGCTGTTTGCCCATTATTTTTTAGAGAATAATACTTCATTGATCTGCACTGATTTAAGTGTTCTTACGTTCAGAAGGAAAATGGCAACAAATACACTGTGTGCAATGACAAATTGGAATTATTTTGTGAACCAGATGAAGCGCACAGAATGAAACAACACATCCAGTGGCCTGGACTCTAGGGGTTTGGTGGATGGATAATATCCAAACTTCTTTGCTTCTCATCACTTTTTAAAAATAAATAGAGACATGCCTCCATAATAGCAACAAAATGGCATTAACGGATGTGAATAGTTTGAAGGATTGATAACAGGGGTGCTGCAGACTCGAAGGCATCTCATGCAAGGTGCCATTTGTTTTAGCCTCTGAAGTAAACTGCGAGGAGTGAAAGAGCTCATTGACCAGGGAGTCACAAAATACTTGACAAATACTTCTCCTTTGATATCCTTTCCCTCATGGCAAAGCTATATAGCAAGGGAGCGTATGTGATAAGTGGGTGGCTGTAGGAGCCTCAGTAAGTGGAGCATATCTCATTAATATAGTAGGTTTGTGGGGAGATGTCAAATAAGGTTCAGTATTTGCTCTAAACAGTCCTCACTCAAGTGCCAGCAGTTTGCTTTGTTGAGAGAGCTGGCTTTGCCCTACATGGCACAAGAGGCTTTTCTTGTTTTATCTTCTCCCCTGGACAGCTGGAGACAGATAAGAGTGGAGACATTCTGACGTAGCCAAAGAGTCTGCCTGAATTCCTTTGCTCTTGCTACGTCCCTGTGGGATGCAGAGACACATACTTTTTGAGAGAGAGAGTAAGAGCTGGTGTGGTTTTCCTCACCTTGGTACAAACCCTGGTCAACACAGGCACACTCCTATTCCCTCTTGGCAAGCAAAATTACATTGCACTGAGGTGTATACCAGCTCCAGTGTTGGAACAGTGTGCCTTTTTTTTGCACCTGGAAGAAATCCTTTTTTACATGCTCAGATATGCTTGACCAAGGAACTGATTTATAATGACTGCCTAAATGACTTATGAGCAACACGAGTTGCTTTCATTGTCTGTGTTCAGGTAGATTATTCATTCTCAAATTCTTACTGGATATACAAATATCTGCACATCCATGCAACATCTGCACATTTATATGTAGCTACATCTATATTTTTTCTGATACTCTCATTTCCTGATAGTGTCATTACATACCTGCACAATAAACTAAAATACCAATAGCATCACCAAAAACTTCTAACAAAGAACCTTGCATAACCCAAAGTACTATCCATGGGGATGGTATTGGCTTGAGATGACATATATTAAGTGGTTTTTCACACCAAGATATACTTCTAATTTGAAATTTATCAGAGTATCTCTGCCTTGGGGCCCTCACCCTACCCAGTTAGAGCACTATGATTCTACTTTTGAATGCCCTGACATCCCATGGTATCCTGGAATCTGTGGTTTAGAAAGGGGTACTGTATTTAGATTTCTCAGCAAGAGAGTTTCAGTGCCAATGACCAAACTACAAACCTCAGTATTCCTTAGGCAGCCAGAGCAGTTAAAAGTGGAATTGTAGCATTTAAATTATGCAGCAGAGAAGTGCTTTTGGTCAAGTACAGCCCCTGTTTTTGTGTTGGGAGAGCTTGATAAATAGGGGGTTGGGTAGCATCTGCAGAATCATAGGCTGTTTCCTTCAGCCTATTAAAGAAACCAGGTGGACTATGTTGATAATCATAGACAGGACTGGGATAAAACTTTTTCTGTTTTGGCTATACGGTGACCAAACGTTATGCTCCTTGTCTCAGACCCACTGAAATAGGCAATATGAATCCAGCATCTCATTCTTGCATGTGACTTCACTCTCTCATGTAAACAACCAGTGGCCATTTAGGGGAGCAGGGAAAAATGAGGAAGCACCAGTGGTGAGAAATAGGATGCAAGTACATTTCTAAAGCACAGGCTAAGAAAATCTGTGATGTAATGAAAAAGCTCTGGGGGAAAAAAGGGAAGTAAAGTATAACAAAAAAGTGACTTTTTGAGCTCTTATTACCATCTAAGTTTGATTACATAGAACTGTGGTTTTTGCTTTCTCTTTTCTTTTTTTAAGGGAGATATTCTGAAACCAAAGGAATCTGTGAAAGAAGTGCACGCAAAGCCATTCTTGCAAAGGAAGGTACAAAAGATCTTATTTTCTATGAGGCTATTTACAGATTGGAAGAAATCTGTTACATTTTCTCCGGGTACAAATTATGCGTTGAATATCCATAAAAGGAGGTCTCACAGCAGAAATGCAGCCTTGAAGGAAATGGTGTACACAATCAATAAGAACAAATGTACATTAATTGTGTGTAAGGAAACTAATCATGTGGAAATGGCTGGAACGAAAAACTCACTCAGCGGGCTTCAAGTATTTGATTTTCATTCCCTCTTGTTACTGTTGTTGCTACATACTACAACTCATGAATTCATATTTTTCCAAACACAAGTTCCCTCCTCAACAGGAGCCAGGGCCCCCAGGCCCTTTGCAACAGGGGTGGGAGTGAAGACAACAGGAGCCAAAATGTCTGCTTCCCTGTCAACAGTGACACAGGGCATACCAATTTTTCTGCCCCAACAAGTGTAAGTAGCCTAATGTGACAAATTTCCAGAGGGATGGACAGATTTTTATCATTGGGCTTGTTTTCAGTCCCAGGGAGAAAACCAGCTACCAGGAGGTAAATTGCAAACAAGGCATTCCATGACAGATCAACTGCAGATACAGAGAGCAGAAAAGAGATACAACATACAGTGCTAAGTTTTATGTAAGATTTTAAGCAGATCACTGGTCCTCTTCTGCATTTCAGAGGCACAAAACCAAATTAAAATTTAAGATACCTTTCAGGTAAATGCCAGGTAAGACAATGCCTTTTACACATAGTTTACTGAACACAAACTGAAATTGTTTCAGCAGACTTTTTATAGAAAACACAGTGACCTTCACAACTTGGTGCTAATGCATTTTATAAGCCACTCAGTTAATAGCAGGCCATGGCAAACTAAAGGCTTTGGTTGTACTTAATCGTTAGGAAGAGAGGTCAAAATATTTATTCAGTCCCTGCAATATCCTGTATCTTCAAATCCTTATTTAGGCTCATTTCATTTTTGTGAAAACCCATGTTTTCTGTATCTGGAGTGAGAATTATGAGTGCTGGTCTTACTCATTACATGGCACAGGAATTTTTATGACTAGACCATGTCAAATCTATCTCAGCTTTTTCAAGGCAAGATTTTTCTAAAGTCAGTTTTTAGCAGCTTGTGAATCTCTTCTCATGGAATAAACCATACAAGAAATGAAATTGCCTGCAATATGTATAAAGTGGAATCAGGCAGCCACCAGATGTTATTGGACTACAAATCTCACCAACCCTAGCCCGCATAACCAATGCGTGAGGAATACTAGGGCTTTCAGTCCAATATCTGGCTGCCTGCATGATTCCTATCAGGAGACAACCTCTTGAACATGTAAGAGAAATATTCACTCCCCAACCCCATAATCCTTTGGGAAAGTCAACCACTGCTCTACTTCTCAGCCATTGTCCTATCTTATCTCCTTCATTATTCTGTGTTAGAGTGAAGAATTTACAGTTTTCCATATGCTATTGATCTGTAACTATCAGCCCTAACTAGCAGAGTCAGCAGTGAGGGATAATCGGAGCTGCACTCCAAGATTTAAAGACTCCAGTGACCACCCCTGTTCTGTATTATTTTCCTTTCCTTTGGGGCATGCATTCAGCTTATTTGGTTGCACAGATCATAGCTTGGAAAATTTACTTTTAGATTACAACTCTCATAATCTCCCCTCCCATTGCAAACTCTTCTAAACTCTGGAACAGAGTAAAGGGTATAAAAAGTAGTATCAAACTGTTTGAAATGCATATTTTGAGAGAATACATTTAAAATTGTATAATTTGTGCAGGTTTTCACACAATTTTAGGAGGAAAAATAATCACAGATTTCAAGTTTTATCCATTTTCAGTCCTAATTTATAAGTATGATGGCAACACAATGCAGCTGACTGAAACTGACTTCTTTCCCATTTATTCCTGAAAGATTATACATCTGCAAAGGAAAGAGATAACCTCTAATAAATCTAAGTTTATTTTGATATATTTAATGTTTAAGTCACAGGATACATATAGGATTATCTTCCACTGGAAGAGTCAATATTTCAATCAAAACATAAAAAACTGCTTAAATCAGATTCAAACAGAAGTCAGAAGCATTAGCATTTGTGCAATATAGTGCTTTCTTTCATTATCAAACATTTTACTAATACTAATATCTAACCACTGGATGAATACTGGGATTAAATCTCTGAAACAGCCCCTGAATACTGTAAAGATTGCACTTCAAAAGAAATGATTTTACCACCTTCACTTTCTGAGTGATCCAAGGAAAACCAAAGGCACTTGGTAAAAATTCCTAGGGTACAGATTGACTGCTACTCTTGTCCTCATGAACCTGAAGCAGTCTGTTCTTTTCAGGTGCAGCTTCCATGTATCCAGAAAACAAAACAAAACCCCCCACCTTGTATCGATCATTGTCCTTTCACCTCTTTTTCTAGTTTTTATGAGTATGGGAACACAACAGAAGTGAGGTAGTTAATTCTAGGTAGCAAAGTTGCGAGTTTAAAATACAATTTTAAAAAAAATCTTATAACGATAAAAAAAAATCCTGTTGAACAGGTAAATAAATAATAGAAAAGCAGAGACAAGAATGTCTTTTGTTTTAAAGTCTAGTCTTCCGCCTTTCTGAAGGACAAATTTTTATAAGGTAAAATCACTCAGTAGGACTCCAGACCTGAATAAGTGACTCTTTTCACAGCTGATGGAAGAGCTTTGTGCAGAACAATGCAAAAAAAACACCTAGCAGGAGAATAAGAAAGCACATTGTTTGCTGCAGTCTTGGACAATTTGAAGGTAAATGGATAAATTCCTCTTCTTCTGTCACAACTGAAGGAGAAAAAGAGTGAGGGGGATAAGAAAGGTTAGTTAGCAAGGACACTCCCATAAAGGTCATTTCAAGAAGATTTTGTAATTTCCACATAGCTTCCTTGCAAGTTAAAGGGATCATCAGTAAAAGCCAATCACGGAGTGGATTTTCAGAGAAGTGCAAATGGGGGCCATCCGGAGTCTTTTAAGAACCCACTGATAGCCACTTATCAACTCTTGTGCACATTAATCACAACCTAATCCAAGGTAAATACAAGCCACGGGTAAAGAAGTTAGCTAAATAAAGCCAGCTTGTATGTCTTTCACCCATTTGTCACAGGTAAATAAAACAGAAAACCAAATTAAATTAACACTCTACAAACCTTGGTCTGAAACTCTATTGCATGGTTAAAGCTGAACGTATAACTAACACATTAAAAAGATCCCAGCCTGTTCTAAGACCCTTACTGGAAATACAGTTTTATTATAATTAATTGGGGGATTGATTTCAAATGTATCAGTTTAAGTACAAAGGTGTTCCAGAAATACTTTACAGCCCAGTTCTGCAAAGTAAGTGCCTTTGACTATATTTGCAGAAGACTTCTTTGGCTGTTGATAGCAGTACTATAGATTTAATTTCTGCACTAATTTCGGCACAAAAGCTCATTCATACGACTGTTGTACAACTCTATGGGTAGATCATGAGTCTGTGTGAACTGAATGTGTACTCAGGTATTTGGACAGGTCACAAGTGACTGGTGATGCCACAGTCAAGCTGACTTGGACGTAAACACATTACACAATTTTAGTAGCTGGATACCACTTTAATTGCAATGGCTCCATCCTATGGAATCCTGGGTTTATAGTTTTGTGCGGGACTTAAGAAGTCTCTGCTAGAGAGTTTTAGTGAGAAAGTTCAGGAGAGGGACAGGAGAATTCTAAGTCTCTCCCCAAGTTACAAATTCTTGGCAACTTCTATGGGATGGAACTATGGCAATTAAATTGGGATAAAACTGCTGTATTTCAGTGTGCAGAGCTTTTTTCAATGATCTCTGTAGAGTTGTATGCCACCTTTAAGGCTAACAGATACATTATAACTTGGTGTGAAAAAGTACCCACTTTGGCAGATGCTTGAAGGGCATTTTTGAAATTTCAGGGTAACGTATATAGCACCATATGGATGGGGGTGGGGATACATATAGTACCGGTTGGGGGTAAATTCAGTCTCATTGTAGACAACATGACAAGAAAAAATTAACTAGCACCAAAACATGAGATCCCTTCTGATCTTGAAAGCTAAGCAGAGCCAGCCCTGGTTAGTACTTGGATGGGAGACTACCAATAGAGAGTGTCCATCATATAAAATGGAGAACATGTCAAAAGGTTTGCTTTTTGGAAATTTAAAAAAAAATGTTTTCAAGCCCTGGTTGGTTGAACCTGCATATGCAGAATCTGGATACGGAGGCAGACGGTATGCACATACACAAGTACATGTTAACATTATTGTCACTACTAAGAATTCTGCATTTAATTTCACTCTCAGCCTGGTCTGGAAAAGACTCACACCCACTAGAGCAGGTGTGGGGAACTGCACAGAACTCAATCTTTGTTCCTGTAACCACTTCCACTGGCTAAGACAGAAATGACATCAGGCACTTCTCTTTGCTATTTGAAACTTGTTTTGGGCCCAAGAAAGGCCATTTTAGGAGGGCCGGGAGAACTGAAGCCACAACACTATCAAGCATTAATACTGGGTTGTTTGGGAATGAAAACTGAACCCCAAACAGTTAGAAAAAGCCCTAAAAAATTTTTAGGGTCCACACACGTAGGGACATACATTTCCCCTACTCATACTCTAGAGCATGCTTTTGTTTATTAAACCCAAATATGCTGGGTATGCGAAAACATGGTCCCCTTGGAGGGGACACAAATAACCCCCAAGCCACATGATTCCCCTCTCTCACTCTATTTCCACACTAGTACGAATGGAGTATACAACCTCTTTTGTCCTGAAATCAGTGTGGCAACAAAGTCTTGTTTCAGCCTTCCCCAAACTGATGCTTCCTGGTTTGGTCTTATTGGCTGAAGTTCATGTGTTGTTGTCAAGTTGTTTCTGACTGAAGGCAACTCTAAGGCAAACCTACCACAGGCTTTTCTAGGTGTTGAGTGTGTATGACACACCCAAGGTCACCCTATGGATTTCCATGGCCGAGCAAGGAGTTGACTCCTTGCCTCCACAGTTTGTACTCCAATCCTCAAACCAATACACCACACTGACTCTCTGTACTGTATGCTGTAGTCCGAAACACAGAGCAGACACCAGACTGGGGAAAGCTGTCCTATGTAAAAGGCCTCTATTTCCCTAATAAACCATTCCAACTTCTGTGCCTTTAACAACTTCAGGACAGATAGCTATTCCCCCAGGAAAGCAGCTTCTTTTGATGAATTTTTGCCTGTCACAATACTTTTAAAAACAAGAGTAGGGGAAAAGGTGGAAGCTGTAAAGTGAAACTGAAAGAATTTTTTTTTAACCTTGTCCATCTTCAATTAGTCTCAGTGGCCACAGAAAGAAGTGATACTGAAAGAAACCTTTTTGGCTCCAGGGCTGCTCCATGTTTGAAAGAGGAAGAACTAAAAACCAAACCATTAGCACGTGTTTATATATAAATAGCAGCCCAGCAAGTGCAGAACTAGTTTGTTTTTAAACATAATTGCTTAATCAACTTTATCTTATCAAAGATTTAAATGATACATAGATGTAGCTGATACAGTTTGGAAGGTCAAAGGGACTATTATGATAAACTAATGTGACCTTTTACATGACCCAGGCAAGAATTCACCCAGTAATGCCTACTATTTCCTCTGACTGCTCTATTTGCCTAGATCTTATACATGTAAGTTGAGGGAAGAAGTATATTACACAGGCAAGAGGCCTCTTAAATGTTCTTCTCTGTTTCCATTAAATATTCATCCAGTGGGTGAGGCAGTTTGAAAACAAGGAGGGAGAAATAAATCCCGACAGACAGTAATGTTGTGGTGTTTTGGCTGAAGTGTTTCAAATGGAGTGAGTGCTAGAAGAAGCTTTCCAAATGTTAGATTGAAATCCATATGAAAAGATGACAATTTTTAAAGAAGTCACCAAGGAATAATCTGTTTTAGGAGAAACATGTCAACATTTTTTGAATAGCTCCTTTCGAGTTCGCACTAAAACCCAGATCGGATTTACTGCCACCTACTACTGGTGTGCTTGTTTCTGAGCACTGCTCCAGCCTTTTTGTTCTTAGAAATAGAGACTGGCCATTATTCTGAATCCCTGCATGCACTGAGAAGTGTGACCTCATACCTATTAGTAATCCATTTGATTTGTAACCTCCATCTTGCACTGACCTGAACTGCAGACTTAATAATCACATCTTGCCTAACTTGGAAGAATGCTTTCTGTGTCCTTTCCCCTCATCTGGAACCCTTTCACTCTATATAGTGACAAGACTATGATTCCATTTTCATCTGACACAGTTGCATCCAATGGAATCCCATGAAGCACTAGAGCACTCTCACAGTGAAGTCTAAATACCTCATGAAACTACCAATCCCAGGATTCCATGGGATGAAACCAAGGCAGACAAAGAAGAATCACTTTGTGAAGTGGAAAGGGACCCCAGATGTTTTTTGTACCGTCTAGCTAAGGAGTGGGCAACTTCTAGGGGTAGGAACAATTGCCCTCCTTCTCCATCTTCGATAAAAAAAAAGGACCAATTATCCTCCACAAACAAATAGGAAGTGCGATTCACCATTTTTGGTCGTCCCCCCTTTGCTTTGGTGGGGAGCTTTTTTCAAAACTGAAAATGACAAAAAGGTCACTTCTGGTTTTAAGAACGGCTTGCTCATAAGCTTGCACTCAAGAAAAGCTGAAATATCATGCGCCTTACAGGCTTCTGTGGGTGGGGATCTAGGGGCTGAAAATTGGCTGGGGGGGCTGCACTTTGCCCATCCCTTGGTTAAGCCTCACTGAGTTTTGGAGGAGTCAAAAGCTTGCACACTTTCATGACACTTGGGCTAATCCTCATAAAGGTGGTGCTCAAATGTGCATCTCATCTACAAACACACACACAAAGAGAGAGAGAGAGAGAGAGAGAGATGAGCCTTTCTCCAAAGAAATTCATTCTTACCACAGTTTTGCATATGCTCAGACAGACAGTGTAGCACACCATAACCACATCGACAGAGCTGGCAGCCTTTTTGCATCCATTCTCCATGCTTGAATGGGCCACAATTGCTGTCAATGACAGATCAGACGGTTTAGAATTTTTGCCATGTCATGTTAACAAACTGCTATCCTTCAGGAATTCACCCCAGTCCCTTTACCTCTTCCGTTCATCATATTCACAGTATCTGCCAATGAAGTGTTTGGGACAAGCACAAAAGCTGCCCAGGATACAAGTTCCTCCATTTTGACAGCAGTGCCGGTTTAATGTTCGACCTGAAAGTGAATATTCCACAGTTTACTGAGAAAAATTGACTTCTTTGAACCTCCTTTCTCACTTGCTACGCCAAGTCTCCCTGGCTGACAAGGGTCTGACTTTATTGGCTTTAAGGGAACAATAAAATTAGCTGCCTGTTAAAGAGTATTTGTTCAGTTAAGCCTGGTTTGTTTAGATAAGGATTAAAAGCACACTACTAGGGATTACTGAGAGGCCAAGCATTGACCCCCCCTCCCCACATGTTCTACTGGAGAAGCGTGCATGTGGTGCTGCAGATTTGACTTGCATAGAGTCAATTCTCATTCAACACTCTAATAAATCAGCCTTTTAAGAAGTAGCGTTGTCAAAAGAATGAGTTTTGTCACTATTTGCTGCTATGTGCACAACAGCAACTCAAAGAATTTGACACTTATTTTTCAGGCTACAGTTTAGGAACAAATTCTGCACTGATATTTAAAAAGTGTTTTTTTTTTCTCATTTATGAGCAAGTATATGCATTAAACAGGTTATGCTCTTACAGTAATCAGCATAATAATGGCAACTGGTTATGTTGGCTGGGAGTGATGGGGGTTGTGATCAAGGATATCAGATCAGGGAAGAATTCTGTAAAGACTTCAGGTATACAGTGGGGGGGAAGTCAATGAGTTGGCAACTCTAGCTGCATGAATGTAGTGGGTGTATTTCCTTCATAGGGTTGTTGTGATGATAAAACAGGCAGCTGGAACCATGTGTGCTTCTGGGAGCTCATTGAAGGGGCACAGAAAACAAACATTTCATTACTGATATTTCTGCAAATAATGCTGGTTTTGTCTGTTTTGTGAATTGCCTCGAGAGCTTCTGTTACTAGGAAGTATAGAAATACAGCAAACAATAAAACAAAATACACTTCTCATGTCTTATCCCCCAGTCTACATATTTCTCTTCTGTTAACCTTTGCAGGAAAGGCCATTTCTGATGTGAGGCGGACACTCACAACTTCATTATTAAAATCAGTGGTGGAAATTTGACAAAGGACTTTACCACTTTCTAGATACCATGGCAAGAAGATCTTAAGATTTCTCTCAGGTTTTCAGATAGTGCCAGAAAAACCTGCGTGATCCTTTGCTGCATGGAATGTTCATGCCAAAAAAAAAAAAAAAGGCAACACATGAACTCTTGAGGGTTGAAAGTTGGTAAACTGCCAAGTAAGTGTACAAACTGTACAGTCTACTGCAGAAACAACTGTATGAACACAGATGGGGAACTTTTGGACTGCCAGATGCTGTTGAGCTACAACACTTAGCATAACTATAGTGAGGGATGAGAAGAGATGCAGTATATCTGCAAGGCCACAACATCACCACCTCTGTTCCATTCAGATACTTAACTACACGTGTGGGGAAAGCATGGAATCTCATCTGCACTCCATATGTTGACTCCAGTGTTTGCACAGCCTATATATAAGAAATCCATGTGTGCATTGTAACAAATACAGATTTATGTGACAATCACATCTGCACTGTCTGCTTTGGGGCAGATGGGAAGCCATATGTGATATGTTCCCAAAGGACATATGCATCTTAGCCATATTGTATTTTTATCCCATTCTCCCTGCCAACAGTTCCAAAATGTTTCATGCTTCATTTTTGTAAATCAATAGGAGGCAACTGGTGACTGGCTGAAGGTAATTCAGGGCACGATTTTAGATCCATGACTCTCCACTGAAAATAATAGCTCTTGTTGTTGTTTTGTGTACCTTCCAATAGTTTCTGATTTATGGCAATCCCAACATAGGAAATACTACCATTCCCATTATCCCTCACCACTAACCATACTAGGTGGACCACATGGGAACTGCAGCATTAATTTGGCTTTCCTCAAAATGTGCTTGACTCCAATCTCCATCCACCCTGGCTCTCTGATGGATCACTGCTGAAACAGTTCATTAACATCTGGAGGGCCACAGGTTATATAGAATTGTGCTGCCAATTACAGCATGAACTGGCTCTACCTTGTTTAAATTCAGCATACCATCCATTTTATAACACTATGTCAAACTCTTCTCTCTGCTGAACAAATCTATGTAAAACAGGCCCAAACTGCTCAGTAGTTAAACCACATGGAAGATAATGAGTGTAATTTAGCCAGGTTAATACTGCAGAAAACCCAGAAACATCACACTGGGTGGTATACAGATTTGACCAGCTAGCAGTGAAGATGCCAATGTTTTACCAATATACAATAATAATAAAAAAAGGTAAGAAATTACTTACTCTGTGTGAGACCTATGAAAGGCACCAGTGGCTTAGAGTTCATTTGCTTTCTGCTTTCATAGCTCTGATTCATGTCGTTGAGGACACTTAATGTGGCCAGTTGATGTTTCATGTGGTGCTTTTGGACTGTGGCATCAGGATCTTCTCCACTATCACGTCTGTCCACTTCTTGTATATAGCCTGGTAGAGTACAAGTTAAGAATATAAAGCTTTTGTGTGTTTTTTTTAAATAAAGGGTATCTAATTTACTATTAAAATCAGTAAACAGAACCAGACAAACAAAGAGAAAGTTTCTCACCTTTTCCAAAGTAAATACCCTGGAAAACCAGAATCATTGTTAAAATAAATCTAAAAATACAAAGTAAGAAAAAAAAAGTAGTTAAGTTTAGCCAGAAAGGAGTGGGTGAAAAGGAGTTCACTGCATTTGTTTGAGAAATAAACTCTGCTCAACTCAACTGGATTTACTCTCAAGTATGTTTAGTAAGATCATCATTAATGCAAACCTAAAATAACTACTGAATAAATCAAGTTTAATTCACTGAATTTCCTTCAGATTAAATAACCTCAGGAGTATGTTTGGAAAGAGTAATGCAATTTCTCTTATGAGCCAAACCTACTAACAAAATTAAACAGAGTATTACGCACAATCCTAGATTCTCTTCCCTTCTGTTCCTAAGGCAATGGCAATGTAACCTCATTAGTATAGCATGAAAATATACAAATCCGATTACTCTGGAAACTGCAATTTACTTTCACAGGAATCCAAATGTGTAAGTTTGTAGTCAAGTGGATCCATCGATTTCAAGTGAATCAGCTGATTTCCCCAAACCTACTCCCAGCATGGCAAATTCTGAATCCCACTTAATTTATGCTTTCCCTTGCTACTACATTACTTTCAAGAATGTCCATTTCTATGCGCAAAGAAGAAAAGACCCAAGTCCATGATGGGCTTTAAAAGCAAGACTTACCTAGCATTTTGTCTCCAGGACATTTCTTTTTTTTTACAATGCTGGTGTGTTGTTTTGTCAACTTACTTCCAAGTCAGTTTTCCGCAAGAGAATTAAGTTGTTGTATCTACACACACACACACAAAAAGTCAATGAATAATTTTTCTTTGGAAAAAAAAAAAACACGGGAAAACTTTTCCAGCTCTCTTCGTTGCAGAGACAGAGGATTCCTAGTAGTAGCTCCTCTGTTGGAAGAGGCTTCTCAAAGGTGCGGACAGTCAGTTCTAATCTCTCAGAGCTCAGCCGTTCCTACCCCTCCCATCAGATACACAAACACGTCTTGCTGGAAGTGAAGTTGTCTCCCGAGAGCACAGCATGAGTTGAATTTTCCCAGGGAGATCCGCCTGTCTTCGCTGAGTACGTTGAGACCCGCAAGCCGGCAGTACTTTAAAGGCACAGCTGATGTAACAGCGATTGCGCTTGCTTTTTTATTCTTGTTTGCTTCCGCACTAGCCTGTTATAGCGCGATGATTCCACTTTCAACCTCCTCTGGAATCCTGGGGTTTGCAGTTTCGGGAGGGGCCGGCCGGCCCCTCCCGAAACTGCAAACCCCAGCATTCCAGAGGAGGTTGAAAGTGGAATCATCGCGCTATAACAGGCTAGTGCGGAAATGGCCCTACTAGTTTTAAGAAGGCGAAAGAGCCGGGCAGAACAAGCGACCAGACGCATAGGCCGACCAGGGACGGAAGAAGGGATTTCGTGTCTCTTTCAGCAGTTGCATTTAAGTCAGAATTTTGGCAAGACAGATCCTGAGTTCCAGCGAGAGGGAGAATTTGCAGCCACTGAAATTCTCTCTTTTTTGGGAGGGTCAAGCTACCCCCAGCTCCATGTCCTCCTTTGCATGTGGTCGGCATGGAAATGAAGAAGGATAGCCGTACAGATTGAAAATGGACCCACCATGCGGTTGGATCCGGAGTTATAAAGTAAATTTTAAAGTAAATCTATATGGCTTATAAAATAAGTAAATAGTGGTTTTTTTTCCGCACTAGCCTGTTATGGCGCTATGATTCCACTTTCTTTCTTTGTGTGTGTGTGTGTTAGACTTGTAGCTATAGAAAACCAGAGTAGTATATAGTTGTGGGTTAAATGCTGCATTATGACTCCAGGAAATCAGGATTCCGGTGGACGCTTGGCCATGGAAACCCATCTAGTGACCTCTAGTGAGTCACACCATCTCAGCCTCGGAGGACGGGAAAGACAAACGCTCTCTGAACAAATCTTGCCATCCTGTGATAGGTTATGGTAGGGTCAACATAAGTCAGAAATGACCTAAAGGGACGCAACAAGCATAGAGACCTAGCTGAACTTAGGCCATTTCCGCACTGGGCTGTTATAGCGCTATGATTGCACTTTCAACCTCCTATGGAATCCTGGGGTTTGCAGTTTCGGGAGGGGCCATGCAATCACAGCGCTATAACAGCCCAGTGCGGAAATGGGTTTAGATGTGCTGTATATGTGTGTGTGTGTGTGTGTGTGAGTTCAACTATAAGTCTTTGTGGCTGCTGCTACTGTTGTGTGACTTCAAGACATCCCCATGCATGCCTCCAAGTACAACAGCCTTCTCCAAAGAGGCACTTTCATCATGTATTGGACTACAGCCCCTATCAGCCATAGCTGGCTAATGGCTATACTGGCTGGGGAGGGTGGGTGTTCTAGTCCAACCCCTCTGGGGAAATCCCAGTTTGGAGAACTCTAGTCTCTATTTGTTGCAGGAGACCAACTGAAAGAGAATTAGATTTTCTGCATATGTTTTCAAGTTTTCATTTTAAGGCCAGAGATTAAGGATGGTCTCCTTCTTATTAACTCTGAAAGGGGCTAGGATGTTTGGCCTGAAGGTCCTTTTCCACTGCGTAGCCCCTTCACGTTCAATGTACTTGTGGAGGAATTAAAGCAAGAATAGACAAAGTTGCTCTCCAGATGTTCAGCAACACCCATCAGTCTGAGCTAGCATAGCCCAATAGTGAGGAATTATGGGAAATTTTAGGCATGAAACCTAGGCCGTTTCCGCACTGGACTGTTATAGCGCTATTATTCCACTTTCAACATCCTGTGGGATCTTGGGGTTTGTAGTTTACTGAGGCCCCTCCCTAAACTGCAAAGCCCAGGATTCCACAGGATGTTGAAAGGGGAATAATAGCGCTATTATAACAGTCCAGTGTGAAAATGACCAAAGGAACACTTAGGGCCTTTTTGCACTACACAGTTACAGTGCTATTATTCCACTTTCAACATCCTATGGAATCCTGGGCTTTGCATTTTCAGCCAGAAAACACTTTGGCCTCAGTAAACTACAAACCCCAGAATTCCACAGGATGTTGAAAGTGGAATAAGAGCATTATAACACTGTAGTGCGGAAAGGCCCCTAGTGTGAGTACTGTACACACTGCATTAGACCAATTGAATCAGTGGAAGTTCCTTGCATGTTGACTCACCATTCAAGGATGATTCCACAAGTCTACTTTAATTGGTTACTAACCAATATGTCCATTTCCACACTGGACTGTTATAATGCTACTATTCCACTTTCAGCATCCTAGGATGGAGACCTCCGTGGTGTGGAGGAAGGCCTCATGAGTGTGAGCAAGAGGAAAAGTAGGCTTGAGTGGGCTTCTGAAGGCAATGGAGTTATTCAGAATTGCTTTTAAAGGGTATCCATGAGAAAGGCCTTTTCAAAATCTCACAACAGATAGGTTATAAAGCAGGAAGTATTTTTAAGAATTCACTAGTTGCACCTATACCCTCACTTTGGCATACAGCTTTATAGTGTGGCATTGATCTTTTTTGGGGAAATTATTAAACTTTCTGCTGTTGTATCTGTACCATGGGCACCTTCAAGGTAACTGTTCAGGATCCCTCTCTACATTGCAATCCTAACACTTCAGTTTCATATAATTCCGAAACTGCAAACCCCAGGATTCCATAGGAGGTTGAAAGTGCAATCACAGCGCTATAACAGCCCAGTGCGGAAATGGGTTTAGATGTGCTGTATGTGTGTGTGTGTGTGTGTGTGAGTTCAACTATCAGTCCATAAAATCAGGACCTTGCGTGGACCTAAGCACAGATTCAAAAACGTGTAGTTATTCTTGAAATTTGTGGAAGAAAAGAACAACTTCCATACAAGTACATGAACTGAATATATTGCTAGTATTAACACACCTCCATTCATGTGGACAAAATTTATAACTACGATATTGTTCTAGGGCTTTGAAAGTTTTGATTTATATTAGCCTTCAAAACCTGTTGAATGAAAATGAAGTCTTGTGTAAAATGGAATTTGGGAAGTTGGGGAGCACTGAGCATACTGTTTATATTCTGAGAATGATGGCTGGTTTCTAGTCCAGACAGCGCCCATTGTTTTAGGACTGAGGTAGGTAACTTAAAGGCTTCTAGATGTTATTACAGATAAACCCTAGCTAGCATAAGCAATGGTGAGGGAAGTTGAAAATTGAAGTCCAAGGACATCTGGAGAGACACTGGTTATTCAGTCCAGTTCTAAGATAAGATCTCAGATTGCAGTTAACTTCACATGTACCTGAACATAGTACATTGAAACCAATGAGATTCTTTCCAAGTACCTGTAATGTAATGTAAAGTAATATAATTAATGGGAACAATGATAATTTTTTTTTGGTATAAGGAATAATGTTCTCTAGTTATTTTCTAGTTAATTTCAAAAGAAACTTTTAGATATTTTTGTAAGCAGTTTAAGAAAAAAACCCAAGTTTATGTTATTCTCTTACCAGTCTTACCAGACTTTCTTTTCAAACAAGGGAAATATAGGTATACCTTGATTAACAAAGCTTCTTTTTACATGGTCTTTTTTTATGCCTGCCCAGTCTCCCTTTCCTCCCTGTCTTCCGTCTAGTTGCAAATTTTTTAGCAACATTGCCACTGAGGAGATGGTGAAGGAGCACTGCTGAAGCACAGGCTTTCAGTGACAGGTTGTAGCAGTGTGCCTGACTCTGCAGTAAACAATGCTAAAAAGCTTGAGTGAGGAAAGAATGGGATTCCAATCCAACTAATCATATTGTAGCTTGTATGCCAGGCCATAACAGGCAAGGTCTCCTGCTGCGCAAGTGAAAAAAAGGGGGAAAGCATATCAACCTGCCCTACCGGTTGCCCTGAGCGCGTTTATAAGAGTAGCAATGTAGACCAAAAATGAAAATAAAAAAATAGGTGGAGGCAGATGAACAAAAAGACAAAACAAAACAAAACCATCCCTGGGATGCATTTTGGAAGAAGCTTTCAAAGTGATCTCTAGAAAGTTCAAAATGTTTTTGTGTATTTACATAATGCTTGCCTGATCTGGTTATTTCATTCCAATGGGCATATTGTTAGATTTGAATAAAAAGTTGGCTGAAACATGTTGAACTGCTCTTCTTTTTTTGTGGTGTAGGACTCTATCCCTAACTCTTTCAATTTCTGCCTCTGGTACCATATTTTCTGTTAAAACAAATCATGTCCAGGAACACATCTACAGGAAGCCCTCACCTTTTGCACCCCTTTATCTTTTGATGCTTCCAAATTAAGGACAAATTCCATTAATTTAATGGGCAATCTTCTCTTTCATCAGTTCTTCTTGCTTCAAGAGGCTGGCTTGGGACCACTTGTACACATGTGCTGCTTGCAATATGAGCTGAGAGAGGAAAAAATGGTGCCAAGCTAGCTGAGAGATTTTGCAGTCAGCAGGCACCTGGTTGTCTCAAGTGAGCCTCTGTAAATCCTTCATGCTGCCATTTTCTGTCAGTGCTCCAGTCCCTAACCTCTCAGATAAAATGGGGAATTTGCACTTTCTCAACTGAAGTATACCTGTGTAACACAATTAACAGCAGAACAAGATACTAGGATTGCCAGATTGAATCAGGACAGGGATGCTGTTATTTTCATGCTTCAAGCAGGATGAGTTTACCATAAACCTCAGGGAAGCAGTACAAAGATTCTTCTCCTCCCTCACTTACCAAACCCTAACTTTTGCCTCATTGCTGCACTGGTGCTGGGACCAGGATAGCCAAGTTAGGAGGGGACATCTGCAGCTGGAAGCTGGGGTTTGGAAAGTGAGGGAGAACAGGTAGTTTGGTATCCCATCGTAGTCAAAGATGTGTGGCAAGTTACAAAAGCCTTGTCCTGGATCCGATTTGGTAACCCTACAAGTTACAAGCATTTTCTTAGAAAGGCACTGATGAGTTATTAATGGTGAGGGAGGGGGGTGGTTATAGATAGTTATGTACTTTTTTTTTTTAAGTACTTTTGTAAGTTTTCTTTCTGAGCCATGATCCTCTCTCTATATTGCCATGGTTGAGAGTAACCAACACCTGAAAGACAGTGTTTTGGTGAGAGGGCAGGGGCCCTAGATGTGAAGCCCAGCAGAGTCAGGAGTGGCCACATATCCTACTTTACAGAGGCTATCTGAAGGGTTGTTTTTATCCTGCTTAGGAAAAGATATGACATGAGGTGTGATTTTAATCTGAAAAATGCCAAGTGTTAAAAATCTTTTGCCCGCATACTGTCTCCTTTGCTGAAGTTTGCAATCTGGTTACCTCTTGGGTGCATCCACACCACAGGTTCATTGCACTCTGATAGCACTTTAACTGTCATGGCTGCATCCTAGGGAATCCTGGGATTTATAGTTTCACAAAGTACTTTTGTACTATGTATCTTGGAACTATAGTGTTAGAATTCTCCAGCAGAGACCTGGAAGTACTTCACAAAACTGGGCTATGTTGAGAACAGAACTACATATGCTACAGACTGTGTCCTGTGCTTCCTAACTTAGCCTGTTGCTTCAGGTGAAGTGGAAGATGCTTTCCTATAACCAGTGTAGAAGTACAAATTCAGTTGTCAGTCTAGATTCCTTTAGTGAATGGAATAAAAATGGGGCAACATCTTATCTTGTAGCCTCAGGCAACAGAACATCTTTGTCTGACTCTTATATGCAACTTGAGGTGTACATTGATACTGCAGCATTTTTGTGTTGTCAGTCAGTGCCTCTACTTTACACAGAAACGTACGTCTGTCTCTTTTAAATTAAAGAAAATAGGCTCCATTTCTTCAGATGTTCTGCAAAAATACCACCCTTGTAAGCCTTCCCAACTAGACTGTTATAGTGCTATTATTCCACTTCTAACATCCCATGGAATCCTGGGGTTTGCAATTTAGGGAGGGGCCTTGGAGGACTATGGTCCTGGAGACCAGGTTATGATCCCAGCTCAGCTGTGGAAGCCCACTGGATGACCTTGGGCATGTCACACACACTCAGCCCCAGAAAACCCCGTGATAGGTTCACCTTAGGGTGGCTATTAGTTGGAAATGACTAGAAGGCACCCAATGAATTTTTTTTTTGTATTTTATTGCCATGTGACTCCAGTTTTTACAATATTTCCTCTACAACAGATATTTGCATAGATACATACAGCTTCTGCATTTGATGAAGTGAGCTCTAGTTTTCAAAAGCTCATGCAACAATAGAACTGTTAGCCTTTGAGGTACTGCTACCTTCTTTGGCCAAGTTCTACCAGGAAAAAATGGCAACTAATGCTAGTAAACTGAACAATTCTTCTCCTGTCTTCTGGCTACAGTGGTCTATGGCACCAAAACCCTGCTCTGAATGGTTTCGCACTTTTTAAGGTACAGAGGGAAGTTGCAGAAAGGAAAGGAAAACCACCAGTTCTGATTGAAACAGCAGGATTCAGTGAAAGTATACCAGTAATTGTTGTTGGTTTTGCAGGGTTAGAAGATATATGCATATGTATATAATATTGCTAACAAGATTGTTATAGGCATTGAGAGTAAAAATTTCCCAAACTCTACATTTCTTTTAAAAATTAATAATGCACTGCTTCTTCTAATGTGTCAGTTAATTTCTTTTAAGTTAAGTATGTGCTTTGGTGCTGTATCTACTGTAGTAGGAAATATTTAAGAAGAGAAAAGAAAGGCTAATGAAATTCTGATGCACAGTTTATTTGAGAGTAAGTCTCAATTGACTCTGTGAGTCAAACAACCAAGTCAAAATTCATTAGACTGGGTTGTGTAAGTAACTTAGAAGCCCCATTAGAATTAGTAGGATATGTTTCTTGATTAGCATGTTTAGGGTTAGTGCACAAGTTTCAGCTTGCATGATACTTTAGCCCTATTCTCATGGCATGAAATGTGTGAACAGTTAAGTGGGCACGGCTGAGGTTAGATCCATTCCCTTGATGACAATGCATGCCAGTCACACTATGGCCCTTTTTGCACAGCATTTTCCATGCGAAAGAGGGCCTGGAGCATTGCGCGATTGTGAGGAGCGATCTGCACAATGCACTCACAATCACATGACACTCCAGGGGCTGGCAGGCGCCGATCGTGCACCTTTTCCTTTTCAGCTGGAAGCCGAAAATGGTGCGTGATCGCACATTGCTCCCAGGCCCCGCGCACACTTACCTGGCATGCAGAGCCTCCGGAGCCGCACCAGTCACGCTTCCTGTCCCAGCACAGCCTGGGAAACTTCCAGGCTGCACTGTGGAAGGAAGAGGTGGGGCTCTCGTGCGAGCAGGCAGCATGTGCAGAGCCAAAGGACCCCAGATGCGAGAGCCTCTTACTGGAGGCTGCTTGCACGATCCCCGCACCCCAGTGCCAGAAAAAAGGTAAGGTGTGGAAAGGGCCTATGAATGGTGGACTCAAATCTGAATAGGGCATCAGGGGTCCAACAAACACAGAGCCTTATCAGTAAGGGATGTTGTTTCCATGGAAGAAAACCTACATGTGTAAAAGTTGCAGATTTCAGAGCTACAAATGCCACAATTCCCCAGCCAGCATGGCCAGTGCTTCTGCTAGCCTAAGGATTCTAGGAGATGCAGTCCCCCAAAAAATTCAATTTCCAAGCTCTTGGGGGAGGGGACATCCCGTTCAGTCTAAGCCCATTACGCACTAGCTGATGCATGCCATTGCTGAGTGGATGAGTGTCACGCCACATGTGCCCGAATGCCTGAAGAGCACTTTTCTTAAATGTTGTTGGTATACCTTCAAGATGTTTCAACTTATGGTGACTCTAAGGCGAAACTATCATGGGGTTTTCTGGGGCTGAGAATGTGTGATGCACCCAAAGTCACCCGGTGAGTTTCCATGGCCAAGCAGGAAATTGAACCCTGGTCTCCAGGGTTGTAGTCCCATGCTCAAACCACTATTTGTTGAAATTCGTATATTGTACCCTGCAATCTTATGAATTATTAAAGACAAACTCTATCTCAACAGCCAAGGGTTGCTTTTGCCTTCAACAACAGGCTGAAGAGATAAAAGCAAGGCAAAATAAATATCAAGAACTAAAATGAACTTTCAGAAGACGTCACCTTTATTTAAATACCAGTGTAAGTGTGGACATATTCCTAATAGAAGGACCCCCAGTTCTATCTCAGAAATGAGAAGGGCAAGTTGGAAATGTCACACTGCATACCATTTGCTTAAGATCAGAACCTCATATTCAGTTCAAGATCTTCAATGGCCCAGGCAAGTGTAAATCAACTGAGAAATCTTGTCACTATCATGCTATCTTCTGTTCCATTCCTTTCTTTAGATCTAGTTACACAGAGAGGCTACATGTACTGAGGCTACAGATGTAGGCTTCTAAGCTGCTGCTTTTCCTTGACTTACCTGAAAGGCATTTGGCATTAAATTGCTGAAAGACTTCTAATGTTTGGTGCCAAGAAAGCCCATCAGAAAGCAATTATTGAAGCCCAAGAATCTGAGAGAGACTGTAATGAGGTTGCCCAACTACTCCTCATCTGTTCCACTTTTATCAGCTCTGGAAACAAGATAAGATTGGAGACTCTAGAGTTGACCCTAGAAATTTCAATCAAGCTTTATTTAGAGGAGAGGATGCTTGCAAGATTAAGCACTGCAAACTGGAAAAATGCCACTCCCCTTTGTTCTTGCAGTGGTTATTTTCCTTGGTGGGATTTTCAGTTCAAAATATGCAAAGCTAGACCTTGTATACAGGCCCAATTAACCCCGGAACACTACCTTTATGGTATAGTCATCTTACCACACAGGCCTGAATCTTATTGGTAGCCCTAGCAAGCGTAAGTCTAAATCAAGTCTAAGCTTGATTTGTTCTTGGACTTATTGATTTGTCTTTTTGGCAGTCCATTGTGGAACACTCCTCCAACACTAAATTTCATAGAAATTGATTTTCTCCTTGTCAGCTTTCTTCACTGTCCAGCTGTCACAACCATACCTAGAAGCTGGAAATACTAGGGAAGATGAGCATGATAATTTACTACAACTGCACTACTGCTTACTATCCTGCAGCTGTTCTCTGAGGTGCTTTTCTTGTGGTTGTGCTCACTTTTAGTGTCAGAGCCTGGATGATTTAAAAATTACTCCAGAGGCCATATTGTAAGAAAGTAAGCTGATGGACGAATGAATGCTTAGCATCCTCTGACAGCAGACTTCTACCCTTGCTTTGTATGTCAAGTCAGGCCAGTGATCAAATTAAGGGGCGAAAGATAAGAGGGCTGTCAATGAAAGTTCTTGGTGACTTCACTCATTTTTACCCAAATTGGACTCTTCTGCTAAAAACAGTAACTGAAGAGTTGTTATGTTGTGTGTGCCTTATAACCCGTTTCTACCCTACACTGTTATGGTGCTATTTTTCTACTTTCTACATCTTGTGGAATTCCAGGATTTGTAGTTTACTGAGGCCAAAGAGCTCTCTGGCTGAGAATTCTAAAGGCCCCTCCCTAAATTGCAAACCTCAGGATTCTATAGGATGTTAAAAGTGGAATAATAGCATTATAGCAGTGTAGTGTGGAAACAGTCTCAGTCCTCTGTCTAATTCAAGCACTGGGAAAGATCCTAATCTTAGGAATTCACTCAGCTGCAGTACCCTAGACCCCTGAAATCTGGCACTAATGTGAGAAGATTCCAAACAGAATTAAAAGGTATAAATCCCTGGTAATTTCATTACAGATATTGGTGAAATGTTTCAAGTTAAGATTCTGAAAGTCAGCTTCCTGAGTATTTCAAATATGATCATGCAGAAAGGAACGGATCCTATTTTGTATATGAGATGATTGAAGGTTTTCACAAGTATGTCACTTGCCTAAATGGATGGTGGGAATATTGAAATTCCCCAATAAAAGAAGACATCCAGACTGATTGAAAAGTCCCAGATTTTGTTCCTTTTCCCCCTGAGTTTATACTGGGTTAAAATAAACTGACCTGGGGACCTTGAGTAAAAGTCTCTGGTCATAACAGAAGCTGGCAGAATATATTCTGGGTGAAAAAAAATGTATGGATCTCCAAAGTAAAATTAGACAAAACTGGAACAAAATCTGGGACTTTGAAAGGAATGGACTGTGGAGGGAACACACCAAGAGGAAGGGAGGGTGTGTGTAAAAGAGAGGACAGTACAAAAACAGGATGGTGGAATTTAGCTGTTTGTAGCTGTCAAACCAGGCCTGAGGCTTCAGATGAATAGAATTGTCTCTCTGTCAGCCTTAAGTCTCTTCAGTATGCCTGAATGTTGTAAATTTGAAAACAAGATTAGAGCTGATGTACACAAGGGTGACAAAAGGATTTTGCAAGGATCTGTACAGATAGAATCAAGTTCTTAAGGAAAGCTGTTGAGTAACATGTTAAGCTTAAGGTGGGAATTATCCCTTGAAATTGCTTTTCCTGTTTCAGGGTGGAGCAGTTGCCAGAGAGCCGAAGAGAAAGTGATCAGTATTGTCTTAGGCATTTGTCCAGGGATACTTGGCTAAAGCAGCAAGCTTTTAATTGTGTTTACACTTAAATGATGGCTGGGAATGTTTCATACTCCCTCCAGGTAAGGACAATATCCCAAGTAGCTTTGGAGCTGAAAAATTCAACAATGAATAAATACATTTTCCACACATTTGATTAAGCACTGAACACTGAATTTTGATTTCATATACATGTTGATTTTTCTTTTAAATAATCAAATGATAATGAATTTTAAAATTTTTATCATGCAATAAGATTTTTGAATACATAGTTTTTACCACATTTTGTATACGGTTGTGGTGCAAAAATTTTAAATAAATATATTAAAATAAACCTATAATATATACTGATGCTACATAGGAGATGAAAAACTAAAAATGACCAAGATCTGTTGTACAATAGCCAAGATAATGACATATGAAGGAGGATAAGTTGTTAAAAAGGCCTTGGATATCCAATGAGAATTCTGCACAATCTTTACCCTCCTATGTTATATCAATTCACTTTCGAAATGCAATATCTCCAAACCTTCTTGCACCTTTTCAGGTAGACAGGAGTACTCCCCCCCCAGTTTAGCAGGGACAGTCCTGAGGCTGTTCCTGCATGGCAGGGGGTTGGACTGGATGGCCCCTGTGGTCTCTTCCAACTCTACATTTCTATGATTCTATGATTCTATGAAAATGATATCTAAGCACTATTATATACACTGGGACAAAAAGAGCTACTCACTAATAAGAAATATTTGTTTTGTTAATGCAATTGTGTTTTCTTCACAACACTTGTTTATTTCACAAATATTCCTCAATGTGACATCTGAGAGAAAGATAAACAACAGAGTGGCTTAAATGTGCATTTTGCTCCTCCTGAGAAGAAATGACACAGTTCAAACCATTCCAGATTAGCGTTTAGTAAAATAAGAAAAAATAAGTTGGTAAAAAAAAAATGCTACTATTTGTCTGCCAAGCCTGATGAAAGGGAATGGCTGCGAAAGACTGTCCTTGGTTTTTACAAACACCCATTGGAATTAAGAGGCTGGCACACATTAAATACCTTCAAAAGGCTGTAATTGCACACTGCCTATTGGGGGCATTGCTTTAGCAAAGAAATTACAAGCCCCCTCCTGAATGTTTGTCTTTTAGTTTTTTAAAGCAAGTCTGTAGTCCTTTCAGCTCTGGACCTATGAATAAAATCAGGGAGGTAATATTCTATTTAATTTCTCACTGGGACATAAACTGCGTAGCCTGGAAAAATTACTTTTTTTGAATGAACTCCTGTAATTTCTCAGACAGTACGGTCGCTGGCTGTGCTAGCAGTTCAAAAAAATATTATTTCCAAATTCTTTTCTTTTAAAGATTTGTAAATGATATTGGTTTGTAAAATGATATTGGATCTCATTTATATTTAATTTAAGAAAATTATTGATTTATAAAACAACATTAATTTTCTTCCTTTTTCTTATTGCATTAACATCTAAATGGCTGGATAGATTTTCACCAACTTTGGAGGGAATGTTTCAAATGGTTTGACTTAATGTATAGAGTATAGGACGATTTCTGTGGGTCACCACACAGAATGTGTTTGGAGGCTGATTGGGAAAGGCATACTATCAAAGGCAACTGAGACTGATGTACAAAGGAAAGAATATTTAAGCATCCATAGAGAGAATCACTCATTCTATGGAGCAGTTGAAACTGAACTATCATTGTTAGGGGTTAATGATGCTCCTCCGCAATGCTAGGAATGATGTCTAGCTTTAAATATAATAGCTTGCTTGTGCTTAAGTTCCAGCTGTTTTATGTTTCTCACCCTTCACTTGCATATATCCTATATTTACATCCTGTCACTAAAAAATGTTGCGTGCAAATAGCTGACTCATTTCTTTACAGAGGAAACAAACACAGATCTCAAAGCCTACAGCCTGGAAGGATGAAACATGGGCCATTCACATATTTATATGTGCTTCTCTCAGACCCTCCAAACGTCCTGATTTCGTAGGAACAATCTGAATTAAGCCTTTGCCGTCCCACTTCTAAAATGTCCCAGTTTCTCTCTCCTCCTCTGACTTTCCTCCTGCATCCTTGCCTTACTTCAGTTTTTGCAAACTGAATTCAAAGTGCACTGCATTAACTCAGCCTGGGAGGAGAGGAGAAGGGCAAGTGGAGTCTTGTCTTTCCCAACAGGAACAGGCAAAAAATTGCTGCAGTCTCTCCTAGCTTGTTTATTCTTATTAATAAGTTTTGCGATCCTGATTCTGATGCTACTTGGCCCCACTTGTCCAAGCTTCCATCAGTGAAATATTGGTGGATATTACCTTTGATACTCTTCCATTAGCAGCTAACATGTCAGGGAAAAGGCCTGCCTTTTAAAGTGTATTGAATTTAAAAATCACTTTAATAGGATCTAGTCATCTGGATAGAAATACTGGTTGAAATAGTTGCAGCCACTATCCTATTAATTCTTCCAGTATGCCTTGTAACCTTGGGCCTCAAAGTGACTTACAAATTTAAACAATAGAGCTTAAAAACATATAAAAGACTGAATTAAACTATAAAAGAATTGAAACAGCTGAAAAGGGATTAAAAGAAAGAGCTAAAATTAAAACAGTACAGCACCCCTAGCCTGTTCTTTTAAAAACTTGCTGTATTAAAATGCCTGCCTGATAAAAATGTCTTTCCCTGCCACCAGAAGGTTGACAAGAAGGGGCCCCCTCTGGCTTCCTTGGGAAGGGAGTTCCAGAGTCTAGGGGCAGCCACTGAGAAGGCTCTCTCTCACATCCCCACCCGATGGATGTCCATCTGTCAGAAGTGCTTTGATGTGTGTTCCTGCATAGCAGGGGGTTGGACTGGACGGGCCCCTGTGGTCTCTTCCAGCTCTCTGATTCTAACCATGCTTGCAATGGAAGTGAGACTAAGAGAAGGGCCTCTCCTGACGATCTTAGATCCTGGGCCAATTCATACATTGATGTCTATCTATTTATCTATCTGAGAGAGAGAGACTAGAACTTTTATTTCTAGTCTTTTCTAAGGTTGGCAGAAGACCGAACATGAGCTAGAACATATTTGAGGGCCTACTCCATGGCAGTGCAGGCAACAAATAAATTATTCTTTTCCAGCATTGGCCCTTTTCGCATCTTACCTTTGTTGTGGCAGTGGTGAGCGGCGCTCACGTGAGCAGCCGCTCACCGCTCACGACAGCCCTTCTGTCTCCCGCATCGACTTCCTGGTAGTGCAACCGTCGTGCTAGCGCCCCTTCCTTCCTTCCGCAGTGCAGTCTGGGAGCTGTAGGCTGTGCTGGGGGAAGGAAACGCGACCAGCCCGGCTTGCCGAAGCACCGCACGCAGGTAAATGCGTGAGGGCGCCGCGAGCATTGCGCAAGCACACAGTATTTTTGGCTTACAGCTGAAAATAAAAAAATGCACGCGCACCCCGCTTTAGCATCGTGAGCGTCGCACGAGTGGGAGTGCGTTGTATAGTGCAACGCTCCCATTCACGTGATGCTCAAGGGGCGCTCGTGCAAAAAAAAAATGCATGTGAAAAGGGCCATAGTCTCTTTCAGGAGACATCCAGGAGAGCTGTTTCAAGTGGTAAATTTATTACGTTCTGGCCCTTGAGTAGAAACTGTAGACCACTTAACAGCTTGCTGTAAAGAATTCGTACAGTACTTTGCAGATAAAATCACACAGATCCACACTGAGTTGGATGCTATAGTTGATAAAACAGAGAGTTTCAGCCAGAATGCTAAGTGTTTGTGTGTGTGTTTCAGGGACCATATAACTGTCCTGTTACAACAGCTCCGCTGGCTGCCAGTCTGTTTCTGGGCATGATTCAAAGTGCTGCTTATGACTTATGAAACTTTATATGGCTTAGATCCAAACTATCTTGACTATCTGACAGGTTATATTTTCCCATATAAGCCTGGATGGACACAGATATCCTCAGAAGTGGCCTTTCTCTCAGCCCTACCAACTTTACAGGCAGAGTGGAAATAGAAGATGGGGCTTTTTGGTGAGTGCAGTTAGACTCTAAAACTCCCTTTCAAGGGAGGCCAGAATGGTCTCTTTCTTGCTGTCCTTCCATTGGTAGGTTTTGAAAGAAAGGGCTTTTATGAGGGTGCTGTATTGTCTTTATTGAACTGTTTTTAAACTGCTTTTGATCCCTTTTTAACTGTAAATTTTAAATTGTTTTAATATCAGGAATAGTTTAGATCTATTCTAATGTTACCTTTCTTTGTCTTTAGCTATAAAGGCATACCTCACTTAATGAAGAAGATGTGTTGCTGGGCATTCATCCTTTCACTGAAAAATTGGTCCATGCAAAGAACAGAGAGGTTCCTACCTGACCCCCCCCCCAAAAAAGGCAACATGGTTCAGTTTTTTATTCAAAGTTGACAAAATATATATGTGAAATAAAACTTAACAAAATCATTTGAACCTTCTAGATATCGCTTAAAGGCTTCTCCCAGAACGCACCCAGGGATGATCTTTTCTATCCTCTACTTTTTTCATGATTTTCATTTTTGTAGCCAAATTGTATAGATCCATAATTTGGATCTATTGTGAAGTAGGCTTATCTGCTTTCCTCCTTTCTTTCTGCTTTGCTATTCGTCTATGCTTAGGCCATTTCCTCCCTACACTGTTATAAGGCTATTGTTCCACTTTCAGCATCCTATGGAATACTGGGATTTGCAGTTTAGGGAGGGGCATTTAGAATTCTCAGCCAGAGAGCTCTTTGGCCTCAGTAAACTACAAACCCCAGAATTCCACAGGATATTGAAAGTGGAATAATAGCAGTATAACAGTGTAGTGTGGAAATGGCCTAAGTAAGGGATTCTGGAGGCAGCTGCTGTTTACTTTGCCTATCGTAGGTAAGCACACACAGCCATAGTTAAGATTGGCTAGAGTAGATCTCATTCTTTCTTAGCTTAAGTTTAATTATAATGTGTACTAGAAAAATGCTGCTGCATTTTTTCTTCACCATCTTCTCATTGCTAAAAACCCCCCACTTCCAGATAGATAAAGAATGAAGAGGAAAAGGGGCCTGGGTGAGCACAGAAAGACTTTCTCTGAGCCCATTTCTGCACTAGCCTGTTCTAGCGATGTGATTCCACTTTCCACTGGCCGGCCCCTCCTGAAGCTGCAAACCACAGGATTCCATATGATGTTGAAAGTGGAATCGTAGCGCTAGAACAGGCTAGTGCAGAAACGGGCTGAGTAATTGTTAACTATGCCTGTATTGCACTTATTTTACATTGTCTGCCACCTTGAATCACACTGTTCAAGAAAGGATGGTGGAATACTACTACTACTACTAGTACTACTGCTACCACCAGAGGAGGAGGAGGAGGAACAGGAAGAAGCAGCAGCAGCAGCAGCAGCAGAAATTGTTTGAGGATTCTGGAAGCAAGGCTTGGGTGAAGGTTACAGAGACAATGAGAAGCATCAGAACTAGAATCTTAATTGACAGCTGTTATGGATCAAATTTCTTATTAGAAGCAGGAAAAGTCCCTTTGTTAGATAATAGTTTAGCAGGATGGAGATTCAGGGAGTTGTAGTCTAAAACATGACTTTTCTACATAAGTTCTGCATAAGAATCTGAAACCCATAACAGCACCCTAAATTATGTTTGGTGTAATGCAGTGGTTTGACTATGACTATGAAGACGAGAGTTTGAATCTCCGCTTGGCCATGGAAACCCACTGGGTGACCTTGGGTAAATCACATTCTAACAGCCTCAAAGGAAGGCAAAAGTATACCCCCGCTGAACAAATCCTGCCTGGAATACTCATGATAGGTCTGTCCTAGGGTTGCCATAAGTTGGAAACAGCTTGAAGGCACACATCAACAATTGCTGAAAACATACTCCGGTCTCCAAAAGAATCTAGATTCAAAACCATTGGAGATTATCTCCTCCTGTCTCACACAGAAGCCTGTAAATACATGTTCAACAAATATATTGAAAGTCAAAGATTGCTTCCACTAGGAAGCTTCAAGTTATATTTGTGTGCGTTTGCATTTATTTTGCCACTGCTTTGCTAAAAAGAAAAAAAAATACTCAATAGTATTTGGGATTCTGCACCTGTACACTTTTTCTGCTGAGGTTATAGCATGCATGCCTTTCCCCTTTTCTCTCGGCTTTTATAAATGCTATTAACTTTTAACAAGCCAAATACTCTTCTGGTGCATATAGAGAGCCTACTTAACCCCACATAGCTGTGTGTAAACCTTTTCCTCCACATTACTAACTGAGAGTACCTGATGATGACCCTTAAGCTTTTAGAACCAGACCACATTTCTCCATAGTCCAATTACCAGGACAAAGTGAGGAATTATGTTTCCAGTCTGAATGCTGAGATGGAACAGGAAAAGACACAGAAAACAAATAATGTGCCTCAGTGAACCGTTCAGTTTTTTTTGAGATATCTTTACTAAAATCCCATTCTCAAAAAAAATAACCATTTTGAACTTGTTTCAGAAGTTAAAACACAAAAGTAATAAGGAAAAACAATAGAAATGTTGAATGTTGTCATGGGAGAGGAAAGAGGGAGAAGTTTTTTTTTTGTCTTAGACCATAAGCTCTGAAATTGAAATCTAATGTTTTTCTCTCAGCAGGTTTTCAAGACTGAAATGTAATTTCTGTTGTTATGGTAATATTGTCTTTCTAACATGGTAGATTTGAGATTTTTTTTTAACCTGGCATTACTTATAATTAATTGCTTTTTTTGGTAATTTTTTCTGTATATGCAATGAAGATGTCAAAAATTAAATTAAACTTCCCATTTTTTTTTAAAGAGCTTAGGAGAAAAGACAATAAAATGAAGCTTGGATATGTAATATAGAATGTCTGTGGCTTATTTAAGAAATCACATTTTCAAGCATAGTGAAAAAAAGTCAGAATTTGAGATGGTGAACAAGAAGTTTCTATAAATTATTTCTTAGAACCTCACAAACCATTCTGTCGTACGAGAACTCCAGTGCCTTTCTTGGAGATTAGATGTAAATTAGCTGATGACTTAAAAAAGGCATTTGCTAGCTGCCATCCATTTGCATGGGTACATTTCACCTCCTTAATTCAAGGTTGGGCAACTTGTACCCCTCCAGATGTTGTCAGACTGGCAGTCTTGGTTGGATTTGATGGAAATGGTACAGCTGTAATTATTGGTGAGTCACAAGTTGCTGTCCCCTGCCTTACATGTTCTAACTAGAGTGGCCACTAATGCAATTCCAAAAAGAGACCATAGGATATTTGCATAAGCTTGAATACACTAATCTGTAGGGATGTCATTTTATTTTTCATTTATTTATTTGTATCCCGCCTCTCCATATGGATCGAGGCGGCAAACAACTTACAAATAGCATGTATTTCGAAACATTTCTATACATGCCCCCAACAAGCTGGGTACTCATTTTACCGACCTGCGAAAGGATGGAAGGCTGAGTCAACCTTGGAGCTAGGCAGGATTGAACTCACAACCTTGTGGCTTGCAGTACTGGCATTTAACCACTGCGCCACCATGACTCCTCTCATATTTATTGATTTTTTTTTTAAATAAATGATCCTGTGTACTATAGTGTACTATAGTATACTTCAGTGAAATTGTACCATCAGATGGTACCTGCTAATACTTGAAGGCCTCTTCTCTCCCACCTTAAGTTCCTTATCTTTTGGCTATGCCTGGACTAGACTGCCTTTCAAATAGGTGACGTCTTCATATCTAGGACTGTTCTCTGATAGACCTTCAGGCGGAGCAAGTGTGGAAAATCTTCAGACTTTTCAGATCTACTTTATAATTTACTAATCAGCCAGAATCAAGTGGAAAAGATTGAGAATTAAACTAGTACATCATGAATCTAGAATTTGCTTTCAGTACCAGAACTAGAAACAGAGGCTTCTCTTCTGTAATGCACAACACATGGCTACCATTACCCTTAAGCAAATGTTAGGGGCAGTTGCGTAGGGATATGGGGGGCGATGGAAGTGATTCACCCCAGGTGGCAATGTTTTTGGGCCGGCTGAACTGTCATCATGCTCCTGTGCGTCTTGCCCCCTCCCCCATGCACCACGGCCCTGCCCCCACACCATAGCGTCCCCTCCACACACCCCAAGCTCTGCCACTGGTTGGGGTACATTTTAAGAAAAGAGGCAAAAATATGAATCACCTCACAATTCCAGAACTCTGGAATTCCTGGCTATCATCTTAATGCAAATTATAAAGTACGCCCTTGCTCTCATGAACTTCTATTTTGCTACTTCAGTTCACTACTGTACTTCAACCTATTAATATATACTTGTCAATTTTATGCAGGCCCTTTGGTAATAAAGCTGATGCCAGAACTAAGCCATCTGTTATTAAGACAGGACAAGACTCTTTCTCCATTCTGAACATTTGATGTATTTTGCATCCATAACATTATTATTTGGTTCATGGCTAGAAAAGCCTCTGTCTGTCTCTGTACATATTTGCATATATCTGCAGGAGAGCAAGATTTCAATGTATATGTTAATTGATTATTGGAACTACATTGACTTTTCAAAAGAAATCTATCCTTAGAGAGAACATTGCTTACTGAGAAGGAGGCAAACACCACCGTGTTAAAACAAAGCTGTAGCTCCCTGGGGTGTCATCACCTTCTTAAATTTGTGGGAGGAAACAAGGAAAGAAACTGCTTCATACATGTTGTGCTTCCCTCTTGACACATAGAAGTTATGCATTAGCCTGCAACAGCAAGAGTGGATAACTTGCCATCCTCAGCCATGCTGCTTTCACAATTTGATGTAGGTGGGTCAAAGTTTTGTCCCTGACTTTATGAGTGTCATTTTCTCCTAAGGCACAGCCACTTGTTTCTCTAGCTTAGGTTTTCAGTTAATAACTGAAATGTTTCATGCAAGAGCTCCAGCTGAGAAGACCCTACTACTGACAGATAATCAATGGCTTCCATGAGTAGGTCAAGTCATTTTACAGTGACATACAAAAGCCAGCTTAAGGCAGTCATCCTGGGAGTTCTAAGAACACAATTTCAACATCTATTTTCTCAAGAAAATACAGCGTACATGATGGACAGGATGTAAAGGGCACATTTATGAAGCTTCAAAGTAGTATATTTAGAAGTAATGATATTGCCTATGACATGTTAATTTTTTTGTGTGTGTGTGAGATTGTAGTGAGGGCATTAAAACAGTCCTTTTGCAAAGTAAAGTTTTTCAGGTAATAAATAATGAGACACAGTGTAGTGTGACAACCTGTGAGGTGTAGTGATTTAGGTGTTTGACTAGTACACTGGGATACTAGTGTTCTAAGCCCTGCTCAACCACTGGGTGTCTTTGGATAAGTCACACTATCTCAGCCTAAGATGAAGGCAACCACACACTTTTTGAACCCCTTATTGCCAAGAAAACCCTCGGATAGGACTGTTCTAAGTCACAGTTGTCTTGAAGGCACTTAACAGCAACAAAGGAGCCATTCACATTACAAAATTATAGTGCTATGATTGCACTTTAGCTCCCAGGGTTTTATCCTGTGGAATCCTGGACTGGCAATTTAGGGAGGGGCATTTAGAATTTTCAGCCAAGATGCTCTGTTGCCTCACCAAATTACAAACCTTAGGATTCCACACGATGTTGCTACAGCAGTTAAAGCAGAGTAATAGTGCTATAATTATGTAGTGTGAATGGACTGAAAGTAATGTTTGCTTATCATCTTTTCTTGATACGTTTGTGAGACAAAAGTTTGTTACAGTGTTTTAAATGTAAGTCATGGCTGCTACTCATGGTTGTTACTTATTGCATTGCGTGTTACTTTTTCATTACTTTTTTATTACTCATTTCTGAAGGAAGAAGCCCTTAGAATTGATAACTGATTGGCATACATTTGAAAATTTCTTGTCAAACTATTAATGACTCCAATAGCGTACTTTCCTCTTACTTGCTGCATTTCTTTTAAAATGTAACTTTATTAATTGCAAAAAAGTAACCCTCAAAAAGTAATGTTACTCATAATTCGTTGCTTCTGAGTAGCAAATAGATCAGATGAATAACTTTCTAATTGACCCTTGGTTTTTTAAAATTGCTCCAGTATTAGTTTTTCTTCCTACCAGGCAGGAGACTTAAATAATCAAGTCAGTGGGGCATGTAATCCATTCTGGAGTTAGTCCATACTTTAAAGGAACTATTCAAGTTACTGGATCTTACAGGACTCAATGCCTTGGATAGCTCAAAAACATGGAATGGATTCAGCAACATAGAATCTACTGGCCACCACAGTCTTCTCCACAGGGTTTAAGAGCAAAACAGAAAGTTTCATTATACCTATGTACTAAAAAAAAAAAAAAAAGAAACAGCAAGATAAAGATGAAAGGACAAGCATCCTTTTCTTGAGGAACTGATAATAGGATAATTAAGAGGTTATTCAGTAAAACCTCAGACATGATAAACAGGAAGCAGTAAAAATAGTTGAATTCTTAAATAATGCTTTGCTTGTCCACATTGGACTGGCTGATACTGCAGTGAAGTTTCACAGCAAAATAAGCCAAAATATCCCCCCTCTTCAGTTTAACTCAGGTGTGAAGAAAGGAATGTGGATAGCTGATAAGTGCTGCACTGTGTGAATTTGACAATAAGTCATCTAGATCTGCAACAAAAAGCAAGCAAATGAAGAGTGGCAATTTTAAAGAAGCAGCTAGTGGGATAGAAACAAGTAATAAGGTATTCCCTACTAACTGATTTAATTACTGCTTGTAAACGACTAAATTCATGGTGATATGGTGATAGGTTATCAAGTGATGAATGTGAGCAATTTTTCCATCCTAAAAGCACCAATCACCACTACTGGCACCATGAGCTATATATTTTGATTGGGCAGACTGCACCAGGGTTCAAAAAGAATATTGACAAGCTGGAATGTGTCCAGAGGAAGCCAAGCAATCTGGTAAAAGACCTGAAAACCAAGCTCAGTATGAAATGATTTAAGGAGCTGAGCATGGAAAAGAGAAGATGGAGAGGTATTACGTTAGCCACCTTTAAATAGTTGAAGAAAGTCATATAGAAGATGAGTGGATTTGTTAACTGCTGCTCCAGAGATCAGAACACAAACCAGTTCATTCAGATTATAAGAAAAGAGATTCCACCTAAGCACTGGGAAAGTAAGGGCTGTTCAAAATGGAACTGACTGCCTTGGAGAAGAGTGGATTCTCTATCTTTGGAGATCTTTTTAAAAAGCAGTGGCCATCTCTCAGAAGTGCTTAGTTGTGTATACCTCCATGGCATGAGGTTGGGCTAGATGACCATGAGTCCCTTTTAGCTTAATGATTCTAAAACCCTATTTACCCTGTGATTTGTATCTATACTCAGAGCCTGTCTGGATGTACTGCCTCCTCTGTGCTTGTGGGCATGCGTACAAAATTGGGATGTTTCAAATGGCTGTTCAGATCATAAGATGGGATGGATTTTAGGCTCCAGTCTGAAACACAGTTGCTAGGAAGTAAGTCTCAAATTGCCGAGACTTAGGTTATTTCCTCACAAGACTGTTATAGTACTATTATTCCACTTTCAACACCCTATGAAATCCTGGGGTTTGCGGTTTAGGGAGGAGCCTTTGAGGCCCCTCCCTAAACTGCAAATCCCAGGATTCCATAGGATGTTGAAAGTGGAATAATAGCACTATAACAATCAACTGTGGAAATGGCCTTACATATGAGTAAGGGTGTGAGCATTTGTACTTTTAATCTCCAAAGGAGATTTAATCTCCAACCAAAGCCCTAAGTGCAAACAGGGGTATACTTTATGCATATCTGTTCTTCTTCCTCTGTTTATCTTTGATTGCTGTTTTATTCCAGGTGATTGTATTCCACACAAAGAAACATAGAGAGAGCCCTCCCTTTTTGTTTTTACTTTTCTCAAGAAATTCTGTATAAGCAGAAGAAATGGCAGCTGGTAAATCAGAGACTCCTCCAGGTAGCTGCTATCAACAATAGCAGATGTTGTTACCACTGATTAAATGATATTAAAAGGTATTTCTCCATTGCAAACACTGTTGCCAATTAACCTCCTGAGCATAAGGCTGGAGATCTCTCTGGGATATCATTCTGTTACAACAGTAACATGACATCACAAAAGCAATGGGGGTTGAAGAACAAAAACAAAGACCAACTTAAAACATATGGAAGAAGCTTCCATAGCTTGTCAAACACCCATTATTCTTACTGGGGACTGTATATTTGGCTCCAGTTCCTGCTGTGCACAGCAGGCATTTCCACTCAGAAGAAGAGCCTGGGCACAAGGCAGCAAAAGAGGATGAACGGTTCCCTTGAGCCATCACTAAGAAGTTCATTTACTACTGGAGGAGTTTTTCCAAGAAGCCCTAGTATGATCCGAAAATCACATTATGGGATTAAAATAAAATTTTCAAAAACCCCGTAGGAAACAATTAAACAAAACAGCAGGTGTCTGATTATGTGATCTACATCACTTGCCCCTTACTTGTTAACAAAACAGTAGAACAGATCAGCAGATTAAAACAAGCTACCAAATCCCCACACTTTTATATCCTTCTTCCTCTTTCAAAAACATACACACAGTCCTTATATTCCATTGATTGCCCATATTACCCTGTGAATAACAGTTTAAAAAACTATCATCATCAGCCTGATTCTCACTTTAAGGAATCAAAGCGATATCTTCTTCCTTGAGTAACATGCTTTCTTTTTTTGCCTGGAGTAAGAAGAAGAAGCTGTAAAAAAAAAAAAAAAGTCAAAATCAAATAAGAAAGAATCTTCTGGGAGCTGTAGCCTAAAAATGGAACTTTTCCAAACTCTGGTTTGGAGTAGGTCCAATGTCAACAGCCTCTGCATGGAAGAAAGTGAAGCCAGTACATGGAATTCTCAATGAAATTGGCCATGGTCTGTGATAATTCATGTGACAAAAAGATTCTTCTTTCAACCTGTCTCTTTCTCTTTTTACAATATTGTGCATGACTTTTATAGTCATTACCTTAGACAGAAAGTGATCATGAGCCTACAATTCATGTCAAAATAAAGAATATAGCATGCTAAGGTCTGAAATGTACTGGAAAGGCTTGCTTTGTTCTGGAAGGAATGGGTAACAGCAGGCTGTGTCTTTCCTCCAGGGCCCAACCGATCACAGCTATCATGAATTTCCTCAGAATAGGAAAGTAATCCCAAGAAAGTGTGAGGTTTGCTGAGGCTTAAAGAAAAGGTACAGAAGACCACATCTTTGTGTATTCCTGCACAAACTCCCAATTCTCAGGCTGGCATAGAAGCTTGATTTATAAAGAAGCCCCTTTTTCTTTCTGCAGAACATCTGCCTTTATTCTGTTTTGACCCAGTGGCATTGGATTTATTTTTCCTCAACACCTAGCTGAGGAAGATTGTTACGCCCAGCACTCTAGGGATCAATTCAGCAAAATCATATCCTGGTATCTCTAATTATAATCTTTACTCAATGCTCCAGGATTTAGGGTTCTTAAGAACAAAAGGACAACTGTGTTGGATTAAACAACCATCTAGTTCAGCATTCTGTACACCCAGTGGCCAACCAGTTATTTTTGGGAAGACTGCCAGCAGGAAATGATTGGAACAACACCCGTTCCTCATTTGTTTGACTGGCAACTGATACGGAGATACCGCCTGTGGTACTGGAGAGAGTATATATATCCACTGTGACTAGTAGTTATTCTACGTGATTCTACGTAAATCTGTTCAACCCTTTTTCTACCAATAACCACTATATATTAGTAGTCACCCCCTCCCCATCTTGTGGTAGCATTCTTTGAAGAAGCACTTATTTTCACACAGACTGTTCAGGCAGACTTTTGGCCACTGCTAAGGAAGGGGCTTTAAATGGAGGGGTACTCCTGTAAGGTGATCTAAAATTGATTATCATTTTTTTTTAAATTTGGTGGTAAGTATAATAATGATAATCTGATACCCTTCAGTGTTCTGGTTTGGCAGGGATAGTCTAGATCAGCAGTTCTTAACTTTTGCTTAACCAAGGATCCCCTGTAAATATAATTTGTTGCTGGGGACCCCCAAGACTTAAATAAAGACTTAATTTTTTAAATTTAGATTTAAATATTCATTTTTTAAAAAATATTCAAGTATTTATTTAAAGTTGCTCATAAGGTGTCCTCCAAGTTTGGAAAGAAGGGAGAAATAAGTAAATGCACAGACTCTTATTAGAATACTTTTATCGGAATAATTATATATGTGCACCAAGGCAAAAGGCAAGGGAATGGAGGGAAGGCATGTGCACACCTTCCTTCTCCCTTCTGGTGCTCCCCCTCTTATTCCCTTGCCTTTGGCCCTGGCACAGAGAATGCACACTGAGGCAAAAAGCAAGCAAATGGTGGTGGAGGAGGCATGTGCACACCTTCCTTCTCTCCTCTGGAGCTCCCCACTCCAAATACTTGCCATTAGCCCTGGCATGGAGAACACATGCTGATACAAAAGGCAAGGGAAAGGAGAGGGGAAGCCCTGGAAAGGAATGGAAGGGGGAGCTTGGGGGGAAGTTAATTGCAGTTTTTCCACTTTGGTGAGGCTTCTGCACCCTGAACCCTTGCAAAAGCAGGGGGGCCACTGTACTATTCTCAATGGGAGGGGAGGCCTGTGTACTTGTCCTTGGAGGTTCCTCCTCCTCCACCAGAGAAGCACGTGCCATTCCCAAGAGAAAGGAGGCCAGACAACCAAGCTGAAACAGCTGTCTTTTGTAGAACCTGCTGCCACACACTTGCTCATCTGGCCACGCAACCTAGCAGTCAGGGAGCCAGCCACAGCCCCAAAGAGCAGCAGCTAAAGCAGTATCCTGGCCAAGATAAAAGTATAAAAAGGAGGAGGTCTGCTTGTTTTGTGCTAGTGATCTTTCAACATACTCCATGCTCTGCATCACCTACTCAAAAACTCTGGCCCAGCCTTTTCATGCATACTAATGCTTGCAATCCTTCTCAAAGGAATGTGAAATTTACCCAGGACAAGTCTGGGCAAGTGGTAAAGTGGAGCTTGGGCTTGTCCTCAGAAGGATTTGATGTCACTAACCATTAGTGAGTAAAGCAGGACACTTTTCCCAATATTCTTGGTGCCTGTTGGTTGGTTGCTGCTAAGCCATCCCTTCCTCCAATCTGTAACTTTATTGGGCACTTTCAATCCAGCAACTGTGGCTATGTTCCTATACGATGGAGGTTCATGGTGGTACTTTCCTTGCTATTGTGGCTTAGAGTCAGGGTCTCTTGACCACCTCATTCCATTGGTAGGTGCCTTTAGAGACATCCTCAATCTTTCTCATCAATTGTCATGTCTAGTCCCATGTCTGGGAGGTGTTGCTGCCACTGCTGTTAGTGTTGACCAGCAGGGCTTCACAGATCTCCTGGGAGGGCTCAGTGGACCCCAGGTTAAGAAGCACTGGTTTAGATTAATCCTCTGTCATCCAGCTTTTTCAGCTATGTTTAAAATTTACCAGTTTTTTTTCTTCTCCCTTTCCTTCTTGGTCCTCAGTTTGCTTCAGTTGCCACAAACTGAATTCAAAGGGCAAAAAAGTAGTTTAAACTCAATTAACTCAGGAGAAGAGAGAGGCAAAGAGAGGGCAGAATCTTGTCCTTCCCAGCAGACTCCAGTAAAAGCAATCTGCTGTAGCGTGTCTTAGCTTGTGTGATCTTCCTCATTAATAATTTTTGTCATCTTGACCATATTCTGATTTTGCTTGGCCAGTATTACTCCTAGTTATAATCTGTGAAATGTTGGAGGCTATGCAATCTGTTGGATTGTATTTCAGCATTGTAACTGAAATGTGATATTATTTGTATCTATTTTTTTTTTTTATCATCTTTGAGTCACAGTATTGGGAGAAAAGTGAGATACAAATAAAGTAAAAAACTCATCATTTGGTTTCAGTGGACCACTCCAGGTTCTAGTGTTATGACTGTTATCCACTATCTCCATACTGTGAATACCTGTTCTTATTGCAGCTGTCATCTAATGTAGTCAGGAGAGAGCAGCAGCTTGTCAGAAATGTGTCAGCTTCTAAATTGGCATTTGTGGTCATGTAAACCATTATTCAGACCCATAAGCCAAATACGTGATAAGGATCAAGGCCAGCCTTACTGGTAGGCAGAATGAGGCAGCTGCTTCAGGCAGTGGATTTTGGGTGACATAACAAGGCAGAAAATTGATAGTTATCAGTTTATTAGTCATATATTTTTACTGCAAGAAATATGGAGAAGCACTGTTGAGATTTTCTGCCACATCTGCCAAAATAACTTGTCAAGTTTTAGTATCAGTTGCGGGGGGCAGGAGTGGGGGGAGGATGCTCTATCTCAGGCAGCAGAATGTCTTGTACCTAACAAAAACAGAGGTAGCCTCTTCTACACTTGTCTCTTCTCTCCCAGTTAAGGTGATACAAGGAAGCTTACTTTGGATGGAATGCAGCTCTTGCTACTGCTTCATGTACAACATCATCTAACATTGCAGAACGAGAATAATTGAATTTTGAACACATTTGCTCACAGAAACAAAGCTCTGAAGTGATTATTGTTTCCTGTCTGGGGGAAAAAGCACTTCCAAACAATCCCAGTGTAATTCACTTGTGTGTTGAGATGTGAATGTTATGCAAAATTGCTTGCAAGCTAACTCAGTAATAAGCAAGTGTGTTTTGGGAGATATAAATAGTAGTTTGTACAAACTTTGCTTTGGGCAGAATCATGAATGTCTTTTGGTTCCCTTATCTTGATTAGGGAAGAAGAGAAAAAATACACAAAATACAAGCCTTATTTCTTCCATAAGGCAAGCAAGATGTAAGCTGCTGTGAACTGGTTTCCCTTACATCTTCCACTCTTCC
The DNA here is from genome assembly GCA_948474755.1 of Ctenosaura bakeri. Taxonomy (NCBI): domain Eukaryota; kingdom Metazoa; phylum Chordata; class Lepidosauria; order Squamata; family Iguanidae; genus Ctenosaura; species Ctenosaura bakeri. Next base: position 357,953 of record CAOLHI010000887.1, read on the forward strand.
TGCTGTTAAATGGAGCTGGCAGTATTAGAGCCTGTTTGAAATCAATGCTCTTAGAACTACAAAAAGTGTGAAGCTAACCAGTATGGAGTCACTGAGGAAGTGGTGATAACTGTTCTTAGCTACTTTGCAGTAATATCCTGAGTATTAGAGCTTTGTTAACCTTTCCAAGGTCAATTACAAAAGGATGATGCCAACTGTGTGGGTTAACAGACCTTAAAGTTCAAAGGGATTTTGCATTTGAAAAGCTACATTTCCTCCCAGGGCCAAAAACCTTGCCCAAATTGTGCATTTTTTAGATTCTTTCAGAAGCTTAAGCCTGAGTCAGGAAGTGACCTGTAGTTCTAGTGGAAATTTGGTGATCTTTTGTGGCTTGCAGGAAAAATGTACATTTTCCCCACAAGCCACAAAAGCTTAGGCCAGATGAAATGTGTTAGACTTTTAACTGTCCTCTGTTAGTGAAGCATGGAGGTCTTGTTTATAATTTTGAAAATGCCTTATCCCACAAAAGTATTTGCAGAACACCACCTTTTTCTGACAGAGATTTTGTCTCCTTAACAATGTTAATAGAAAAGTTGTAGTTTTAATAGGATCACTTCTTGGACTAAGTGGTGTCTTAAGATCTTCAAAGGAGGCTCTTCTCAGAGTTCTTTTGTCAGAGAAAATTCAATGAATAACAACAAGGCAGAAGGTCTTTATCTACGGTAGAACCTCATCTCTGGAATATACTCCCTGTGCAGCTGAACTTGTAGGAACCTCAGTACTTTGGAGTCCTTTTACACTACACAGCTATGGCACTATGATTCTACTTTAACTGCCATGGCAATATTCTATGGAATTCTGGGATTTGCAGTTTAGGGAATGGTATTGGTGTAGTGGTTTTAGTGCTGGGCTATGACCCTGAAGACCAAGGTTCAATTTCCCACTCGGCCATGGAAACCTACTGGGTGACCTTTGGTGCATCACACACTTACCCCAGAAAACTCCATGGCTGGATCATCTTAGGGTCACCATAAGTCAGAAAATGACTTGAAGGCCTGCAACAACAATGATTTAGAATTCTCGCTTAGAGAGCTCTAGTACCTTACCAAACCAGAAATCCCAGAATTCCATATGGTACAGCCATGGCAGTTAAAATTGAATTGTAATGCTATAAGTGAGTATTGTGAAAGGGCTCAGGTTAAAAAACAAAACTATTTGCTCAGATGTTTTAAAGTGTTACATTGATTTACATTTAGTCTACTTCTGCATTTAATTTTGTTCTTGCTGTGATTTCTTTTGGTTTTATTGTGTTACACTGAGATGCAATTTTATTTCTTTAAATACTACTTTTAAATACTATACTAGGATAAAGAGTAACCTGAAATGGTTCTATTCAATCATTCTATAGTCTATTATTAAATTTCCAAGAATTTTGAATATTAATTGTTTCAATGACAGTCACCAGTATGTCTCAGCTTGCATGGCCAGTTGTATTTAACAACTACTACTACTATTACTACTTTTTTATACTGTGGAATTTCTGGCATTAATCCTTTGGGGAGTTGCAAACACAAAGCCAAAATGGTGTAGTGGTTTGAGCACTGGGCTATAATTCTTGAGACCAGGATTCAAATGTCTGTTCAGCTATGGGAACCTATTGGGTGACCTTGGGCACATCACACACTCTCAGCCCCAGAAAATCCCGTGATAGGTTTGCTTTAGGGTCACCATAAGTTGGAAATGACTTGAAGACACACAACAAAAACAAGGGAGTGAGGACACACACTAATGCTGCCATTGATGGTGCCACAGAAATCCCAGCAGAATAACAGTTCTGATAGCCAACCAAACAGCTGCTGAGGAAAAGTAGGGGCTCCTGGGTTTTTTAAAAAACTGGCTGTCAGGTTTGTGGTAACTAAACTTTTGGGAACTCTGTGATGTAATTTGTCTGCTAAGTTACAGCTATTAAATGTCAATTTATTAGCCGAATAAGTCAAACAATAGGAAATTGTCATTTCTAGCATTATGCCTGGTAGCTGGATTGCCCTGATGTACTTTCCAAAATCTGGGCAGCATACTTTGCATAATATGCAGATGATATAAATTATATGAATTTTCAGATTATGAAAAGGGAGCACATTAGTTGCTGAATTATTTTTCTACCACTGTGCTTCATTCTTGACACCAGTTATACAGCAAACATTGAGGTGGGAAAACCAGTACAGTTTAACAGTGAAGAGGACTAGACTTGGAACAGGGAGTCCTGAGTTCAAATTTTTTACTTGGTCACAAAGCTAACAGCATAGATGAGTAGTTACACGACATCTGAGGACTACACCCCCCCCCCACACACATAGATGCCGCCCTCATTATGCTTCCTACAACTGCTTCATTTTTTTTACTTTATTTTTAAATACCTCCTGCATCCTAAATGGGCTGTGGAATGCTATGTGTTTTTTAAATACCCCCAGGCTGTTTATACTAAGGAAATACCCCTTACAAACAAGAATTAATCTGGAAATCACTATATTTTAAGAAATCCTCTTCTTCAAAAGCAACATAGAGGGCAAAAATACAGTTAATTTTCCCCAACATTCTCTAGAGGCTGTGGGGAAAATTTGAGTTTGGAGGGAAAAAAGCAACAATTTTTTGGGGGGTGGGAGCATAAGGCATGCATGTGGACCTAAAAAATGGGCTTGAAAAGCTGCCTGTGATCCATGGGACGCAGTCTGCTAGTCTGTGGCTTGCAGAGTGTCCTTGGGCCAGTCACTAATTCTCAGCCAAACCTATTTCATAGGCTTTTGTGAGGGTAAGTGATGCTATAGTACAGATGACGATGTTAACAAATGCCATTTTGTCATGCATGGAATTTCTGGAGATATCATTTTACCTTTTTGCCCTGAGGGTTTTCCTTGGGGTTGGAGATACAAAAATAAGTACCTGGTTCATTGGAAAATGGAGATTACAGCTTATAGGAAAAAGGAAGATTCTATATATTTCCTGCTTATAGGAAAAAGGCAGATTCTATATATTAAATTTTCTTTGTCCCATTTTGTTTTTCTTCACATTGAATTGGTTAGTCAACTAATCTGTGCTAGGATGTTTGGAAGAACTACTGATTCTTTTTAATATTTATTTGTTTTAAAATATTGAATATAAATATTTATTTACTAGTTTTAAAATCTTATTCACAATCAGAAAGAAATATATTCAGAATAAAGGAGAAAAAAGCAGACAAAGTAAAGAAAAAAACCCCTCTAAAACTTAACACATCAGACTAATACACTGACCACTAATTAACTAAAACTCTAGGCACTACACTCAATGACTTACTAAAACACAAAAAGGCTCTGACTCCACAAAACCAAACTGTAATGAAAGAAAAAAGTAAAAAAAAGTTATTCTATCATTACAGATCCAATTTAGTAATTCTACTAGAGTTACTAGTAACCATAACCACAGATTATTGTGTTGTTAGATTTCTTACTGCTCAAAAAGTCCATAAAAGGTTTCCAGTCTTCCAAAAAAATACTCAGTTGGCTTATCCTTTAAAAACCCACATTAGTTTAGCAATGTGGGCTAACTCAGCAACCTTAACAATCCATTCTTACATTGTCAGTGCTTCAGTCTTTTTCCAGGTTTGAGCAAAAAAACATTCTTGCAGCTGTCATCATAATATGGGAGAGGTACTGGTTCTTAATAACCACAGTGAAGGTAATGATCAATGCTTGTACTTTTTGCATGTTAATTCCCTCTCACCTCATGGATCCTAATCTCTTATCCAAACCTACTTTAAATGATCTGCCAATAGAGGCAACATTCCTCGCACTCGATGAAGTTGCTGGAAGTCCACAAACAGGGCTGCCTCTGCCATTATGCTGTATGAGATGCACGATGCCAGAACTGGGGAACTGTGCTGCTCAACTGTGACCCCCACTGAGAGCATCTTGCTACTGCAGCTGTCTTGGCTCAGTCACGTTCCAGCCAATTCCACTTCACATTGCTGAAGTATTTGCCCAGCACCCTTTTTCTCCTGTCTCTTGAATGTTTGCGTACACTGCTCAACCAGTTCTTCCCTCAATCTCCTTCCATCATCTCCTGACCCTCCATCATTTTCCCCACTGGCTCATCCACACAGTGGCTACAGTTGTTGCTCATCCTTCAGCTCACCTGCTTGCTGTCACCTTAATTTCTTGCTCATTTGCACAGCAGAGGAAGAAGCTACTCTCTTTCCATCTGCAGGTTTGTGTGGGAACTGCTACCCCTTCTTCCCAGCAGTGTCTGCACAGAAGCAGCAGGGCCAGAAAAATGACCCCCCCCGCTCAAGGAAGAAGGATGCAATGGGTAGGGAAATGAAATATGAGAGCAGTAGTAGCAAACCCACTTCAAGCAATGGGAGAGCTTCTTATCAATGCCAGCTACTTGTCAAAAACAACTAGTTTATCTTTCAGATATCACTATACTCTTTTGATCTTTTCCTGGAATGGACTAAAGTGGCTGCCTCTTTAGAAAAAAGTCTGAAAGGTATTTCTTTGTGTTTGTCTATATCTGCAAAGCAAGTTGATAATCTAGTGTGACTGACCTGTGCTTCTCTATTAACACATTTACTTTCCTGTATTTGACTTCTGAAAACCAATTCCTCCTGCACCCCTGTCCACTGCATAGCTGCTGTTTTGTTTCCCTGCTATGAGTTACCATGCAGTAGAGAATAATACATACGAATGTCTAAATCTCCTGTGCACATGTATTTTTGTCTAAGACTCATTTAACTAGAGTAAATGACTCTGAGTAAAGTGTTCAAAAAGCTATACCTAGATACTCAAGACAAAGAAATGTGGAATTAGTCCTTCCAGAAGTATTTATTTTCTTTATTCTTTGAAACTACTAATCTAAGATCCACAGCACACATCTATTTTGCTTCAGTAAGATTTCTAAGATTCATAGCACACAGCTATCTTACCTCAATAAGCATCTCTCTCTCTCTCTCTCTAATCTATCTATGCACTCTTCTCATTTTCTGTCATCTCTTCCTTTCTACCTGGGAGCATTCAGTTCAGCTCTCCAGAAGTCCAGGGAAAATAAACTTGATCTTATATTTTTCTGGAAATCCAGTAAAGGTCGATATACCTTTGCAGCAAAAACAACAGAGCTCATGGGACCTTGAATACTAATAGTTTTATTATAGTATTATTGCATTTTGCCCTGCTTTACCTCACTACTTTGCTTTCTTGCATTTTCTTTGTGTGCATTTGTAAACTGTCAGGTATAAAGATACATTATGGAATACCAAGGTCCAGATTGTCCATGCCATACTTCTGATTTGTATGTATGGTTGTAAAAGCTGGACAGTGAAGAAAGCTGATAGGAAGAAAATCAACTCATTTGCAATGTGGAGGGTTCTGTGGATACTGTGGACTGCTAAAAAAAAGACAAATGAATGGATTAATGGATCTTAGAGCGAATCTAGCCTAGAAGCCAAGATAATTAAACTGAGAATCAAGTACTTTGGATATACCATGGGAAAACATAACTCACTAAAAAAGACAAATATGCTTGGTAAAGAAGAAGATGATAAAAAAAGAGGAAGACCACATTACAGCTGGATAGACTCAATCAAGGATGCTACAACCCCTATGTGGTGGACTAGTGAGAAGGCAAAAAAGTTCTGGGCTCAAATACATACTTGGATTCAGAGAATATTAAAGATCAGCATGCATCTAAAACCAGAATTGTTTCCTTTGGGACTTATGGATGAGCAACTGGAAGGGAAGGGAACCACGAAATGGAAGAAGACTTCAGTACATGATCATGGGAGCAAGACTGTTTATGCTCAAAGATGGAGGAATTCAGAAATTTCTATGGTAGAACAATGGTTGTTAAAATTGAATGAGTTAGCTGAAATTGTTAAATTACTGAGTTTGATTAGAGAAAAAATATTAGAGACTTTTAAAAAAATTGGAAACCATTGATAGACTTTTTGAGAAAAACAGAAAATGGTTTAACTGTTGGTTCTGAAAATTAATATGTGAGTTAGCAGAAGGGTATGAGTTTGTTTTTAGAGAGTAGGGCAGGATTATCCTATGTTAATCAATATAGCTGCTGAAAACAAGGTCAGAAGGCACTTATCTACACTCTTACGTTTCTCTGTATGTAAGTTTTCCCCCTCTTTTTTCTTTAGTTTTCTCTTCCTCTTTCTTTCTGTTTTGTTTGTTTATTCATTTATTTATTTATTTATTCCATGTAGGGAAAATCTTCATGAAAAATTTAAAACCAAAAAGGAGGCCACATCCCTGAGCTTGCAGGACTTGAGTAGGACTGTCAGTAACAGGGAGACTTGGACCATTCTGCACCTTACCTGTTTCCATCATTGTCCCATTGCAATCCTGGTAGTGCCACTGCTGGGATGGGAACATGACGCAAATGCTCCCCTCTGCACTTGGTCAGCTGCCTGCAGAAGGAGTGCGAGTGACATGGGCCTTCCTTCTTCAGTGCAGCCGACCACTTCCCGTGCTGCACTGGAAAGGAAACACCTAAATTTTGCTTCCTCCCTTTCTGCACAGCTGCACGCAACAGAAGTGTCATATGATTGGGGGCCTTTACTGGATTTTTTCTGGTTATGGAATATCTCGCAACTGCGATGGGTGGGACTGTTACCAGTGAGACCGCAACGACATTGTGCGAAGGTACCACTCATCAGCAGCTTATCCCCATTACAGGACAGTGATGTTGTGCAGCAATGGACTTGGAGTGGTTTCATTCATAGGGTTAGGAATAAGTACTGGAAAGCATGGGCAGAAAGCAGAACAAAGGAGACTAAGCTCCACGTGCTTATAGGTGGTCTATAAGCAATTGCAGCCTAATCTCCTTTTTTCTGCTCATTACTAGGGTTGCAGTAAATCAAAGTCAACTTGACAGCACTTAACAGCAACAACATGAGAAACAATAACAGTACATTTATTTTTTAATTATTATACAGATAAAAACAATGATGCTCTAGTCGTGTGTCTGTGCCTGTCAACTTTATCCATGAATTTCACAGAGTTTTGTTAGGCAAAGACATAGTTTTGCCAATTCCTTCCTCTGAAATATATTTAACAGCACCGGGCATTCATTGGCAGTCTCCCACCCAAGGGTTGACCCTGCTTAGCTTCTAAGATCAGATGAGATCTAGTGCCTTTAGGTCATACTAATATTCACAACTGCAATGTCATTTGAAAGTTATCAGTGAAAGAGGAAAATGAGGAAAAGCAGTCTCACTGTAGTGTCAGAGTTACAGTCATGATTGACATTGCAGGGAAATGTGTAGAAATGACCTTTGGAATCCAAAGGCAATGGATTCACTTTTAATATTTATAGGTATAAATATATTGACAGCCAGAGTGTTAAGCTGTAATCCTACAAAGATTTTACTGGAAGTCAATTGCACTGAACTCAGTCGGGTTTATTTTTCAGTAGGCATATATTGGATTGGATTGTAAATTAATTCACTCATTTATGATCAAATCCCATTTAAATGAAAACTTGTAAACCTGTTTGATTGTATTATTATGTTCTATTCCAGAACTTCAGCTGCTTTATTTATATTTTATTCATAATTTAACTGTAACATGATTAGATTCATTCCAAAATACTGATTGGTGGTTAATCTTGCCATATTTTGATATGGCTCTCAACTTCCCATACTCATCCATCTCTGTTTCCAAACTAAATAATTTACAAGATGTTTTAAAAGATACATCAGAAAAGTTAACTATCAGTTTTGTGTCAATTAATTGTAAAAAACAGCAGCAACAAAACATCCTAATACAACTTAAAGAACATAAAAATATGCAATCTAAAACAAAAAAGAACAATATATCATTTTAGTAAAATCTATGAACATTATATTGTTCATGTTTTATAAGTCTCTATGTAATATCTTGTTACCCTAAAAGGTGGGGGGGGCATTACAGTCCACCTGCAATGGCAGTGTCTCCTTAGAATTTTGGGGAACTTATAGCTCAAAGGAGGCCTGCGAGAGGAGGGTAACGGCAGGATCTTTTCACCTATGTAAACCAGTATTAACTGCAGAGGACTCCAGTTAAAAGTTAAACAAAGTATTTTATTGGAATTGACAAACACACAGGAAGTCAGACACTCGTAAGAACCATACAAGGCTATCAGAAAGTGAGGCAAGAAAAGGTTGGATAAAGAGAGATTGGGTGGAAAAGATGACAGTTACCTGTGCTGAAAAAGAAGGTTGAAATGGAGTGGCTCAGACAGCATCTGAGGGTAGCACAGAAGAACTCTGGGTGCTACATTCAACACACTACAATTTGCTGAGACAAAAGCTAAGGTTTATATACCCTATTTCCTACTCTGAAGGGGTGTGTATATGAAGTGTTAATGGCTTTCCCATAGAACTTACAAAGCAATCTGGAATGGCCTGATTGCCTTAATAGTAGGTGAAAAAACATTGATGGGAGTCATGACAATCTCTTAATGTCTTGGTTAGGCAGGATGTATATGGAAGATTTCCATAGGGTTAGATTAAGGGATGGTCCCTGCTGGGTTCATCTGTGCAATTTCACTTTCCATTGTTTTTGGGTATGCACAGAGCCTGGGGTGTTGAAAGGATTAATATAAACCTACTGCATCTGGGTTTCCTGCCAAATCCTCTCTGAACTTATGATCTCACTATGTCTAAGATCAGTCTGAGCTGGCAAAACTCTTTCCAGTCAGCACACTTTCAAACATGTTTTCTGGCCATAAATATATTCAATTATGAAAATAGCACATCCCACAGAGTGGATGTGTAGGGTATAGTAACATTATGTCACAAGAACTTAAAAATAAAAAGGAAGTACCATATATTGGAAGTGATGCTTTCTAACTGGTTTATAAGTAATCTGCAGCCAGGGATAAGCAGTGAGGTGAACATGTTTGCTGATGACACCAAGTTAGTTAAGATGGTAATGTTACAAAGAGACAGTGAAGAACTTCAAAATGATCTCTTCAAGGTGGGTGCATGGTAACCAAAATGACAAACTATGAAGTGATGTCCACTGGGGCAAAAATATCATAACTCCACATATGTAGTGATGTGTGGCAGTGACTGAACAAGAAAAATGTCTTGGAGTTGTGGTGAATTGCATGATGATGACAATGGCCCAGTGTGTGGTTGCTATGAAAAAAGTAAAAATGTATATTCAGAATCAACTGGCAAGGAATCCAAAATAAAATTGCCAGCATCATAAGACATGTATACCAAAGGTGGGAATAACATGGCTCTGCAGATATTGTTGGACTGTAAATCACAGCCACCCTAGCCAGCTTGAACAATGGGAACCTGCAGCCTAACAACACCTAGGAAGCTTGTAATTTCCACCCCTGCTTTATACGAATCTATGGTGCAACCACACTAATAATGATATTTAATTCAATCAACCAGTCAATCGATCAATCAATCAATCAGCCATGGGTATAGTTTTAGTGACAACACCCCAGAAAGGTCACTTTGTGGAAGTCACTAAAGTCAAGAAAATTTGAGGTTGTTGTTTTCATGTGAGCACTTTTTCTAGTAGATTAGTCTTTTCAATAGGATACAATAAACACAGAAGAAATGCAGATATTAATCATTCATCTTAAGGAGAGAGGACATCATGTGTTCTATTCTTTTTGAAGGGCTTTCTGTTCTAGATATGGTTAAAAGATAAAGGCCAAAATACTGTGTAAAGGTGATGGAGTGTGAAATTTTGGCCATTTCTGCACAGGGCGAGGGAATCGCCCCGTGATGCTACTCAGCGGACTTTTGGGCTCCCCAGTCTGCTCCATGCTTCTCCGGAGCAGTGCATGGCCACCACTCTGCACTGCTCCAGGGACGAAAATGGTGGCTTCCAGTTGGTCGCTGAAGCTCGCCAGCCTAAAGCCCACCCCCAGCAGATCACAGGCTCGCACCAATGCGAGCCTGCAAATCTGCATAAGGGAGCAGGCTCGCAGTGGCGCGCTCCATGCTTTTGAAAGACCTGTTTTTAGCGGTCTTCCAAAAACACGCTGGACAACCACTTGGGGTCATTCCAGAGCGGGCTGGGGTGAGGATCTATGTTAAGTAGGTCTGACACCCAGTCCGCTCCCAGGTGCAGACGTCCTCCCTGGAGGATGCTTTGCCCCGTGTTAAAAACCCCGTGTGGAAATGGCTTTTATTTATATGGAGTCTGGGCTGCAAGGAAAGGAGGATGGAAGCAGAAACCCAGCAGCAGCACAAGGAAGCTTTCCCACTGCCCTCTTTGAGCCAATCTATGCATTTAGGACAGGGGACTCACTATGTTTTGTTGCTGAGCAAATATCTTGTATAAGGAGGTATTGGATATTATAAATAGTAACTACAAAAATTGTAAATAGAGCCAGTGTAGTGTAGTGGTTTGAGCACTGGATTAGAACTGGAAACTGGGGTTCAAATTCCCACTTGGCCATGGAAACCTACTGGGTTACTTTGGATAAGTCACACTTTCTCAGTCTCAGATGAAGGCAAAGGCAACCCCCTTTGAACAAATCTTGCCAAAAATCCCTGTGATAAGCTCACCTTAAGGTCACCATAAGTCAGAAATGAATTGAAGGCATACAACAACCATTATAAATAGTAGATCTACTACTGTATGCTAATATAAATTCCAAGAGACTTTAGGACACTGAAGCCTATGAAAGGATAGAAGGGGCTTTGAAACTGCCCCAGAAGAGTTAGTGCCCATGGCCTAAATATTCTTAAGGCATCAGATCCCGTCTGATCTTAGAAACTAAGCAGGGTCAGCCCTGATTAGTACTTGGATGGGAAACTGCCAACAAATACCAGGTGCTGTAGGTTATATTTCAGAGGAAGGAACTGGCAAAACTATCTCTGAGCATTTCTTGCCCCAAAAAACCCTATAAAATACATAAGTTTTGCATAAGTTGGCAGGTGGCTTGAAGGCACCTACACAGACAGTCAGCATTTGGGTAGCAGAGTGATCAGGTGCACAGCTTACCTGGGTGTCAGCATTTTCCAATATGGTAAGATATGCTGTATGTCTATTTAAATTACAGTAATTATTTTAAATTAAGTATCTCGAATATAAATTAGCATATGCACATTTAATGTAAACCACAGTCTCTGTTTTGGGTGGTGCAGTTCCTTCCCCTGTTTTGGCTATGTGTGAGTGGCCCTTTTGTTCCTTTCTCTTCTGCAATTGCAGATTGAATAACCTTGTTTTCCAGTACTATGTCATACTTCATTTGAATTGTCTCATTACCATAGTGTCTTTGAAGTAAAAGGCCTTTAGAAGTGATTTATTGGTGCATTCTTCTGTGCAGGATCAACGAGAGAAAGCTAAAGTGCCACTGTCATTGTTTTGAGAGAACTTCTGCCAGTATTACCTCCCACTATTGCTGCTTGCCAATAGCTTCCCTTGTGGTGTTCTGCCAACTTCATCTTTAGAATGTCCAGTTTTCTGCTGATGGGCAAAGAACAAGTATAAATACCTGTTACCCCAAAAAGTGGGGGACCTTTCTAAGCATCTCCTTAGAAATTAGGGGAACTATAGTTCAAAGGAGGCCTGCAAGGGGTGGGGGTGGCAATGGCAGGATCTTTTCACCTATAATACCAGTACTAACTGTAGGGCTCCAGTCAAAGGTTTAAACATGGTATTTTTATTGGAAATTAACAGACACACACACAAGAACTCAAGCAGTCTCATGAACCATACAGGGTGAGCAAGAAGAAGTGAGAAAGGTTGGATACTGAGAGAGATTTTAGGTATATATGGTAATATTTACTGGTCCTGGAGCAAAGGATCAAAGAGAAGTGGTTCAGACAGAAGAGTCTGAAGGCAGCATGGGAGAATGAGGATCTGGGGTGCACATAACGCCTAAAGTGCTAGTGTGTTGTAAAATTATCTGGGCTGGAGCTGGTTTTTTAAAACCCTTTTTTCCAACTTTAAGGGGTAAGTGTTAATTGCTCTCTGGCAGAATAAACAAAAGGGGTCTGGAATAGACTGATTGTCTCACTTTGAGTGACAAAACATTGATGGGAGTCCTGACAGCCTCTTAATGTCTTGGTTGGGTAAGGTGAAAGGGAAAGGTCTTGGTAGGAAATGTCACAGCAGGGATGCTTGCCTGCTGCACCTGGGCAGTTTGGTTGACTATTGTATTCAGATGTCAGGTTGTTGACAAACTTACAGGAAGTCTATTCACTCTAGGCTTTCCCGACTAACTCTTCTTGACCTTATGATCTGGCCATGCTGAGGCCATGCTGACCTAGCCTAGGCATACAGCCAGTGTCCTGCTTACTGCATGTTTCTCAGCCATTAAGTGCCCAATTTTTATATAATATTTCATGCCAATTTTGCTATCCTTCAGGATGGGGTATGTGAGGGGTGATAACATAACACTGTATCCTGTGACACAATTAGACTGAAGGTGAAAGGATGTTCAGCTGCTGATATGTCAGATTTGAAAGGAAAGTCTGAAGCTGTACAACACATATAATAGAAACATGGAATGTGAGAGGCATGAAACAATGGAAGCTAGAAACTATATAGCAAGAAATTGAGCACATTTCTTATTTGGGATGAATGAATTAAAGCAGACAAGAGTGGGATGTTGTCAGTCAGATAATTATATTGCCTGGCATCTTGTTCATCAGTTATGAAATAGTAAACCTGGATTTAAAAATCTCATAACTGCTGGGGATTCATGTTTACAGTTGTGAATGACTGGATATAACCCCCCACCCCAAAGCTTCCTTTGCAGCCTGGCAGCATCACAACCAAAGTGGTTCTGAGATACTGCAGAATACGACACTGGGGAATGATGTCTGCAGTGCTCTCCCAGTTGCAGGCTGTGTAGAGACAAGCAGTTCTGACAGGACCTTGAGAGGTCTCTCCAGCTGCCTATCCTCAACAAATCCTGTTATAGGAGACTGTCATAGATATTGTTCCCCAGCCCCCTATTCTGCAATGGCTCAGAGTCTTATTGGTTCAGGTGCTTCCAAGCTGCACAGTTATATCAGATGTAACTATGACAACAAGGCTCTATTGTACTTGTTATTTTGACAGTGCAGGATCTCAGTCATTGTGCTTTACTCTGGAAATGACAACTGGGGTTTTATTCTGGAAATAAACAACAAAGTGGCCAATCTAACCTCATGTGTAGAAAATTTCATATGAGGGAGAGAGCAGGAGGAGGGAGGGAGAGAAAAGAATAGAGAAAGGAAGAAAGGAAGAAAGAAGTGTGAGAGATGTCTTCTTTGTGGCCAGAGAAGAAAAGAATTTACAGGTGGACACTCCACTGCCACGTTGTCCATCACCACATGCTTCTCTTCACCTATCAGAGATGAAATACACAAATATCACTTTGTATTTAAAACTTTTTTGGCCTTTTTTTTTCCCTAGGAGAGGCAAGTCCAGTTCAGATGGTTATAGGGAGTTCTATAATTTCTTCCTGTCAATTTCAACGGGAGTACGGTCCTCTCCCATCTTCATTAGCATGGGTGAACCACCCATTTCTGAGACTGGCAAACTCTGTTCATGCCACAGTATGTTGTTTTTGCACTTGCAACAAGCCCTTGAATTGAAACAAAAAACAAAGCAAAAAGACCAAGAAAAAACATCAGAGTGTAACAATTGCAATTGCATTTCAAGAGGGGGAAAATGTCAGTTTTCAAATATAAGCTTGATTTCAGAGAGCTGTTTTTTTCACATTTTACAATTTGGGTTCACAAGTCATCATAGCGTTGTAAAGATTATCTTCTTCTGAAGTTCCTAGCAGATAATTAATTTTCCAGGGCACCCTGTAAATGCCTTATAACATTGTTAAACTTTTCCAGTTATGGTTGGAAGCATTAAAAACCTCATTTACAGAACACAGTGATTAATGTAGGCTGTAGTGGGACAACTCCTCGCAACAAATTAAGTGCTAAGTGCCATTCAAACTGGCCTTCTTCCCATCATTACCTTCCCTCTTGTTAATTATTTTAAAGTTATTGTTTCATCTCTGTGTAAGTCATAGGTAGAAGTCATTAATTCTTTGTGGAGGATTTCTTTATTCTTTCACATCATCTGTCATCCTGTATGATAGAATGCATTGCTGCCGCCTGTAATTACCTTTTGTAATTATCATTGCATGTCTCTCCCCTCCCTTTATTGCAGTATTGATCTGTCTAACCAAAAAAGTAAAAATGTAATGGGGGGTTTATTTTGCCCTTGTTATTAAAATAGCACATGCTTTAGTATGATCAGTGCATGGAGCTTTTAGTGAACCCTTTTTCTCACCTCTCTTTTCCCATTCTTTCCCCTTTCTTATTCTTGAATAAGAAATCAAATGGTGTTTGATTACTTACTCATCATTGCATTTCTTTTCTTTTCTTCCTTATCTTCTTATTTTTGATTCTGAGTTTGCCTTCACCTGGTGGTGTAACCTTCTCAAGATGTAATCAGATTCCATTATCCATAGCAATAACAACAGAACTTTCTAGTTTTACATATAAGACTTTTCCATGTTCAGTCAAACTTCCAAAATGGAAGGAAATATTTAGATCAAGAGGCTGTGAATGGAATCAGAGGTGACATGAAGAGATACCAATCAGTGATAAGTGAGGAATTTCATTGTGAAAACTTTTGCTTCTTTGCATTAGTCTGGAAGAACCCATAGTCTCCTCAGCAATGTCATGCTGATGCAGAAGACACTTATTTTCAGAAAAAAAGCAGCCAATACTAATTTTCATTCATGAAACTTTGTCTAATGTGTCTTGGCTTCCAAGCAGTTCTCTCAGCAGTTTGTCTTTCTCACAGTTCTTTAATTTTATTATGGACATCATGAATGTCTAAAAGAATTAAAGGTTTGTCCGGACTGATCTGTCTCCACATTTCACATGTCAGTTTATGCCAAGACTAGCAAAGTGTGGTCTCTGATTTTCTGAGAGCTGACTCTGGCCATTTCCGCACTAGCCTGTTATAGCATTATTATTCCACTTTCAACATCCTCTGGAATCCTGGGGTTTGCAGCTAGGCAGCCTCTCCCTAAACTGCAAAGCCCAGGATTCCATAGGATGTTGAAAGAGGAATAATAGTGCTATAACAAGCTAGTGTGGAAATGGCCTCTGTCTGGTCTGCTGGAAAAAAGTTGCTTTGCTGCCCCTGGAGGACTCTAGGAGTAGCAGTTTTACAATCTGGGGGCTTGGCTGGCTGAAAGATCCCAGGATGCAACAAACTACCACAAACCAAATCATCTCTCTCATAAACACACACTCTTATTAAAAAAAATAAAAAATGGCTAGGTACATTTTTCAGAAGGTCCCGAAGGCATAATTAGCCTCCAGGCATTCTGCTGTTGCCCACCCCAGACTTAGTTATTGATTTGTTCTGCTCCCAAATATAGACAATCTGTGTTCATATCCTGTGTAAGCTGGAGAGAAGTGAAGCCGGTGAGAAGCAAGAGGTGTCAGCAACTGTATCATGCAAAAACCTTTCAGTGATGCTGCTGAGGGAAGGATTTGCTTGGCAGAATGCCAGCCTGTGTTCCTGGACTGAAAACCTGGGGTCCTTTGACACTCAGATTCTGGGTTATGCAGTTTTGTGAGGCACTAAAGTGCTTTCTGGCAAAGAATTCTACAAAGCAATCCCTAAACTGCAAATCCCAGGGTTCCAAAAGATGTTGCCATGGCAGTTCAAGTGGAATCATAGCACTATAACTGAATAGTATAATAGCCCTAGAGATGTTCTGTGGTTTGCAACATATGAAATTTCCTTTTCAGCATCAAATCTGAAATTTGCCTAGAAACCATTGGGGGAAGTAAGGACAAGTAGCAAGATACAGAAACATATTACAGGAAAGGAGATTCCACCTGAACCTCAGGAAGAATTTCCTGATGGTCCAAGCTGTCTGGCAGTGGAATATGCTGCCTTGGAGTTTGGCGGAGTCTCCTTCTCGGAGGTTTTTAAGCAGAGGTTCAATGGCCATCTGTTGGGAATGCTTTGATGTGGGTTCCTGCATGGCAGGAAGTTGGACTGGATGGCCCCTGGGGTCTCTTCCAACTCTATGATTCTATGAATTCTATATTGGCTTGAATTCTCTTGGTGAGATATGCACATGTCTCACTTGGGGTTTAACATTAAATATCAAAGTTAGAACCATTCATGCCATAGTACTTAACAGTTTCTATGTATGGTTGTAAAAGATGAATGGTGAAGAAAGCTGACAGGAAGAAAATTCATTTGAAATGTGCTACTTCAGGATTGATTGGTAGATACCACATACTGCTAAGAAGGCAGATAAGTGGTCCAAGAGCAAATCAAGCCTGAACTTTCACCTTAAACTAAAGTGACAAAACTGAGGCTATCTTACTTTGGACACATCATGAGACAACACGACTCATTGTGTTACCCTGTTCTCTGGGGGTCCCAGGAGGGGTGCCCAAATAACCAAACAATAACACGACTTGGGGAAATTAGCTGGAGTACTCACTAAAGCTAGCGAGAGGCAGGGTAACTTAGCAGGGATCTTGCAACCCAGCGTCTACGGGGTCAGGTCAGTCAAGCAGTCAGACAGTTTTAAAATAGCAAAAATAATATTTTATTGAAAGACAAACAAACAGTAAAGACACCACAATCACACAGCTAATGGAAGAATTGGAAATAGGGATTTTCAGGGGAAATGGGTGATGTGACACCTTTCTCGTAGTCCTGAAGAAAGCTGAAGATTGAGTTCATTGGGGTGTAGGGAAGAAAGCTCAGCGTGGTTCACTGAGGGGAGCTCACCAGACAAAGCGGCAGCAAGGCGGGATGGAAGTCCAGAGTGATCTGAGGTGGTCTCGGAATCGGGGGGTTTATATAGGGTGAATTGTGACTGCAGGCCATGCCATACTCAGTGAGAACAATGTGAGTTTGGAGCGGGACAAAGCTTTGGAAAATGTCAAGTTTAACATGATCGGCTTAGCGCTGGATCAACAATAATGTAGCCAGTATGCAAATGCAAGGTGCTTAGTTTGGTTTTGTAAGACTGTTGCCTCAGAGCTGGGCACCTTTGTTAGTGTCGCGCTTAAGCAAAAAGGTGTTTGCAGGAGAGGTCCCTGAATCAACGGATGTCTCTGTTCTGCCTGCCTAGGTGGAAAATGGAATGTCCAACAATTACCAGCCGTGCCTGTTTACGTGCTTGCCTCGCAAACACGTGGAGTGGGGTGGCAGAGGAAGGCCGAATGGGTTTGACATCAAAATGATATCGAGTGCTATCACCGGGTAGGCCTGGGCTGAAGTAACAGTTGGAAAAGATGGTAATACTTATAGTAAAGTGGAGATCAGTAGGAAAAGACCAAGACCATCTTGTAGAAAGACTGACTCAATAAATGAAACAATGGTCCTAAATTTGCAAGGTCTGATCATGGCTGTTTCTGACTAGGGCTCATGGGTATCTCTCATTCATAGGGTCAGCATTTCTCAGAGCCAACTTGATAGCAAATAACGACTGCCACCTTATGTTATATTCATGCATGTCTTTTTCAGTTTATCATGCAAGGGTAATCCAGGATCCTTGGGGCTAGTTTTCCCTGCTCTGTGGAAACTTGCTTCAACGGGCAAGCATACACACCCTTGGTCATTTATTGCTGCAGAAGGTTGGGAGGTAGCAATTTAGTGCCCAGACTAGTGTGAAACATGCCCACCCTGTATCTGGCTGCAGCCAGCAGAGAGGAACAGCCATTACTCTCTCTACTGCTGTCCCCTCTCAGCTGCTGAATACTTCTTGGGTGCTTCACACCTTGCCCAGCCACCCAGTGGCAGTGGGGCATAATGTGCTCTGTAGATGGAAGCAGTAGCCCAGTGGAACAATATGTTGTGTTCCACCTGCATGGATGTGCAATCTTACCCATTGTTTTAAACATTTGATCATTCATCATCATTTAAACATTTGATCCATCATCTCAAAATGAAGAATTTCATAATACAGTTTTTGTCAATTTAACCTCCATCCTGTTTTTTTAATTCTGGTCTGGATTGGGGTGTCTAAGAAAACCAACCTCCACCCAGTTTTTTCCTTTCCTTTCCTGTCCCTTCACAGCTCCAGTCATTTTTTGGAAGCTATAGTTGTGGAATTTTCCTCCCAGCCTAGGGCTTTAGCCATGCTGCCTTCTAAGCTTTTCTCCTACAGTATTTGGAAGAAGCCTCAATATGCATTGGAATGAATTTGAAATGTTATACTAGCCAGCAACTTAAGAAATCAAGATCCACATTGATTAAAAGTTTGAATTAGGCCTAGCGTTGTTATCCTCTTGCATTAATGTAAGTAAAGTTTTGCAATCAGAACCTCCCAAATGCTAAAAAGAAAGTAAATAAAACATTTTACTTCCTGCTAATTGAAATCTCATGGCAGTTCCCATATGGTCTAAATAGCTGAGTCAAATTTATTTATATACAATGCTTTTCCTTCAAGGGCCTCAAGGCAGCCTAAATAATCCTCTCCCCCCTATTTTCTCATCTCAACAGTCCCTGTGGGGTACATCACGTTGAGAATTGGTAATTGGCTCAAAGTCATGCAATAAGCTTCATGGTCAATTGGGAATTTGTACCCACATCTCTGTAGTCCTAGTCTGACATCCTAGGTATTGTGTTACCCTGCCCTTTCTGACCTAAGCAGCAATCCTGTGCATAAATACTTGGGAATAAATCCCTGTGAATATGGTAGGATTGGAGAATAAATATTTCCAGGACTGTGCTTCATACCGTTTTGATAATTAAAAGTCTGGAATATCTTATGACACACAGAAGGTAAAATCTGTGTAAATTTTAGCTATGATGTAGGATGTACCTATGCACACATTGTATATCACGGCTACAAGTAATATAAATTATACCTTCTGTTTTCTGGGAAAAGTTTTCTTTTTTCCTATACATGGCAATTTGGCAGAGAGGCTAGATCAGAGTTCTAGTGCCATTTATGATATAGATGGATGATCTAAGTATTTATAGTCTTCAGTCAATAGATGGCACTCTTAGTTAAATTGTTAATATTGCCCTTGTTTGTGCAATGCGTTTCTTCAGGAGGAGGGATCCAAAACATGGGTGTATTGCAACAGTCTTGTATGAGCAGTTCCAAAACAAATTGAGAGAGAAATCCTATTATTTCCCAAATTCTAAAATGGTTTGTTCAAGTGGGATAAATCTCATGATTTAGGGGATCACTGGTCACTACAAGCTGCCTTGGATTCTGAATAGGGAGAAAGGCACAATATAAATAAAATAAAATAATAAAAGAAATAAATTAAAAATAATTACTCAGTATTCAAAATATTTGCCAACTGCAAAACACACAAAATAGAGCAAGTGAGGCATCTCATCATTGCTGGAAAAAAAAGAAAAAGCTTAACATATTTGTTGATTTCCATTTGTTTTCATAAGTGTATTGTACTGTTGTACTGATGTACTGTTGTGCCCTTTACCATCTGTCAGAGATTTTGTAGCTCAAACACCATCTCCCGAGCAAGCATGACCAATGGTAGGGGACAATGTTCTCAATTGTTTGGGGAAGGCTGCTTCAAAGGGTTAGTGTGGATCATTTGAGCTGTGTTTTTAACCAGGACTTGGAAAAGTTACCTTTTTGGGAGGGTACAGCTTCCAGGAATGACATGTTAGTTGGGAGATTCTGAGAGCCCCCAACTCAATTCTCAGATTGCAGCCCCAGCCTTTTGTAACCTTTGCTTTCAATAGTCATTTCATCTGTACCAGTTAGGTGACACTATTTATTTCTGTCCTGAGAAAAACTGCACATGGTAAATTCCTACTTATTGAATCATTCTTAAAGGTTAATCTTAGAGCCTGACTGAAATGTCATTCCCCTCCACTGTCTTTTGCCTAAACCTATAAATAGAGTTCTGTGCTGAAAAGTTAGACTTGGATAAGGAATGAATCAATACCAGTAATACACTAAAAAGTTTACAATTAGTTTGCAATATTTGTTTTAAATACAATGGGAAGCTTGCAAAGTTACTTTTTTGAACTGAAACTCACAGAAACTCATCCATGATGCCTACAACCCACAAAAGTAACTTTTCCAAGTTCTGAAATAGTGAATTTGTATTAGAACAAGACTTTCAGGCTGAAGACCTGGCTCCCACTCTGCAGAAGGGTCCCCGAAACAGCATGACCAATGTACGGTATTTTGAATATCATATATATTAGAGTATATTTATGTGTATTATCAACTGAACTGAAGTGAGGGAAACATGAGTTCATTACCTCACTGCATCACTATAAAGAAAAATACACACAAATACTGCTTTACATTTATTGATAGCAGGAAATAGGCAACACTGGGATGCTGCTTGTGGAATTTCCGGTGTTAGAATTGAGTTAGTCATTTTAGGATATTATCATTAGCCTTAGTTTACCGGGAAAATGTTTGTTTTCAAATACACCAAGTGCGGAGAGAAGTTAATTTGAGCCAGTATGGCCTTTGCACATTTTGAGTGAGCTGAAAGTCACTACCAATCCAGCGTGAGCCCAAAATGTACTTTCAGTCTCCTGCATGATCAAGAAAGGAATGTTCAAAATAATAAATGAAGCTTGAGAAATCAAGAAACAAACACAAAAAATAATGAGATCTGCAAATAAGCTTTCCCCCTTTGCCTCTAGGTTTCTGAATCCTTCAGATGGACATCCGTCAAGCTTTTCCTCTGCAACCATGACTCACAGAAGTTTGCTTCTAACTAGTGTTCCAATAAAAATGCCCTTTTACCCTTTCTTACAGGTTCCTATTGATTCGTCTAACTACACTAGAGATGAGCTTACAAATGCCATGATCTTCTGGAAGAAGTTTTAGCTTATTTACAGAGCTGACTTGGATGATGGGCTAGAATCAGAGGTGAACCTGAGGTGCCCTAATATGTTTGGTTCATTGCACAATAAAAAATAGCCAAAGGTTAGCAAAAGGATAACAATCTCATTACACTGCTCATACAACATGATTCTGAAGCAAGATGGGCCAGTCTAAAGCTCAAGAAGTACTGCAAGGGCTCATATCAGAATACCTGTTCTTAGATGACTGTTCCTACCTATTTGCTTCTTTACAGTGGTCTGCTCCTACCTTCTGCCACCTAAGAGTTAGCAAAAGATTCAAGAAGGGAAGAAAGGTAAAGAATCTGAGTACAGTATCAAATAGGTCGTATTTTGCAATTTCACTTCTTATGTTGTGGCCTAGGTTCTACATTATCTGAACAAAAATTGTTTTCATTACATTTTTCAATGGATAAGAGGTCATTGAACTGCAGGAAAAATGTCATGGCAAGTTTGTTTCTGTAGTTCTTGATTTTTTTAAGAAGTATCCAAACAATGTTTCTAAAATCCCAGTCTATTTTATAAAAATTCTGGGCACTACTTGCAACATTTTATTCCCATCCTCAGGGGTTTTTCTTTTTTTAATTTAATTTTTTTTAGAACATCAATCAGTGCAACAGAGAAATGGAACTTTTGCACTATAACATTAAGATTATAGGACTACCTTAGCAAATCACACCCTCTTAAAAAACAAACAAAATTTTGAAAGAGTCCTAGTGCAGATGAAAGAAATCATTACAAACAGTCAATCAGAATAGTGGAATGAATGGACATAGAAATGACAATAACTGACAAAACTTAAGGCACTGTACTGCAGCGTGGCTATCATAGAATGCAGGATGCTGTGACCCTAAATCTATATATTTTTGGATTGCACCTCTTATAATGCCTCACCTTTGGCTATGTAGGCTAAGACTGATGGGAGTTGTAGGTAAAAAAGAGACTAGCTGGGCCCAAATTGCTGACTGCGAAAATAATGGGATTCATATCCTTGCTGCTTTAAATGCCTTTGCTGTGGACAGAGGATGTGGTGAGTCACTATGGAATGGTATGACACTTTCAACAGGTTTGGAATTCTGATTTCTAGAGCAAATGCAACATTAGTACTAAAGCAGATGATATCCCATTCACACAATTAAACGTAAACACTGGGCCTGGGGCCTCTGCTATGGATCAGACCTATAGCACTGCGATAAGCATTTTCAAACCTTTGCTTCCCACTGTGGACCCATCTGTCAGCATTTGCTATTTGCATTGGTGAAAACTTCTAAGAGTAGAATTGGGACCTAAAGCCTTCTTACACCTCCCCCTGCCAATTTGGACTGGGATCCATGTGCTTGCTATTTATTTTTTAAAAGCTATTTACGCAATTGCTATTTGCATGATGGTGTCTTGCCTGGTTTGCTAACAGAGGCCAACCTTTTATTAAGTGAATTAGAAGCAGAAATCTTTTTCCTGCTTTGAGATGTTGGAATAGGGCAGGACAGTCCCTTTCATTAAGGAGAGTAGTCACTTGCCTCGAGTTTAGAGTATGATGGTTTAGGGTATCATGAAAGGACAGGGAATTTTTAGTTAACTAACTTCCTTTCATTGTAATTATACTTTCATTGTACTTACATGCAAATATATAAATATTTAAATAAATTGTTTCCAGCTGTCCCAACATACACAAAAAGTACCCTATCAAAATAAAAACTAATTACACATAGCCTTCACATATGTCTGCTGCTACTCCTTCAATTACTAAATACTGAATTCCATCATCAACATGCTATTTTCTTTTTTTGCAAGAAGTATATTAATGGATCCCAATCTTCTATGAACTTCTCCACAGTTTTTCCTCTTAGTAATATTATTAATTTGTCAGTTTCAGTTGAGTCTAATAGTTTTGCTAACTTTTTTATCTAGAATCTCAGTACTCTTCCATTTCTGCAGTCTTGCTGCAGTTGTTATATACTGTAGGATCTTTCCTTATTTCTTCTCCGGTGACTGTTCTACCAAACCCAGCAGGTACAGTTCTGGTTTGATCTGCACATTAGTCTTCTAGATTGTTCTAAAGAGCCATGACTACATGTGATACAGCCCCTTGGGTTTTCCTAGTTGTTATTGCTTCTACATTGCATTGTTCCATTCGTTTCAGGGGCTGTCTGTAGTGATTTCATGGAACTTTACTAGGACTCTTCCAAAGTTTGTTTGTTTGTTTTTTAAGATCTGGGGCATAGGCTGCCAAAGTGGCCCTATAGTTTGAAGGAAAAAAATTATTTTCTCTAGCTTTTAGAGTTACACTGCTATTGCAAAATCCTGCTTCACTGATGGAGTGATGCACCATAATTCAAAGAAAAAGAGAGAGAGAGGAGAAACAATATTTTTCAATGTTTGGTTTCCAGTTATCGAATTTGCTCTTCTGCCAGGATCACATGCTAATTTATGGAGAGTGATAATTTCCAGAAGGAACTCAGGGTCAAATATGTAATCTAATCTGGAATGTGTAATCTAGTTTGGAATTTCTCAACATTGTAGAAAAAAAGAGGAAGGAGCAAAGGTACTTTGTTCTGAAATGCCTTGGAATTAAAAAGAAGCCTGCTTGAAATGGTGTGTGTGTGTGTGTGTATGTATGTACACCTGAAAACTACATCCATCCATCCATCCATCCATCCATCCATCCTCCATCTATCCATACATACATATATACATACATATACATGCATACATGCATACACCACACACACACACACACACACACACCTGGAAACTACAGCAACAAATACTGCAACTTCCTGGCATATTTACGTTGACTGGAGAAGCCTATAATCAAAGGCGAAGCCCTCTCCAATGGTGTGCTGTTGCAGCTTCCACAAACTGTTTACTTGGAGAGTTTTCTTGAGCATGGTGGATTTCTGTCACAGCTACTCCACAGGCTTTTCAAAGCGTCTGTCTCAGAGATGAAGCCCTGCCAAGAATAAAAGCTGGATCTGTTCCTCAGAGAGCCGTGGTTGAGACTATATCAGGAAATGTTGGACTTGCCAAGGTCAGAAGGGCAGCAACAACGGTCTCTTCAAACAGGTGTTTGTGTTGCTGGAGTACTCTGCGGCTGGACGTTTTGGCCCTGCAATATCTCTCCTGTCACGCTGAAGCCCAGACAGCTGCCATTATTATTTCTCACTTCTCCTTATACTCCCTCAGTTTTCAGCCCTGAGAAAACTCTGGGGACTACAGACTCATCGAGCCAACGTGGCCCCTCTGGTGTTTTGATTAAAAAGAAAATTATTTCCAGTCTCTTCTGCTTTTATGAACAGGGCTCTAGACTGCAAAAACATTATGCTAAACCTCAGACAAGAAGAACAGAAACTCTTTTCTCCTCTTTCCTCCTGGGAAAAGCCTCTTGGCTTCTCTGTGTGATTTTAGGTTGAAGGTCAAAGTAATGTTGTCTTTATCACTCTTGTGACAGCACCAATGAGATGCTTATCTTATTAAAACTGCTGTTCTTTCCTCCAAGTGGAGCCTTGCAGTGTTGACATTCTATCATGCCTGTAGCTCCTTTCAGACCACAGATCATGTTAGCACATTACAAATATAGAACATTAGCAAACCTGGAAGACCAGTCATGCTGGCAAGTCTATACAAACAGAGATATGGGGCTGACCAATGAGCTATACTGTTGCTGTAAACAACCTCAGAGTTTTAACTTTTCTTACCACTCAGGTACACTAAGGAACTCAGAATAAAAGTGCTCTTTTGATGTAGGTAAGTGGCCATTTTGCTGACTATTATGATTACAGTTCTTAGGATCTGTAGAGATCAAGCATACAACGAGATCATTAGGTCTAGATGCGGGTTGGAGTGGTTCAGTGCTTGCTAAATTGCATATGTGTGTATGTGTCAGAGCAGACAGCCATTGTTTAATTGCTTTTTTAAAAAATACCTGCTGTTTGAAAAATAATGTAAAGATAACTAGTTCAGCGTGTTCATCCCACTGAGCTGAATTGCTTCACTCCATGGAGAATGAGGTTTTATTTTTATTAATTTGTTTAAAGCATATCTTTTCTCCTTGTATGCATTCTAAAAAGAAGAATGAAAAAAAAAAGCCCTGCTCTATTGCATCTCAAGAGTGTAGGCTCTAGTGAAAATTGTTTCCAGGAAAAAAAAAGTATTTTGGGTGATTGGATATCTATTTACCTTTGCTAAGTGTCAGGAATTTAACTGAAGTATCAAAGGTTTTTATCTAATTAATTAATTTATACCCTGCCTTTCTTCCAACATGGGATCTAGGGTGGTATACAATCTTTTAAAAACACAATGCAACTCAAAAGCTTGTAGTACAAAAGTTAAAATACAATTAAACTGCAATCTGTGTTTAAAAAACACAAATTATAAATGCAAGTTAAAACTAGTTTTAAAAATACATATGAAACATAATGAAATAGAAACACAACACCTCTGTTAAAAGCTCCATTGGCTACAACATAGTAAAACCGAAATGCATTCTTAAATAAATATAAATTTAAAAACTCAAATGCCTCCTTAAATAAAAAGGCCCATCCCTAAACTGCAAACCCCAGGATTCCACAGGATGTTGAAAGAGGAATAACAGTACTATGGCCATTTCCACACTAGCCTGTTATCACGCGATGATTCCACTTTCAACATCCTCTGGAATCCTGGGGTTGCAGTTTTGGGAGGGGCCTCAAAGGCTCCTCCCTAAACTGCAAACCCCAGGATTTCATAGGGTGTTGAAAGTGGAATAATAGTACTATAACAGTCTTGTGAGGAAATAACCTAAGTCTCAGCAATTTGAGACTTACTTCCTAGCAACTGTGTTTCGGACTGGAGCCTAAAATCCGTCCCATCTTATGATCTGAACAGCCGCTTGGAACATCCCAATTTTGTAGGCATGCCCACAAGCACAGAGAAGGCAGTACATCCAGACAGGCTCTGAGTATAGATACAAATCACAGGGTAAATAGGGTTTTAGAAGAGGGTGTGTCATGAATACATGATTCAGCAGTATGGCCGACTCATTTTTCCTCGTGTGGCTGTGAGAAGAAATTTCAATTTAGTACCATAGCATAGTGTATCAGATTCTACAATCAATACTTTTGGCTAAGAAAATAAGGCTGTTGGGTGATGGAAAAGATTTGTCATGAGACTTTGGAGAGTCAAACCAATCAGAGAAGACCAGCAGCTATTTTGTTAGATCCGTGGCCTACCTTTAATACAGACTTGAGTTTACTTTGGGGACTCAGTATTTAATTTTGTATTATGTTTTTGTATGGTGGCATTGCTGTTGTTGTGACCAGTTCAGCAGATCTGATCTCCTTTTATTTTTGAAAAAGTGGGTATTTTTTAAATGTTAAACAGTACAGGGTTGCTTTCAACATAGTTTAAAAACAGTTGGATTCTAGGGAAGCAAATAAATCTTTTCTTTAGCCAGGGAGTGTAGAGAGGTTGAGGGCTGCAGAAACAGTCTTGCAATGGGGCTGCATGTGGCCCCAGGACTCCACTCTGGCTATTCCTGCCTTAGGGGATTCTGACTCACCAGTTAAGAAGAGCCAGGATTAGCAAGCAACAAGGATGGGAACTTAATATGTGATCTTTGTACATCTCTTCCTGAAGCTAATTTCCTCCTGGGGGGGGGTGACTTTTTGTTTTGCTAGCTGGCTAGGAGATACAAAAACTGCCTGGGAGCATTTGCAGAGGACAATGAATGGGCAGAGTAAACCACCTATTCCTTCCCACCATGTGAGTGTCCTCTAGCTACCACACGGGAGCCCATAATTTTGCTTGTAGTTCCCAGTTTGGCATTTAGATTACAGCAGTGGCAGCTGATGGCTCCTATGTCAGTAGGGCGATGAATCCATTCTAAGGTCCAGTCCTAACTGGAGCTGTCTCAGGTTGAACCTACTTTGGGGAAAAGGTCTAGCACCTTATACAGCTCATTTAAACTTCAGACTAAAACCCAAAGTAGATTTAATGAAGATACTAGCCAGCTCTGGACTATAAGAAAAGTTTTACAGAAGTTCTAGTGATGACTCACTTTCATCACTAGGCAGATTTTCTCCTGGATGTTAGAGAAAGAGAGAGAGAGAGAGAGAGGAGGGAGGGAGGAGAGAGAGAGAGAGAGACAGACAGACAGACAGAGAAATCCCTTTTCAGCTCTAAAGTCTTTGCTTGATTTATTTTTAGGCTAGGAACTTGTTGGTTAATCCCAATGAGAGTAGGACTGTTCAATCAATTGTTGAATGGTAAATCAACACATAGGTAAATTTTATTGATTGAATAGATTTACTCTAGTCAGGACTAACAACAGGATATTGGCCACGTAGGCAGGCAGCTTGTACCTTCCTGTACTTTGCATCACAATACCTTGCTACTAAATAATCCTTATTGTTGCTGGTTATTGTCTATATTTCACTGAGAATATTAAGAGAAAATATGAACATATAAAATTTCACTGTCTTTTTAGCTTCAGTCATTCTAGTTAACATACCTCTTTCTATCCTGTTTTTACTTAGCTGTTTTCTGTCAAGTCAGTCTGTACAACCCCAATGATGAACAAAATTGTTTGGTTTGCTTGTATTTCATTGTTTTGCTACCTCTCAGAAGTAGTGAAGCAGCAAAAACAACAGCTTTGATAAAAGCAGGGTGTGGTAAAAGAAACAGTTTACAGAACTCCTGTTTCTGCTTATGATACTGAAATCAATGAATATGGGAGAATGTTTTGGAAATTAAATGAAAGCTCTGAATAGTTAATGACGATTATGAACCCCAGGATCCTTAAGAATATATTTACACTACACAGTTGTAATAGTTTGATGCTCCTTTCATTTTCATGGTTCCATTCTATGGAATCCTTGAATTTATATTTTGGGTGAGGTGGTTAGAATTCTCTACTGGAGAGCTCTAATGTGTTCCTCTGAACTACATCACTAGAACTCACCAGCACCAACTTCCAAATACTTCACTAGAGAAGAAATGTAGGGTCTTCAGGATTCCACGGGATGGAGCTGTGATAGTTAAAGTTGTGTCAGACTGATTTACACTCTGAATTCAAAGGAAATGTAAATGTTTTCTAAAGTCAGGAGTCTTGTCTGTGGAAATTCATTATCTCAAAATGGGGATGTGGGAATGAAGTAAAGTTGTAACTTTTATAGTCTGCAATGCTGTCTTATGGTAAGTCAGACCATTATTAGTCCATCCAGTTAGTATTGTCAGCTTGGACTGAGAGTGGTTTTTCAGGGTTTCAGATCAGGAACTGAACCCCTCTCCAAAGATATTCTTCATGTTACTAATTTTTTAGGGGCCAAAGAGAGAGATGCAGTCTACCAGCCTATGGCCCTTTCCACATGCGGGCGGGGAAATGGGGAAAGCCACACTAAAACGTGGGCTTACCTCGTTCCATCGCCGCGCGGAGCAGAGCATTTCGCTGCTCTACACGCAGCAGCGTCCCGCGGTGTCCTTGGCGCCTGGCAGCGCCCAAAATGGCGGATTTTGACTGGCAGAGCCTCTCCACCAATCGGAGAAGCTTGCCAGCTGGAAATCCCGCCCCCTGCCCAATCTGCAGGGATGCCCTTTCGCGCTTCCGTAAATCCATATGGGCGCTGCGATGGGGCTGCACAGGGCTGGACGCCCCGTGCCTTTGAAAAACCACATAAAATGTGGTTTTTTAAAAGCACACGCCACCGCCACTTGTGGGCACCCGACCGCAGATTGGGGTGTGAAATTACTTGAGAGTAATCCACCCCAATTCACGTAACAGTGTAGACGACCTCTGTGGAGGTCGATCTACACCGTTTTTTAACCCCATGTGGAAAGGGCCTATGTTTTACTATACCTGCCAATGCTCTTTGCTGGACACTGTCTGCTTGCTCTATAGCTTCTAGGCTAGTACTTGTCAGATGACACACCTGAAAATTTTAGGGGCCACTCCTCTAAAGTCTCTGATTTAGACATGGCTCTAATCTTGGTGCTTGTATGAAGGCCATGGAGCTCTTGGTTTGTTCATGTTAATTACAATGAATATTTATGAATTAATAGAAGAAATTATAGGTTGGTTAAGAAAATGACAAACCAAATAATACAATGTAATGGACTCTTAGGGATACTGTCAGTTTTTGAAGGCAGATATAAAGAGTTAATTAAATGAAGATCTTCTAGTATTCCTCAATGGAGCATGTATGAAAATGGCAAGTATGGAAGAATCTGCAGGGCTTTTCATTTTACAGATGGCTGGAGAGGGATTGGAGGGTGGGTGTGATAGAAAAACTGTCTTTTAAAATTTGCAAGGCAAGAGGAGATATGGTAGTGGATAATTTTGAAAGTATATGGTATCCCTGCATCAAATTTGTTTCAGAAATGAAAATTGTATATCAAAGGCCATTTCCGCATTACACTGTTATAGTGCTATTATTCCATTTTCAACATCCTGTGGAATTCTGGAGTTTGTAGTTTACTGAGGCCAAAGAGTTCTCTGGGTGAGAGTTCTAAATGCCTCTAAACTGCAAACCCCAGGACACCATAGGATGTTGAAAGTAGAATAATAGCACTACAACAGTGTAGTGTGGAAATGGCCAAAATATACATTCTTTTCAGTTAACACATTATAACTTGATTTTGGCAGGAATTCACTAAGGTAGTTATGAATGCAAACCTAGAGTTACACATTTGTCACTGGTTTGTATTTGTGATGCCTGTGTATTTGCTAGTCCTCACATGTCAACAGCTGCTGTTATCTACGGTAATCTGTCCCCTGTCAATCAGGAAGCAGTTGACTGATGTTCTTGTCACCTCACAAGGAAGTGTGACAGGAGTGGGGAAACTGGGACAGGGATCTCGCTTCTGCTGTTGCACCAGAGAATGTCTCATGTGAGCAATCAAGGTTTTGTCAATAAAATAGAGATGAAAAGAATGGGAGAAATGGGTAAGGAGATATGTAACAATAGATTTTGAATAAAAATATTAGAATTATTATTGTAGAACATTAGTTTGAAAAAAATAAGAGTATTCCACATTTAATGTAGGTAGTAGAGCAATTATTCTATAAGTATAAATATAGTCTAAATTTTATATCATTTTAATATTAGACAGTTGATGATAACTTAAGTATGGATATTGACAAAATTTAGAGGAAGTGTAATAATTATTAGTATCCCTTTCCTAAAGGGTCAGAAGTCAAGTGACTTTTTGAGTTGTGTGCTAGTTTAGTTGTTTTAGGTCATTTCTGCACTAGACTGTTATAGTGTCATTATTCTACTTTCAACATCCTATGGAATCCTGGGGTTTGCAGTTTAGGGAGAAGCCTTGAGGCCCCTCCCTAAACTGCAAACCCCAGGATTCCATAGGATGTTGAAAGTGGAATAATAGCGCGGAATGGCGTTAGTTGTTTAGTTCAGTTAGTCGATAAGTGATATGTTATTTCCCTATGTGTTGTTTTATATTAATTAAATGTGTTTTCAATAAAAATATTTTTTAAAAATAAAATAAAGATGGAAAGCAAAAAATGAAAGCAGGAAAGATGTTAAGTAGCTTCTTCAACCAGGTGACAAAAGCAGCAATCTATTTGTGGAATGGGTTTCCCAGCTCATTGAAGACATGGGGAATACATCTGCAAGAAATTCTGCTTTGTGTTAAGCATCCATCAAGCTTGATGGCAAACACATTAGTGCTGTGAGAGCAGGGGAAGTACAAGAAATACTCCCAAATGAGCTGCTAGTTAATTCATAATTAAAGACCTAATTAATGAACATCCTGATGAGGAGCCTAGATTTGGTGGCACAAAAATAACATAAAATGCCGCACAATATCAGAGAACCTTGTTGATGAAATTGTTCCTTTGATGAAGTCTAGAATATGAATTCCAAATGAACGACACTGTTATAGCACTATGATTCCATTGTAACTATTGTGGCTGCATTGTATGGAATCCTGAGATTTGTAGTCCGGGGAGGAAATAGAACTCGCGTGTTGAGAATTCTAAATACCCCTCCCTAAACTAGAAATCCTAAGAATCCACAGAATGTTGCCATGGCAGTTAAAGTGAAATGATAATGCTATAATTGCGTCATGTGAAAGGGCCCTTGATATGCATAAAGATATCTTTCAATAGTGCAGGGGTGGAAAATGTTCTAATACTGAGACCCTCTACAGACCTCACAAGGGCTGAAAATGCAGGGGGGAAAAAAGATTAGAAGTGGCTTCCAGTCCAATTTTGGGCTTGGTTTTTGCCTTTGTCTTGGGAGTTGGATGGGTTTTGGGAGCTAGCTAACATTTCCAGATGCAAAACTGCCATTTTTGGGAGGGGGGATGGAGAAACTGAGGGGCTCTGGAGAAGTCCACAGGCCACAAAACAGCCTTGAGGGACTCATGTAGCCCATGGACTGCACATTGCCCACCCCTGTAAGAGAGGTTTTGACATGATGGCCTTTTGGCTCTAATTTTATGGTTATTAGTTTGGAAGGTAAACACAGTGCACTCACAGAGGCTAATACATATTAAAGATTCCAATATGGAAGTGATTAATTTCTACAGTTAGTCTACTAAAATGCCAGGAGATATTTTTGGGAGAATCTGCTGCTCAGACTCAGTCTCTTTCTTTATGACAAGATTACGATTGTCTTTATGTCTCCCCTGAAATTTACTGATATTCTTTACTGAGTTATTGTTTGACCAAAGTGATACTATTTCTACCGAAAACCACATACACGGCAACATTTCACATATGAAGTCTGGGATATGTGTGACAAGCAATATTACAGCATGGTTAAGATGACAAAAGTTATTAAAGAGGAAGAAGAGACAAACCAGGAGACTCTGAAGCTGTTTGTTTTGGTCTGAGCAACCTCGGGAGGGCAAGATTCTGCTCCCTCCTTTCCTTTCCGCCCTGCTAATTCAGTACAAACTGCTTTTGCACTTTGAACTAAGTTTTCAGAAAATGAAGCTGGGGACAAAGGGAGAAATTAGGAAGAAGAGAGACATTTCAGAAGCAGCTGAAAAAGTGGAATGATAAGAGGATTAACTGGGACTGTCCATGATAAATTGGGAGAGTTGGAGGGTATGAGCTCAGGTTTCCATAGTGTTGGATAGGAGCTGGTAATTGCAGCCCTTGAGATGTTTTTGCTCTGCAGCTTTCTGATACTTTGCAGTTAAGTGTGCTGCCTGAGTCTGATGGGAACTAGAACACTTGGAAGATCGTAGTTCTCTACTCTTGGTTTGGGGGGCTCTGTGGTTCAATGAGAAGGGCTTTCATACCTGTCTGTTAAAGAAGCATACTATAAGCATAAACCCATGAAACCAATCTTTCCAAAGGTCTCGCATACAACAAGATGTTTTTTGGAATGGGGAAGAAAAAGGTAGCGCTGTAGCCCATTCACTGAGCCTGTGAATATTATATGATGACTGACCTTTTGATAGCACTACATTTAAACCAAGTTACGCAAAAGTATAATTACAATGTAATCTAAGCACACTGTCCACTGTACTGCATTGGAGGCTGCAGAATTAGGTCTGCAGGCATTCCTGTTAAAAACTGAATAGAGGAAAACAGGTAAACTGCTTTTAATTTGTGCAAAATGAGTACAAAAACAATAAAACCAGGATCAATGATGATGAGAATGATAATTCCATTACTGAAACTATTAACAGTATATAACATTAGTAACAGAAATATGTTTTTAATGTTACAGTTAGTAGCTGTTGAGCAAAACAAAATCAATTGTATAAATGATAGCAGCTATTCTGGAAATGTGTATGTATGCACATTTGGTATGCATATCCATGTGCTGTGAAAAGCAGAAAGGATTTTGCAGTCCCTATGAATTACACAGCAGATGCATTGACTCTTTGCTTGCGTAAACCTGGTGAAGTTATCTAAGGGATACTTGGGACAAATCTAGTTCAATGTGTTAAACATGAGGCCATTGATTGAACCCCAGTAAATTTTCCTTGTGTAAATAGGAATTGCTAGAGCCAAGATTACCTGCTACTACTAGATACTTCAGCCTACAGAGCTTCTTTGTCACAGATTATAAATAAAAATTTTTCCATTATAAATCACTCAACAAATCTCCCTTTTATGGTCTTGAACCTTTTCTTCTCAGTCTGAGATCCTGCTCTTATTATAGTATATTGCTGGAGACCAACCTTCATGATCTCCTCTACTAATGGATCATAAAGCTGAGCGATTCTATAACAATGTATCATCTAAGGAAAGTGTACTATGACCTAAATAATAATTCAAAGCAGATGTCATCTAGGAAAGATGGAATTCAAGAGCAAACTCTGCACAGCAGCAGTGTAATACTGTATGGAAACCACAGTTAAATGCTCATCCATCTAAAACTTGTGAACTGCATGTGGGAAAAGCCCATCCAAGAGCTGAGGCATCATAAATTAGCAACAGCTTACTGACAGCTTCCTTGATAATGTAAGAAGCTAGGCAAAGAGTATTTGTCCAAATGTGCCATATCTAGATATAATACAAGCCCCTCCTTTGCTAGTATAGAGCTGCTATTTATGGGAGATGATGCAGGTGATAAATAGTAGATGAGTCAGAGACTCAAAGCAAAGATGGCAGAATATAAAATAAAAATCTTGTGGGACACGGTAGCATACACACAACTTGATTTACACCTGCCCCCTCCATTCCCATCCAACAGGAGCATAAAATGAATAGGTGACCTGGGAACTGGTCTATGTTACAGGTTTACCCTTACCAGTATTTGGAAAGAAGTTACTTTTTAGATTACATCTCCCAGAATTCCCATTCTGGCTGGGGAATTTGGGGAGATGTAGTCCAAAACATGCTGGTCTATGACTGTAATAAAATTATTGATTGGTTGATGTAGTCCAAAAAGGAAGTCCTCTAAGTTCCCTTGAGTTCCAGCTCTCCTATCCTTTTTGTGCTTTCCCACTAGGCTGGGCAGATATGGCCCTCCAGAATGATGTTGTTGGGCTGCAACTCCCATCAATCCTAGCCAGCACAGCCAAGAGTGATGATGGGCATTGTAGTTCATCAACACGTGGAGGGCCACAACATTTCTATCCCTCCTCCAGAACGTCCCTTCTAGAAAAACTGACACTGGTTACTTTCTAAAACTTGATATAACACATTTATGGTAAATAATTTATGAAACAGAACTACAAACAAGCTATTATTAAAATGTGGGAGTCCCTCTCTGCCACAGTGGTTTCTGAGATAATGCAGAATACACATGGTTTCATTATTATTTTTTTAATAAAAGCAATTCCACTTCCTATTAAAAATGTAGTTCAGCATGATGAAGGCTGTATTGATGAAACTAGTGATGTAGCTGGCAGGTTGTGACACTAATTAAAAGATTGTCCAGTAACAGAAGTGGGTTGAACAATAGGAAAACTGTAGTCTGGCAAAAATTATTTTCCTTCCCATTTATTTCCAATCCATTTTAGGACCATTCAAGACCATTTTTAGTAGCAGCTGCCTCTGGAGGTAGATGCAGCAGAATAAACAGAAACAGTAAGATATTGGTAGAAAAGTTGTGTGTGCCACACAATCTGCCATGTGCCTTTTGAACATTCATCTTACCTTTTGCCATAAAAGTGCCATCTTATCCTTTGCTTCAGGCATCAAAATTTCTTGAGTTGATCTTGACAAGGTGGTCCACAGACGGCTAATAATGATTTAAAACAATAAAATATCAAAGTCAGCAAAAACAAATCCACTCCTGTAAAATCCAACAGTACAGAATGACTGATTGATTATAGAATCATAGAATTATAGAGCTGGAAGAGACCACAGGGGCCATCCGTTCAAACGCCCTGCTATGCAGGAACCCAAATCAAAGCACTCCCAGCAGATGGCCATGCAGCCTCTGTTTAAAAACCTCCAAAGAAGGAGACTCCACCGCACTCTGAGACAGCATATTCCACTGCTGGACAGCTCTGACTGTCAGGAACTTCTTCCTGAGGTTTAGTTCGAATCTTCTTTCCTGAAACTTGAATCCATTGCTCCTTGTCCTAGTCTCTGGAGCTGTGGAAAACAAGCTGGCTCTCTCCTCGTCATGACATCCCTTCAAATATTTAAACACGGCTATCACGTCCCCTCTTAAACTTCTCTTAACCTTAACCTTATATTTCTACCCTGACCTTAATTCCAAAAGACTCAAGGATACATGATCCTCCTTCCCATTTCAGTCCCACAATGACTTTCTGAAATAGGTTAGCTGGAGAGATAGGGATCTGAACCTCAGTGTCCCTAGTCCTAGTATGTCACTCTTAACCTACATAGGAACACTCACTTGGTCAATGGCACAGATTAGGGTTATGATAAAAAGAAAGTGTGTGAAAATGTCCAAAAGGGTACCAGACTGGGAGTGGAGTTGTATCAGTTTGAATAAGAAAATAATCAGAGCTTGGAAAAGTTACAAGCTCTAGGATCCCTCAGAACTGTCCATGCTGGTTGGGAGATTCCAGGAATAAGTGTATGTGTGTGCCTGTCAACTTATGGCAACTTCATGAATTTCATAGGATTTTCTTAAGCAAGGAATGCTCACAGTTGGGTTTCCAGTTTCACCCTCTGAAATATAGCCTACAGCAGCTGGTATTCATTGGCTGTGTCCCATCCAAGTGCCAGTGAGGGCTGACCTTGCTTAGCTTCCAAAATCAGACAAGATCAAGAGCCTTTAGGAAATTTAGTTGCCCTCTTGTATGCTTCCGAGCTCTGAAAATAACAATAGCTGAAAGAATTGAAGAACCCCAGAGGAGATTTCTCAATAAGAGGAAGTGTGCATCATCTCTCATCCAGTAATCTTATTTCCCAGAATGTACACCCAGCCAAATGGTCCCAGAAACCCTACAAGCATGCAACTGTGAGAACAAGAGTCCCGTTTCTGTTCTGCCTCCCTCTCCCTGCAGCAACCAAGAGTTTCACAGGTGTTTCATTTTAGCCAGCGTAACTAACAGTCATCATCCATGAATTTGTCTAACCTTTAAAGAGAACAGAACAGAAAAGAAAACAAGAATGGGCTATTTCTATCATGCTGAATTGAGAGCCCCTAGCTCTCTTTTATTAAGTGTAATAAAAACAGCATCAAAAGAAATCTCAAGTGAAGTTTAAAAAGGGGGTGGGGGAGAAGAAATAGCCATTTTTATCTGGGCAGAAGCAATTATTTTTAAAAGGCTTTCTGACTTCTATTACATAGCATTCCCCTAGATTGGATCCGTGAGCAACTTTACCAACTAGTGAGCATGACAAAAGCCTGGTGAAGATAGATTAGAGTCATTTCATGATTGAAATCAAGATGAAATGATTATATCTTCAGCCATGATTCTGAGCAAGAAAGAGGTATTTTACTAGTTTTCTAGCTGTTCTGGTAGCACATTTTATACCTGACTGGCTTATCGTTACGTCAGTATTGAAGCAGTGTCCCAGAACACAGAGGTGGGCCCCTGTTAGAGATACTGTCTTCTAATGAAGTATAAAAGCAGAATCTGCTGATCACTAAAGAGTTCTGTGCCTCATCTGCAGGAATAGAGATGCTAATAGTTTTCTGGCCCATTTCCATGGCTGCTTTTCATCCTGGAGAGAAGTGACTAGCAGGGTGCCACAGGGTTCTGTCCTGGGCCCAGTGCTGTTCAATATATTTATCAATGACTTCGATGAAGGAATAGAAGGCATGCTGATCAAATTTGCAGATGACATCAAATTGGGAGAGGTTCCTAATACGCCTGAAGACAGGATCAAAATTCAAAATGACCTGGATAGATTGGAGAGCTGGGTCAAGGCTAACAAAATGAAATTCAACAGAGAGAAGTGTAAGGTCCTACACTTGGGTAGAAAAAATGGAATACAGAAATATAGGATGGGGGACACGTGGCTGGTTAGCGGTACGTGTGAAAGAGATCTAGGAGTCTTCATAGACCACAAGCTGAACATGAGTCAGCAGTCTGATGCGGCAGCCAAGAAAGCCAATGCAATTCTCGGCTGCATCAATAGGAGTATGGTGTCTAGATTGAGGGAGGTACTGGTACCACTCTACTCTGCTTTGGTTAGACCTCATCTTGAATACTGTGTCCAGTTCTGGGCACCCCAATTCAAGAAGGATATTGAGAAGCTGGAGCAAGTCCAGAGGAGGGCAACCAAACTGGTGAGAGGCCTGGAAGCCATGCCCTATGAGGATAGACTTAGGTATGTTTAGTCTGCGGAAGAGAAGGTTAAGAGGGGACATGATAGCCATGTTTAAATATTTGAAGGAATGCCATGTAGAGGAAGGAGAGGGCTTGTTTTCTGCTGCTCCAGAGACCAGGATAAGGAGCAATGGATTCAAGCTGCAGGAAAGGAGATTCCACCTGGACCTCAGGAAGAACTTCCTGACAGTCAGGGCTGTCCGGCAGTGGAATATGCTGCCTCGGAGTGTGGTGGAGTCTCCTTCCTTGGAGGTTTTTAAGCAGAGGCTGGATGGCCATCTGTCGGGAATGCTTTGAGGGTGTTCCTACATGGCAGGGGGTTGAACTGGATGGCCTGTGTGGTCTCTTCCAACTCTACATTTCTATGATTCATTTCTATGATTCTAGAATTTTTTTAAACAGGAATTTTGCTGGTTAGTTCAGCCTGTGGCAACCATTAGAGCTACAATGAAGTGTTATTTTAGTTAAACAATGAGTGAGTCTGTAAGTAAATTGGGATCCCAAGAGGGAAGCTTTGCTGATGTAGTTGCTTGCATCTGTGCAACCAGGAAGGGGAACAGTTTCCTCTTTCTCCCATGCAACCTTGAACATTCACCAGTGGGCTGGGAAATGCTCTGGAGAAAGCTTTTAGGTGTCACAGGGGTCTGCAAGCCAATGGAAGTCCATCATTGGATGCTATATAACCTGAAATCTCTTAAGTATTATTTGTTACCAGCAGAAACAGTGAAGTAAGAACTGCTTCCTGGCTTCAGGGCTGAGGGGTGAGGGGAGCAAATCAGTGGGGTCTGATGATGTGACAGAACGATGTTTTTCTTTCTCCATAGTAATAGATGGTTTTTGACATCCATTGCAAAATATGTGGTTTTGTAGGAAATATAATGATATACACAATTGTGTATTATAAAACACCAAAGATTTTTATCCAGTCTGCTCTTTCTACATGAGAGAGCAGAATGGGGTCCAAGTTGGGGGAAGGAAGCTGTGGGTGAGCAGAGGGAAACAGTAGTGACTGTAGTGGAAGGAAAGGAATGAGAAGAACAGGTGGACCGGTAATGTCAGAAGGAGCCACAGGTGAAATACAAGACATCTAACAATGATGGCAGCTGGCAATCTTGATCTGGAGGCAGTCAGTCTACTGTGGCCTCAGCTGTCAAAGGAGGAAAAGAGGAGGTACAGCAGCTCCACTGCCTGGGTGAGCAGCTTGCCAGTTCTTTGCCAAATTCTCCACCTCTGAGAATAGCTCCTGAAATCTTCTGGCTGTCTTGTATTGACCACCAAGAAACATGGGATGTGGGGAGTGTGCAGTGTCTGGGAATAGGTTAAAGAGAGAAATCAGGCAACTGCCCAAGAAGGAGGGTACTGGTTATGGTGGCAGTGACTTTATGTTGTCCCCTTCCCACAAGGATTTGAGAGACCTTGAGGGAATGAGGAAATGTCTGGACCTTGGGAAGAAAAAAGATATAGAACTTGCTCTTGACCACCCTTTCATTTCATCCATTATCACAATCATCCATGAAATAAGGATTTGTATCCAAATGGAGTCTTTGGGTGCATAAAGGTATATGAAATGAAAAAGACTCAGTTCTTTAAATGAGAATGGCTGGTTGACATATCCATGCTCTTTGCTTGATTTATCAAGTTTTTATAAGGGAATGGCCTATTCGCATGTTATGGGCTGGAAATCATATAGCTTTCTAGATGTTGTTCATCTTCAACTCCCAGCATTTCTGTCAATTTGCTATGCAGCCTAGAAAGGGACGCAAAATTCCACCTTGATCCAGGATTACAGAGAAAAGTGGCATATATTCCTTAATAATCACCAGCTTGATACAGAGCAAGAAAGTGTGCCTTTTATATTATCCTGGTATATAGCATCCTAGACTAGCCAAATGATTTTGACCCTAAAAAATGCTCCAAAATACAATTGCAAAAAATAAATAATTAATAACTCTGCCCTGTCATGATGTCCAAAACCAGCTGCCTGAGATGGCCATCTCACTCTGTAATGGTAGGTCTTATGTGAAATACAGTCTCTTCTTAAACTCAGTTTTCTGTCCTCAAATGCAAAAAATAAAATTAAAAAAAATCAGTTGTTGTACCTGTATGCATATGGGACTTGGGAGTCAGGTGCTGTGGGAAATGAGGGAATGTATAATGTTACAATTGATAATATGGCACAAATTGGATTTCCCAACAACACTGGCCAAAACTGTGTTGTTGTTGTTGTTGTTGTTGTTGTTGTTGTTGTTGTTAAGAAAGCTAGTTGCTTGGAACTGAAAAAAAATTATGACACTGTCATAACAAAATTGTTCTTACAGGAGAATCTTAATGTCAGCAATATGGGGCATCAGGTGATAGTATTCGACTTTTCCGCCATAAGAGGTTTATGGGAGATTCGAGTTAAGAAGCACAAAGAACGGCAGAAAAAGGAGAAGGAAAGAGTAGCCAGAAGTGCATTAGAAAAGTAAGGAAATATTTTCTTTATTTCAAGATTATTTTGATAAGATATGGGATACTTGAATGATAAAGTAAAACTGTGGGCCAATTGCAGTAACAGTTTGTTGGCGTTATTTTATTAGACAATCTTTCCCCCCCCGCAGGATTGATATACCCTATTGCCCCAATGCATTTAGACCTAATGCTGATGCTATTGGCTCATGCAAGTTAAAAATGGGTTTCCTTTACAATCCTTAAGATAGTTCAGAATCTAGTTTGATGCCACCTCCCATCACTAGCATTCTTTAATAAATTTATTGGACTGCACAGGGACAGCCCAAGACTTTCTGTTGCAAATGGCGACCCTCACCCATGTCAAGGTGCACGGTACACAATTCTGCAGTTATTTTGATGCAAGAGACAGAAAACTTCAGGTACCTCCCTTCAACTTAAAAAGCAATGTGATGGATCAGACCAAAGATTCACTAAGAAAATTTCACAACTCCTTCCATTTTAAAAAAAACTTGTTAGCCACCCTAGATGTCAAACAAGGAAAGATAGAATATTACATATATAAATAGATAAAGAGGCAAACTTGTTTCTCATTAGGGTATGAAAGCAACAGACCTCTCCATCTGTTTTTCTTTGGTAACGGCTGCTGAGAGGCATATTGCCTCTGGACATGAGTGATTCATTTAGTTATTTTCATTGATGGAGACAGCAATAGGTGCTGGTAGATCTCTCTACCATAACTTTGACTTGGCTTATAAAGGATCTAAGCAGGTGAACATTCCCACATCTTGTGGAACTAAAATCCATAGGGACCTGGAGTCAGATCTTTGCTCAGTCTAGCTCAGTACTGTGAGATTTGACTTCAGTGGCAGTTCAGGATTCCAGGCATGACTTTTTCTCTCACCCATTCTGGAGGTGCCAGGGATTGCTTTATCTATGAGGTATAACTGAGAAATGCCATACTATACTATGTGTCCTTCTTAGGAACTAGGTAGCTTCTAATAACTACCAATAGCCTCAAGTGTAATGGCCATTCTGGCTGGGGTTTTAGGGAAAAAGCAATCTTTGGCCTACCATCATTCAAATTCATTGTATCATCCTAGGCCCTAATACTTATGAAATAAAAGCCAGGGAAAAGTTTTCTCTATCCACTTTCTTTCCACCAAACATGCATACATTTTGTAAGTCTTCACCATGTCCACCTTAATTGTATTTTATTTTGGTAAAATAAACAGCTTGAAATGCTTTATTATTTCCTCAAAAAGTGCTCCAGTCTCTATCCTATTAGATACCTTTTTCTGAAGTTTTTCTGGCTCTATGATGCTGGACATTTGGAGAACCAAAAGTTTCCCACACTATTTACATCTTTCTTAGACTTGTTCACAGGTTTTCAGATGTGCTTATATCACAGGCAGGTGTGGAGGCAGGTAGCACAGTAAAGATCATTTGTCAAAGCTAAGTCATAAAATGCTTCTGCAGTGCTGTTGTGGCCATGTCTGCTTAGAAGTAAGTGACGCTGAATTCAGTTGGACTTTATTCCAGGTAAGTAGAAACAAGATTGAAGCCTATGGCTGAATAATAAAGGGTACAGTTGTGTTGAAACTGTTCCCACTGAATTCAATGCATCATGGTTGATAGCAGTGAAAAGAGGGAGTAGGGGAAATGCTGATGAACTGAGCATTTTATAAGTGGTTACAGTGTATTTTGTCAGCTGGAAAAAAATATTTCTTGTTAACTGATTAAAAGATTTTTGAGTGAAACAAATGTGGGGAAACTTTGGTTCTCTAAATATTTTGGACTTCAATTACCAGACGTCTCTGCCAGCAGGGAGATTGGTAAGGGACTGTGAGAATTTTGTCCCCAAAATTTTGCCCTGAGGGACAAAAGATTCGTGGTTCCTGGGATAATTGTGACATGCCATATCACTCTCTGATGTACTTGAATAGAAATTGTTGACGTACCCTTTATAGAGTTTCATTGGTATTGCCAATGGTCAGTTTTAATAACCTGACATGGAATAACAAGACCAGATGCAGAAAGTTGGGTTAAATAAGGACAACTTTATTTTACATAAACTGTTTAAGTTGCATTGGGTTGGAGCGGGGGGTGGGAGCAAAGTGATGGTGGTTCAGCTGAGGCCAGGTATCACCCTGTGACAACCTCGTCAGTCTTCCTTTGGGTGAAACACCTAAGCCCAGAGGGCAATCCATTTAGATTGCTCCTCAACCAGTCACAAATTGGAAGGTAACCCAGGAAATTCCCACCCAAGCTGCATAACAATACAAGTGAGATAATGAATCCCAGTTTAGCCTCAAGGATAGCCTATTTCTCCAGCTTCTGGGATGTGCAACCTTAAAGAAGGAGGTCCAGAATCCAGTCCTACACCAAAAGAATTGAAAAGATGTACACTGAAGTCTTATTTTCTCCTTCCACTGCCTTCCACAGAAAGGGAACAAGTGTTTGTTTAGTCCCTTTTTCCCATTAGGCTGGCCAGCATGGCCCTCACCCCCTGTTGCAAATTCCCCAGGAACAATATATTTCCCTTTTTTCATAGAATCATAGATTCATAGAAATGTAGAGTTGGAAGAGACCACATGGGCCATCCAGTCCAACTCCCTGCCATGTAGGAACACCCTCAAAGCACTCTTGACAGATGGCCATCCAGCCTCTGCTTAAAAACCTCCAAAGAAGGAGACTCCACTACACTCCGAGGCAGCATATTCCACTGCTGGACAGCCCTGACCATCAGGAAGTTCTTCCTGAGGTTCAGGTGGAATCTCCTTTCCTGCAGCTTGAATCCATTGCGCCTTGTCCTGGTCTCTGGAGCAGTGGTAAACAAGCCCTCTCCCTCCTCTATATGGCATTCCTTCAGATATTTAAACATGGCTATCATGTCCCCTCTTAACCTTCTCTTCTGCAGACTAAACATACCCAGCTCTCTAAGTCTATCCTCACAGGGCATGGCTTCCAGGCCCCTCACCATTTTGATCACTCTCCTTTGGACTTGCTCCAGCTTGACCATGTCCTTCTTGAATTGGGGTGCCCAG
This sequence comes from Ctenosaura bakeri, assembly GCA_948474755.1. NCBI lineage: Eukaryota > Metazoa > Chordata > Lepidosauria > Squamata > Iguanidae > Ctenosaura > Ctenosaura bakeri. The sequence continues at coordinate 400,416 of CAOLHI010000887.1, forward strand.
AACTGGACACAGTATTCAAGATGAGGTCTAACCAAAGCAGAGTAGAGTGGTACCAGTACCTCCCTCAATCTAGACACCATGCTCCTATTGATGGAGCCGAGAATTGCATTGACTTTCTTGGCTGCCGCATCACACTGCTGACTCATGTTCAGCTTGTGATCTATTAAGACTCCTAGATCCCTTTTGCACGTACTGCTATCCAGCCACGTGTCCCCCATCCTATATTTTTGTATTCCATTTTTTCTACCTAAGTGTAGGACTTTACACTTCTCTCTGTTGAATTTCATTTTGTTAGCTGTGGCCCAGCTCTCCAATCTGTCCAGGTCATTTTGAATTTTGATCCTGTCCTCTGGCATATTAGCAACCCCTCCCAATTTGGTGTCATCTGCAAATTTGATCAGCATGCCCTCTATTCCTTCATCCAAGCAGTTGATAAAAATATTGAACAGCATTGGGCCCAGGACCTGTGGCACCCCACTAGTCACTTCTCTTCAGGATGAAAAGCAGCCATTCGCAATCACCCTTTCGGTTCGGTCAGTTAATCAATTACAAATCCAACTAACATGAGTGCTGTCCAGCCCACATTTTACTAGCTTCTTTGCAAGGATGTCATGGGGAACTTTGTTGAAGGTCTTACTGAAATTGAGATATGCTACATCCACAGCATTCCTTTCATCTATCAAGCTAGTAACTCTATCATAAAAAGAGATAAGATTAGTCTGGCATGACTTATTTTTGAGAAATCCATGTTGACTTCTCGTGATTACTGCGTTGCTTTCTAAGTGATTAGAAACGGACTGCTTAATGATCTGCTCCAGGATCTTTTTGGGTACTGATGTCAGGCTGACTGGGTGATAATTATTTGGGTCCTCCTTTTTTCCCTTCTTGAAGAAGGGACAACATTTGCCCTCTTCCAGTCTGCTGGAACTTCTCCTGTCCTCCAAGATTTCTCAAAGATTTTTGACAAATGAACACTATCACCCCTGTAGAGCTCTAGCCAGATCTCCTTAGTTGCAATGTCTGTGACTCCTGTGCTGCGAAGATCCAAAGAGGCAATGGAAGGGGGCAAATAGGCCTTAAATGGTCTCTGACTTCTCTCGCCATTGTGTGTAGCATCCTGCCACCTTGTGCCCTGTGCCAGATGCAGAACAAGATGCTCTCTCCCATGGAGGGTATCAAACTCCTAGCCTCTCCCTCAGCATCTTATGCTGTGTGGTTCCAGGTATGTAAAATAGTAGAGCTACCTCTAGAGGTCTGGGCTACAATTCCTACAGCTACACTAGAGGTTTATGGGAGTGGTAGTCCTACACATGTGAGCTGCATCAGCCTCAGAAGTTCGCTTTGTAGGTCAACCCCCGTCAATGGAGTTTGTTACAATCATCTCATTGTTTTTAAGACTGATGAAACATGCTGAAAAATACTGTCCTATTGGCAAGAATCTAGTGAACGTCTTAATAATTGGGCCCTTTCTCTCTCATTCACTCATTTGTGGTTAGTTTTATGTGACATATTTTAGACATCTGAGGGGATTGGCAATAAATTTGTAATAGGATTTTTCATTGAAAGGAAGTTCATTACTGGCATTTAATGGCACAGGAATAGCAAATTTGTCTTCTGATATTTAGAAAAGAGGTTTGTGTTTGAAATTTTGGCCTGTAACCTTTGTTTATCTATCACAAATTACGGCTGCTTAGGGACATTTTTCTTTTCAGGGGCTTGCTTCCCTTCTGAATCATGCCATTTCAGTAGCGATCTGGACTCCACTGTGGTAGTAAAGCTCTCAAGCCAGAAATTATCAGATGTCAGTAGCAGCACTTACTAGCTTTTATGGCCACTGTCTGTACCTTGTCAGAGATTTTCTGTAGTACAGGAATGATGAAAAGTAGGATGTTTAATATATTATTAGAATGTGGATCAGAAGGGGTAACCTATCTTTCAAACTCTGTTAAGAGAAAACTTTCAACTGACACAATCCATTTGTATAGAAAACTCTCCTACAATGACCAAATGATCAGGAAGGGTAAATGTGATTGTTAGCTGCTATCTTTCTGCTTTTTAATTTTGAAAATAACTGGCCCCTAATTTTGCTATTTACAATAGAAATGAATCTGTCTCTTTAGAGGAAAGCAGTGATTATTTATATATATAATTAATGATCTTTAAAAATACAAAAGAAAGTGAGGAAGAAAAAGAGGGCCAGGGAGAAACAGACAAATGTGTGAAAGACTAAACAGGCAGTGACCATGAATAGTGATTGGAATGTTGGACTAGGGCCCCAGGACACCAGGTATGAATTTCAGCTCTGCCCTAGAAACCCATGGATGATGTTGGGCCTGTCATACTCCCTCAGCCTCAGAGAAAAGCAAGCACGAACCTCCTCTGAATAAATCTTGTTAAGAAAACCCTGTGAAGAGGTTGCTCTGAGTTGGAGTGGACTTGAAAGCACATAACAACAAACCATGAGGAACTGATTCAGAAATCTGAAGGTTAACCTCCTAGTTAAAACAATAAAGTACCATCCTGGTAACCACTAGTGACAAGCATAATGGATTAAATCCAAGACAGGGTGTGCAGAACAGCCCACTTACACTTTGTGACCTCCTTGAAAGAGTTGTCATCCATCCAGTAGGTCATAGAAGAAAGAGAGAAAGCAAACCTATTTCTCTGCTTCTGGCTAGGATTTCTGCCAATTTTTTTTTTTTAAGGTGCTTTGATTGTGTAGCCAGAAAAACCCTGGAGCCTGCCAGTTGGTGAAAGACAATTTAACTCCTGATACGGATTAGCACATTGCTCTTGGGGCTTTAAAAATTTACTGTTGGTCTACAGTCCCCAAAATCCATGTTGTCTGGATCTGTTGCAGTCCAAAAAGTAACTTTGCCATGTTCTGACAGCACATCTTCCTTGAACAACAGAAAGGTAGGACCTACAAAAGTAAATCCATGAAATCAAAATCTTTAATACGCACACACGTGTGTGTCCACACAATGTGGACAAAATTATGAAAAATTCTATAATACTTAACAACGATAAAGGATGTGTAACTCAGGAGATAAGCAGTACTGTATTTCTGAAGCTAATGTCTGGAACCAATATGGAACCGATATAGAACAGTCATCATTTAACAAAGTAATAATCTCTAGCAGTGGTTCTTAATCTTTTCTTTACTGGAGATCCCTGTAAACATAATTTGTTGTTGGAGATGCCCAAGGCTTAACTCAAGATGTAAACATTTACATTTAAATATTCACATATCGTTTAAAGCTGCTCATTAGTTGCTCACCCTTATCCCTTATTCTTCCAGTAGACAATGCAGTAGACCCTTGCTGTTTCACTTCCAAACAACCACAAGAGTAAAAGGACTTCCTTCTGTTTCTGTGGCTGATTGGAAGCAAAGCTCCACCATGCTGTCTGGCCCTGAGTTCAAGTAGCATTGCCACACTCACCACACAAAGCCTGGGTTGGGTGTCTTCCCTCATCTTCTGGGCTGTCCTCTCACCTTCTGGCCTCTCTGGTGCACCTGTGCAATAGGGCCTGGAGCCTCCAATAGAAGATGATAATGCCCACCAGCACATTGTTGCCACTGCTGCCATCATTGCTTTTAAGGAATCCAAGATTTGGTGCATCAACCAGCCATAACTGGCCAGGACATTTTTTTCCTCTTAAATCTAGGATTTTCCAGGATGAATGACAACCGTATGTGGACCCCCTGTGAGGGCTTCATGGTCCCCCAGTTAAGAACCACTGATCTATAAATTCTATACATAGATAGTCTCATTGTCAAAAGTAATTTTTCAGTGAGGTCTGATAATCTAAAACTGAACAGTGGAAAAGTCCAAAAAGAAAATGTTAATTCTGGACGTATGTTGTTTCATAGTTTTCCTCAGTATAAAGATAAGTTTTAGCTAGTGAAGAAATCTGAAAAAATAGTTACTCTATTTTGTACATGTTCTATTCTTAACAAATTATATCCAAGTTTTGATAAAAGTAATTACCTATTATTCTTAACATTTTATATCCGAGTGAGATGATATGTAATTACTTTAGAGAAATGGAAAAGCAAAATTATTATAATGGTAACTAACTACTTTTAAGGACCTTGGACCAATAATGTCAACCAATAACTTTTTAGAAATAAATTCCTGAGCTCTGAATAAAAATATTACAATAATAAATTAGTAATTAGAAACGGGCTGTACTTTCAAAGACCAAACCATGCTTCCTGAGATGGCTGCCTTACTTTACCTAACAGTAGGGCTGGCTTTGCATTTGTAGCACGTGCTTACTCACACAGATTCACATCAGACAGCTAGGGATATAACAGCAATATCCTGAGCAAGCTCAGAATAACCACAGATTATCACTTACCCTCCGTGTAAAGTTAACATTGACTGTCTTTGTTTAAGCATACATGAAGAGTGACAGCAACAGTTTCATTCATTTAACACAGACTAACTAGAGTTGTAGCAATGAACTCTGCCTTACATAAAAAGATTCTGTGTGCTGATTTGGTCACACTAGTGGCATACCAATTTCTGAGCCATCTCTTGAGTTAATCAGGCGTATTAATATTCTAATCACAGCATTTGAGCTTTCCCTGCTTGGCTAAGGATTAGAAGAACATGTTAAGTGAAATGTCCAACAATTGATTTGGATACTAGTTTTCTGGGTCAGGAGGGCTGCATTAATTTATTTGGTTAGTGATGCTGCTCTAGTGATTAGTCTAACTGATCTTGAATTAAGTATCAACTTTATTCAGGAAAAAAATGGCTATATTACTTTCAAATCCTCTAGATTTTTTTTCTACAGTGCTTTACTGGCCCTAAGGTCAGTAATGCTATCAGTAACACCATCTCCAGATAATGCATACCAAATAGCCTTGCCAAATGGAGAGTCTTTCTGTTGATCACTGCATTTTTAAATGCAGGGAGCTGATGAATGTCCCAGCCTAAAAACTACAATTGGATGCGCACCTCTTGCTTTGGCACAACATGGCAAACACACAGCTGTAAAGATCATTCTTTTTCAGGATCAGAAGATGGTGTGTGAGTACCTGCAGAAGAGATTGTGTCTCCTCTTGTTTAGTGACAGCTTAGGCACAGGTTAACAGATGCCTGCATCATTAGCACAACCTCACTTTGTACAGGTCTCATGATGGTAATGAATGTTGCATCAACTGGGCCAAGATTTTTTCCAGTTACCAATATTCTTGCTTGAATCCTGGGTGGCTATAGCCTTGCAATGAAAGTGCTACTTGAGGATTTTTGTTAAAAAATTACCAAGAACTATAACTTCTCACTCATTTCCATATTATTTTATATCAGCTAATCTCCACCCCCCCCCAAAAAAAAATCTTGAAAGCCTGTTAGATCTGCCTATTAAGATAATTCAGTTTTTATTGTTATGGTCAATGACCAACATTCAAATAAACAACATAAAATATTTAATCTACATATATAAAATTCAGTAAAATAAGTTAAAGTGGCAAAACAAGAGCATTCCTAGTAACTGTGTTACCAAAGAATAAAAAGACAAGATTGAAAATGAACTAAAACTAGTTCTTGGTGGATTTGACATACTGCTGAAGAAAATTTGGCTCTTGTATGAGAACCAGCTGCATTTCATCAGAGAGAAGAGAAACATAAAATGCATTCCATCGTATCTATTAAAGCATACTTTTAACAGCATTTGACTTGACTGAAATGCTCAGGCTTATTCAACATGTGCACTCACATTAATTTTGACAAACTCTCTTGCTAAGACCATAAAGAGTAAAATATTTCTAATTCCTTGTCTTCTTCAACTGTAGAAAGAGTTTTCAACTGTACGCATATAAAGATTGCTGTAATAATGTCATCTATCAGAGTACATGAAGATTGACAACCATGATATTCCGAGCAAAGTCAAGAACTGCTATTGCTAAATCTGACAACCTCCAGGTCTCTGTGTGGCTGCCTCATGTATGAAAATATCTGAGCTTCAGTTTATAGAGTGTTATTTGCAGTATTAAAGAACCCGTTCTCAGGTTCTATGTGTGTTAAAGCCCTTCAATTAGCTGTCTAAGACATAGACAGAAATGGACATGGCTGGTACATAAGGCTATACAATATGAACCTACATCATCATAAATCCTTCATTTCTTCTTTCCTTTGCTTGAAGTTGTTTGAGTGAACCCCTGTTACTGTCATATATGAAAGCGTCTAAAGATTTGTCCTGCTTTTCTGCCTTGTTGCCCTAGCTGACAAATCCAAATGTTTTACCATATGCATAGGATTTGTTGTACTTTACATCCTCCTTGAGCAGTTCATCACTCAGCTGTGGTTAGTAACGGCTTATGCTGAAGACTTGTACTTGCTTCTGAGTTGGATAAATCATACTATGCCAAAAGTCAATGTTGCATAAAACTTGCTAAGTTCAGTATTTTCTGTGTTAAGGATCACAGAGTGAAAACTGTATATTATAAGAGAAGTTACTACTTACATAGGCAGTTTCTAGCTTGCTGAATTTTTGCACTACAGAAACCAATTTTATGAGGAAAAATTCCACAATCAAGCACACATTAGAAAAAGCAATAGAAATAAAGAAAACTGCAGGACAGCCATGAGAACAAGACTATATAAAGCTAGCTACACCATGATGTAGAGTATTTGATTGCGCCATCGCCATCATCATCATCATCATCATCATCATCATCATCATCATCATCATCATTTTTCAGAGGAGATGGTTTTTCCTCTGGGATAATAAGACAGAAAAGCGTAAGGAGAAGAAGGATTAGGAATGGAAGGCATGTACTACCTGGCTCTGTTGCTAGGCAGCCTAATCTACTTGCTATATCATCTTTATCTTTGGGAGCAGGGAGAGAAGTAGAGAAGGCTCTTGAAATCCAGCAGAAGAATAGCTGGGAAGCAAATAAAGATCTGGGATGGAGAAGCAATTCAAGAAGAATGGAGAGGAAGTGTGTAGGGGGAGAGAATCCTGAATGGAATGGAGTAGGGTGGGAGAATGATTTTTCTGCTTAGCCCAGAAACATCCATGGCTCTTGAGAAAGCCACTTCCTTTCAATCTGATAGGCTAGCACACCCTACTTATTGGACTGTGTATCTTTTTGGGGGCTGAATGCATTATAATTCTCTTTCGCTTTCCTCTTCTATTGCTTTTATTCTGATTTATATTTGGGGTGAGTGGCAATGAACCATTTTGTAATCCTTTAATGTAGTTATTGTTGCTCACCCAACACTAGGCACATGGATAATTAAATGAACAGTTTTCTTCAATCCTACGTATCCACATTTCATCCTGTTCTGGCATTTCCCTCTCTTTTCTTCCTTTCACCATGTTGCTTTCCATCTGTCTACTGCTTTACTTCCTCAGTTACTCTGAGAGGTTTGGTGAGGTTGAAGCTATTGGTTTGAAACCAAAAGATTAATTTAGCTACCCTCATGCTGTCCCCATGCCTACTTAGAAATAAATTGGATTGAACCTCTTTGGAGTCCTTTGGTGTGTTTTTTGCTCACACAGTGCTAGCCATCTGATTAATTACCATTTCTTTTCTCTTGGCTTTATTCTGTCTCTCTCTATTCCTCACTCAGCTCTGATTCTGCTGTTTGCTCACACCTTCTCCATTGAATCACACATTTTGAGGGATCTGGTAAGGTTGCAGCTTGAGGCCAATAGACCCTCCAATGTTTCACAGATGAAAACAGGGATACATCTGGCTGAGCAACATCAAAGTATGCTAAAAAAAGAGATGACTAGGCAACAGGGGGGTAAAAGGTATTGAGGAAGAACACATAAAATTAATATTTAAAACAGAGAAAACCTGGATTTTATGTACTGAGTTTAGGCAAACCTAAAAAAAAGGAAAAATCCAAATCAATAAATACAACACTGTGTGTGTATGCTTGCACTCAATGTGTTTAACAATAGATATAGGGCCCCTAGAGCATTCTGCAGTTTGCTGTGATGCTTTTAACAGTCATTTCACAGATAAAATCTGTTGGATAAGAGCCGATTTAGATGCCATCATTATAGCCAGAAGCTGACAATGGGGTTTCCAGCAACTCTGTGAGTAGGATTACACTGGATCAGTTTCCGTTGGTGAGTACTGCAGATGTGGACAAACTGTGAGGGTAAATAAGGAGGGCAACCTGTGTCCTTAATCCCTTGTTCTTGGCTAGTTATCCAGGGTGAAGATGCAGTTAGATCTCATCTGCAATGTATTATTAATGCATCTCTCAGAGAGGGAAGGTTTCCCTCTTGTTTTAAAAAAGTAATGGCACAGTTGCTTCTTGAAAAGCTCTCCCTGGACCCTCTGGACTTTAACAATTAGTATTGAATCTTCAACCAGTATTGAATCTTCCTTTTTCAGGCAAAGTGATTGAGAGTGCAGTTGCCTTCCAATTCCAGGCAGTCTTGGGTGATACAGGTTTTCTAGACCTATTTCAAACCAGGTTCAGAGCAAGAGTTGAGACTGCTGTAGTAACCTTGGTGGATGATCTTTGCCTGCACATCAACAGGGTAGTGTATTGCTGTTGGTCTTTGTGGACCTCTCAGTGGTATTCAGTACAATAAAGCTGGAACTCTTGAGGAGTTTAAGAATTGGGGCACTGTGCTTTAGTGGTTCCACTCCTAACTCTTGGGTAGGTTCCTGATGGTAGTGCTTGGGGACAGCTGCTCCTCAAAAAAGGAGTGTTATATGGTATACCACAAGGTGACATTCTATTCCCCAATGCTGTTTAACATTTACATGAAACTACCAGGAGAGATCATCTAGAGGCACGGAACAAGATGCTGTCAGTATGCCAATGACAGTATGCCGATATGCTGCTCCATCTCTCAGCCTCTGAGGAAGGCAAAGGGAAACCCCCTTTGAGCAAACCTTGCCAGGAAAATCCTGTGATAGGTTCACCTTACAGTCATCATAAATTGGAAACAGCTTGAAGGCACACGACAACAACAAGGATAGTGTTTCACCTCTGAATTAATGCCTGGAGGAGGCACTGGGCAGGATGAAGAAGAACAAACTAAAGTGATTCCAGATAACATGAGATGCTTACTGTTAAGAGTCGTAACTTGGAGTTGGAGGTGTGTCACCCAGTCCTCGGTGGGGTTACACTCCCCCTGAGAGACTGTGTTCACAGCTTGGAGGTGCTACTGGATGCATTGCTCCAAATCACAACCCTGATAGATAAAACGGCGAAGAGTATTTACTATCAGTTTTGCTGATATGCCAGCTGTGCCTGTTCCTAGCACTGGAAAACCTAAAGATGGCAGTGCATGAGCTGATAACTTCAAGGTTGGACTTCTGCAATGCACTGTACATTGGGCTACTTCTATACCAAGTTCAAAATCTTCAATTAGTGCAAAAGATGGCAGCCAGAATGGTTACTGATGCATCTAAACTCACTCCACTGGCTTAGTTTCTGGGCAAAGTAGAAAGTGTTGGTTATTACCTTAAACTCTACACTGTTTGGGCCCAGATTCTTGCAAAGAAGCTTATAAAATGTGGGCTGGGCAGGGCTACTGTTAGGTGGATCTGTAATTGGTTGACTGACTGAACTCAAAGGGTGCTCACCAATGGCTGTTTTTCATCCTGGAGAGAGGTGACTAGTGGGGTGCCACAGGGTTCTGTCCTGGGCCCAGTGCTATTCAACATCTTCATCAATGACTTGGATGAAGGAATAGAGGGCATGCTGATCAAATATGCAGATAACACCAAATTGGAAGGGGTCGCTAATACCCTAGAGGACAGATTGGAGAGCTGGGCTTTGACTAACACCATGAATTTCAACAGAGAGAAATGTAAGGTCCTGCACTTAGGCAGAAAAAAGGGAATGCACAAATATAGGATGGGGGACACGTGGCTGGATAGCAGTAAGCGTGAAAGGGATCCAGGAGTCTTGGTAGATCACAAGCTGAACATGAGTCAGTGGTGTGATGCGGCAGCCAAGAAAGCCAACATGATTCTTGGTTGCATCAATAGGAGTATGGTGTATAGATCAAGGGAGATAATTATACCACTCTATTCTGCATTGGTTAGGCCTCATTTGGAATACTGTGTCCAGTTCTGGGCATCTCAATTCAAGAAGGATATCGACAAGCTGGAACGTGTCCAGAGGACGGTGACCAAAATGGTGAAGGGTCTAGAAGCCATGCCCTATGAGGAATGGCTTAGGGAGCTGGGTATGTTTAGTCTGGTTAAGAGGAGGTTAAGAGGGGACATGATAGCCATGTTTAAATATTTGAAGGGTTGTCATGTCGAGGAGGGAGCAGGCTTCTTTTCCACTGCTCCAAAGACTAGGACAAGGAGCAGTGGGTTCAAGCTGCAGGAAAGGAGATTCCACCTGAATCTCAGGAAGAACTTCCTGAAGGTCAGAGCTGTCCGGCAGTGGAATGTGCTGCCTCAGAGTATGGTGGAGTCTCCTTCTTTGGAGGTTTTTAAGCAGAGGCTGAATGGCTATCTGTTGGGAATGCTTTGATGTGTGTTTCTGCATGGTAGGGGGTTGGACTCGATGGCCTCTGGGGTCTCTTCCAGCTGTATCATTCTACCTACAGCCTTGCCTTCTCCTGTATAATCTCCCCATACACCCAAGTCTTTTGAGGGATATTTACTCCAGTCAACCAGAACTAGGGTGGCAACTGTTAACCAGAGGATATTTTCTTTAACCAGCCCCCAAATTATGGAATAACCTATCAGAAGAGATTTGACAGATGGATATGATAATTGAATTTATAATAGCAGTAAAGACCAATCTTTTCCAGCAGGCTTACCAAGATGATTTTTAAATTATGAGTTTTTAGATTATGAATGTATTGCTTTTAATATGTATGATTTTAACTGATAATGCTCTTTTAACTGACTATGTATTTTTAATTGGTGTTCATATTTTTACTGAGTTATGTGTCTATTTGTTGCTGTATTTTAATCTGGTGTTTCCTGCCTCAATCCATAGGGAGAGGCAGATAGGAAAAACTACTAATGCTGTTGCTGCTGCTGCTCCTACAACTACATTACTCTAAAATAAAAATGCCTTTATTGATCCTCAAAATTTGCCACAGCTAGGAGAGTCTACAGCATTTTCCTTTTGCCTGAGCATACTGAGAAGGACAAGACTCCATCTCCCCTCCCTTCCCTTCTACGGCCCTTTCCACAACTCACCTTTTTGTGGAGCTGGGGTGCAGGGATCACATGAGCAGCCTCTAGCGAGAGGCTCTTGCGTCCTGATTCCTTCAGCTCCGTAGCTGCTACCTGCTCGCGCAAGAGCCCCTCCTCTTCCTTCTGCAGTGCAGCCTGGGATTTTTCCAGGCTGCGCTGGGGCAGGAAGCATGAAAGCCACAGCTCTGGAGCTCCACATGCACGGCAAGTGTGTGTTGGGCCCCGGAATGATGCATGATTGTGCACCATTTTCAGTTCACAGCCGAAAATGAAATAGTGCATGATTGGCGCATACCAGGCCCTGGAGTGTTGTGCAATTGTGAGTGCATCATGTGGACTGCTCCTCGCAGTTGCGCGATGCTCCCGGGGCCCTTTTGCATGGCAAATGCCATGCGAAAAGGGCCTACAAAGTGCTATTGTACTTTGAACTCATTTTGCAACAACTGAAGTAAACTGAGAATGAAGGGGAAACTGGGACATTTTAAAAGCAACTGTGAAAGTATAATGGCAGATGAACTGAGGCTGTCCTTGCTAAATCAGGACAGTTAGAAGGTATGGGTCAAAAGAGCTGGCTAGTTAAGTTCATGCCTCCAGTCCTTGTCTATCTCTTTGTTTTAAAAAAATCAGTTTAGGATTCCCACTGAGTTAAGTGAGCAAAAATATGTGTTCTACCATTGATGTTTGCTGATCAAACTCCTTGAGAAGGAATGAGAAGGCAGAATTGAGATGTGCAGAAAAATGTTCTGCATATGGTCAGAGGCACTTAAAAAAATCTGATTAAGAATTCTTTAACCTTGTTTGACTGATTAATTTTTGTAGCCAACCACTTACTGCTGCACAACAGTGGATCAATGACAAGATAGCTGAAATTAACACCTCATTTCTTACAATTAACATCACTCCTTATTAACCTTTAATAAATAAGGCATTTCAAGGAAAAGCAAGTGGTGTGCATATTGCCAAAGGGGTTAGAGAAAAAAGAGATGCAAATCAGTGAGAAAACATAACTGAACAGTTATGAGACATAGTTTAGGACATTTTTTCCCTCAACCTGACAATTTCTAGATGTATTGAACTTCCTCCATCCCAAGGCAACAGTTGTATTATGAGGTTTGTAGTCCATCTGGGAAAAACTCATTTGGGACAAGGCAACTTGTAAAGAAGTACAGTAAAAGAAAACTTTGAAGATACCAATAATAGAATGAGCTACTAGGCTCAATGGTGACAATTTCCCCTCTATTCCTTGCAAAATTCACAGCCTGCCTTGAAACTGGTGGTTTAATAGCAAATTAGTCATAATAATTCATCTAATTAACTAATTTTAGTTATTAATATTAGTGGCAATGAATTATTTTCCCAATTTTAATGTTTAACATTAACAAATTAATTTTCAGACCTAAAGTTCTGAGCTGTGGATTGTTGGTTGATTTTGTATGGAGTTCTTTCCTGCTTTACTTCTTTGTCTCCCTCTCTCTGTTTCTCTCTCTGTCTTTAAAGTTTCTGCATGTGCTTTACCTCCAGCTACTTTCCCTCTTTAGTATCTCTTCAAAAACGTTTGCATCTCATTAGCAACACTGGCTTATTAGAGGCTTATAGAGAAAACCTGCATGTGTGACTCTCTTGGGTCTATTTTTATTCGGTGATATTAGAGTGACATTTTGTTGCTTTTCACAGTTAACGCCTGCATGACCTCTCCAAATCGCCATTGTCTTGCTTATATGAATTCCCTGCTGCACTAGTGATCTTTTACTGTTTACATTAGTAACTTAACCAACAAAGTCACTCTCATCAAGGGACGTTGCATTGGTGACCTTTGGCTTTATGACTATTTAAAACTGTGTTACTACGATGTAACATTTCTTTAGTGCCAAAACAGTGTGTCAAAAAACAGAAAAAGGTGACTGGATGCTACACTAGTGGCCCAGTTCTGTGACCTCTTAATGGCACACATACCTTGTAGCAATTAAAGTGGCATTCTATCCAAGGAAAGGAGAATATTTTTAAATGTATATTTTGTTTTTAAAATTTATTTTAGAAATGTTCCATACCATCTACGAAATGCAACATATCTGGGTAAGCCATGCAAAAGGGGCTCTGGAGCATTGTGTGATTGCGAGGAGCATTTCAGATGACGTCCTCACAATCACGCGATGCTGCCGGGGTTGGCAGGCACTGATCACACACTATTTCATTTTCGGCTTGTAGCCGAAAATGGTGTGCTATCGCACATTGCTCTGGGGCTCCACACGCACTTACCTTGCATGTGGAGCTCCGGAGCCACGGCCCTCGCGCTTCTTCCCCCAGTGCAGCCTGGGAAAATACCTGGCTGTGCTGTGGAAGGAAGAGGCGGAGCCCTGATATTGCCTGCTGGCCGACTGAAAGCTCCTGTGGAGCCAAAGCAGTGGGGATGCCAGTGCCTCTCGCAAGAGGCTGCTCGCGTGATCCCCGCACCCTGGCGCTGGACAAAGGTAAGGTGCAGAAAGGGCCATATTCTTCCAGTATCAAAGGGAAAAATCAGAACACAAGCGGCCACACAATATCAGTGTGATCAAGACAGCAAAAATTATTAATATGGAAGCTACTAGGAGAGGCTGCAGCAGTCTGCTTTTGTCTGAGCCTGCTGAGTTAATTGATTTCTAATTTATTTTGCACTTTGAAATAAGGCCGTTTCCACACCGGGCATTTAAAATGGTGCAGAGCGACCTCCGACGGAGGTCTTCTACACCCTAGAGTGGACTGGCGTGGACTATTTTTTGTAGTTCCACACCAGAATCCACTCAGGAGCAGCCAGAACTAGCCACACTGCGTGTTTTTTAAAAACCTCTTTTTCGAGGTTTTTAAAAAGCACGGAGCGCACAGCCCCGTGCTGCTCCATTGCCCAGCTCCGATGTGGATTTGCAGGTGCACGCAAGTGCGTACCTGCGGACCTGCCGGGGGCGGGCTTTCAGCTGGCGAGCTTCTCCGTTGGTGGAGAGCCTCCACCAACCGGAAGCCACCATTTGGGACACCGGAGTAATGTGAAGCAGTGAGCTCGCTCTGGTCCGCGAGGTGACGGACTTACCCAGCTGCCAGTAAACTCTGTTTTCAGGTGTTTTCGGGTGTTTCCTCCCCCCCCACATGTGGAAAGGGCCTAAGTTTGCACCAATTGAAGTAAGTTAAGGACAAAGGAGGAAATAGGAGGAGGGAGAGAAAAGGGGATATTTCAAAAGTAATTTAAAAATTGGGACACTAGGTGATTAACTGGGACTCTCTTTGCCAACGTGAGATAGTTGGAGAGAATGTCATTTGAGGATCCTCGATGCAGAGCTTGGGAAATCTGCTTTTTTAAAGGCAGCAATCACCAGAACCCCCCCAGCCACCAGTCTAATGACCATTTTGGGAGGAGGGATTCTCGGAGTCGTAATTCAAAAAGGTAACTTTTCTAAGCCCTGTTCTGATGATACCCAACTAGAGGGCCTTGTCTGTAATGATACTTACTGTTCTAGGGCACTGTCCTCACCAGAATCATGTAGCACCTTAACTGTAGTTTAAGCTGAAAACCGTTACTCCCCTCAGTTTTTGATGATTCATGACATTTGTCATTCTGAGTTTTAGTTTACAGCCTAGTGATTATCCTCCAACTGCCCTGATTTGGAATGGACACTCCCCACTTTTCTAAATACTCAATTAATGCTTCAAAGAGATGGAAGACAATGGGCGGAATCTTGCCCTTCCCAGTAGGCAAAAGCAGATTGCTGCAGCCTCTTTTAGCTTGTGTGTTCTTCCACATTAACAGCTTTTGCCATCTGAACCACACTCTGATGCCACTTGGCCATACGTGTCCTGGTTTTCATTGTGTGAAATGTTCGAGAGTATGCGGTGAGGGTAGAGGCACGGTCAGATATTCCTCTGCTCTCTGCCACTCTAGTTGCAAATTGTTTAGGGCTTTGTAGCATCCAATTACACTGTTGTAAGGTGAGGTGAAGAGGGAGCAGCAATAATGGGATTGGTGGCTCTTTTTCTTCCACATCAGACAGTGGGAAAACTCTAACTGCCTCTCATAAAATGGAACTTGATATTTCTCTGGGGAGGTTCAGTAAAAATGGATGATATTGCTGGATCAAATAATGCAAAGGCAAGCCAGTGAAAACAACAGATTCTATGGCACTTTAAATACTAATAATTATATTGAGATACTAGTGGAATGTACCCTTTGTTGCTCCCCCCGTTGCATTCATCCCCAGGGATCTAGTTCTGCTCTGTGCAGTATTTGCAAGCTCTGTAAACCAGGCCTACATGTGAGGTCTCCTTTGCCTTTTCTCCCAAAATAAAGCTTTCCTCCAAGATTTTAACATTGACCAAGGCATTTACGAATTAGAATTAGGGCAGGTTATGAAGTCTGTAATTATGACTCTTTAAAAATGTCAGTTATAGGTGTGAATTTTCACTCACTAGCTAATCACACTGAAAGGCAGTGGCAGGGCTTCTTCTTGTAAAACTACTGGCAGAAGAATGAGTGTGCCGTTTGTTACCCCTGCCTTTTTAATAAAAACTTAGAATCTGGGCCAGGTAATGGTGCAAATGGGCACTAAGGCCCTTACCACACAAAATCATTATCCTGGCAAAACCATGCATTGTTTCTGGTCCAGGACCCATCCTACCACACAATGTCCTCCCTAACCAGCTACTTTCCCATTCCTTTCTGTTACTAATCACTGCTTTTTCATTTCTGGAAAAAAAATCCGGTAATGGCCTCCTTTCCTGCCACAAGTCTGTCACCTGGGCAAGTGAGGTTCCTCATTTGTGCTCGATAGTGCTTCCTGTGCGGTAGAGAGTGTTTCGAATCCGGAAGCAACAGAGAAATGGCAATGCTGGAATTGACACAGAACAATGCACTATTGTGGCATGATGCGGTAAGGGCCTAAGTGGCGTGGCTAGAATATGAGTAAGCCATATTTTACCCAACCAGGTAATATGGAACCTAAGAAGAGGATCTTTAATTTATGGAACAGATTTTATGGAGATGAAATTCCTATAGAAGTGAGAGTTTTTCACTCCCTACAGTTTTTTCACTGCATCTATTCAAAGGCAAAGCTGGTCTTTTTGAAACTATTCTCTTTGCAGTGAACTATTTATATATTCTGAAATCTGAGACTTGGCTTAAGTGGGTAATATATCCCCTTTCTCCTCATTGTGATTAATTCCTTTTTTCATATTTGTGCATTTGGCTGTGTCTATTCTTTTAAAAGGGAATTTCTTTCTCATTAAATTTTTCCTGACCGAAAAATGGGAAGGTTTTTGTTAAGATCTGTATGTCTGGGTTTTGGATTATAAAATTCAAAGAGCCTTCAGAAAATTTCCTGTAACTGCACTCAGGGTTGAGGGTGGGTCTCTGGCAATAATGCTTTGAATCCTCCAGATCTAGGGCAGCCCAGGGTATGGGGTCAGGAGGTTCACCCTGACTGGTTACAGCCTCTAAGTAGTGCATCTTCTTTTTGGGGTGGCAGCAGTGGCTTATGAAGAAAGGATCTATCAGAAACCAGAATTATCCCCTTTTTGCTTCAGTAATACTTTTGAGTCAAGTCGAAGGTTTTCTGGGCTTTGAGGCTGTGTTCTATTATTTTCTTATGACGTTTCGCCTGCATCTGTGGCTGCCATCTTCAGAGGGTCTGGAAAACCCACAACAACCTATACTTCCCATTCAGTTGATCTAAAAGCTTATGGTAAGATGCAACACATGCATAGGTAGTTCCTCAATTCACATTTCTACTACTCATACAGCAGCAGATGACTGTTCTAGCAGGAGAGACAGCAAAGAAAGTTGATCTCTTTCACCTAGAAAGAATCTAGTCAGACTGGCACATGATGATTGCAGGGAAGCCAAGCCTACCCACTGAAAAAAAACGGAACTAAAAAAAGTGTTATCACCTGGTAAGTGTGCATAGGATTGCAGATTACTATTTTTTAAAAACAATGATTTGTTCTTCCTGTTAGTGGCTGTTCCCTGCTGGCAAAAGGAGGCCAGAGATGGAAAAGTTACTTTTTAGACTACAATTTCCAGAACTCTCCAGTTAACATGGTGGCTGTTCACATACTGTTTGGGGAACTTGGGAAGCTGTAGTTAACAAAACAAACAAACAACTTTTAAATGTCTATGACCTTGTCCTTATATATTAAAAAGTTCTACATATATAACAGTGATATTCATATTTCTGAGAGTGTTTTAGGCCCCACAATCCCCTTCCTGTGCTATTAAATAGTATGTGCTATAAAGGGAGAACTGATGCATGATATAATTGCAAGTTTTTGTTTTTGTGGTGGTACAAAGGAAAGAGAAATGTTTTCATTTGTACTGTTTCAGGATAAGGCAAGAATGGGATGTTATGCTAGAATGCAGAAAAAAAGGCATTCCACAAGCGGCATATCTGAATAATGGTTTTATAGATACTAACAGAATTTTGGATAAGCTTGAAAAGAATTCACCGCTCATTAAGAAGATTGCCTTGTTGAATGAAACAGAGAAAAAAAGAAACAAGTTTATTTTTCAACTGTCAGGGGAGCAGTGGACAGTAAGTATAGCGATTCAATGGGGGCAATATTTGGGCAATATCAGACTTTTTTCACATGATGACTATATTATCACATTCACCAAAGTCTTTCACTATTAGATGTGTCAACAGAAAATAGGCTGAGTACCTCTCAATTCTTTTGGTTTTATGCTCATTTCATAGTATAGGGGTGGGCACTTGTGGCTCTCCAGATGGTGTTGGACTATAACCCTAGTGACTCAGCCAACATAGCCAGTGGTGAAATATGATGGGACCCGTAGTCCAGTAGCATCTGAAGGGAGACATGTTGTCCACCCCTACCCTAGTAGTTTATAACTGCAATTGATATTTCTTCTTGTTGTTGTTGTTGTAAATGGCTGTGTTTCATTTTAGCAGATGTCTGTCCAAAAGGATAATCTTCAGTCTAATTCATTTTCATAGTTTTCTACCCATCTTACTGCTGGTGTGGCCTGGCCTGAACTATGTACTCCAAATTTTCCTGAGGTCATGAATGCCTTTGAAGAAGACTGCCCCATGGCAGTAGATAAGAGTTTGACAACTCCATGAGACTTTTCCATTTGACTTTCAGCAATATAGCAGCCGTTGCACCTTCCAACGTTGCTAAGTCATACTCCTTCCTCACACACATACAGGAGGAGTCCATGTCATGGCTTCTTTCTACACAAGGTTTGGCACTGCTCTCAGTAGCGTGCGAAGGAATAGTAGACATCCAACATAACTAAGCAACACAGGAAGGTATCATGATGCAGTAGCACCCATGCTTCTAAAATAGTGTGCTGCTAAAATAACAGCCATCAGTACCTGGCATCCTTAGACATTCGATGAAGCCTCCCCTGGCTCCCCTTAAGCAGCAGGGCAAAGGGAGGAAGAGTGTTTTAGGTTATGGTGCTTTGTTTGAGGGAGTGTTCTCCCTAGCAACATTCTTCTGTCCTTGGGCTTTGACTTTAATTTTGTATATGTTAATTGTTTTGACTGTTCTAAATTCCTTTTTACAAAATCAATCTAAAAAACTGAATAAGCCTAAAGTTAAAAACCTATGTCTAGGGCCATTTCTCCACTACACTGTTATAGTGCTATTATTCCACTTTAAACATCCCGTGGAATCCTGGGATTTGCAGTTTAGGGAGAGGCATTTAGAATTCTCAGCCAGAGAACTCTTTGGCCTCAGTAAACTACAGACCCTAGAATTCCACAAGATGTTGAAAGTGGAATAATAGCACCGTAACAGTGTAGTGCAGAAAATGCCTATATCTTTCTTTTGGTGATACTCAAATTTAATTTTGGGCACTGCTCATATCAGGGAAAGCCTTTCCCTCTGACAATAGTGACTTCTCATCATATATTTACAAGTAGAAGAATTGTCCAGTATAGCTTACCTCCAAATGCTCTTGGAAATATAGTGGGTTTCTATGCTGTCTTTTTATTAAATATGAAAACTGGACTGTTCTGGTTGTTGTCTTTGTGGAGCAATTTATCAGCTTCCTGCT
Organism: Ctenosaura bakeri; assembly: GCA_948474755.1. Classification (NCBI taxonomy): domain Eukaryota; kingdom Metazoa; phylum Chordata; class Lepidosauria; order Squamata; family Iguanidae; genus Ctenosaura; species Ctenosaura bakeri. The sequence continues at coordinate 419,606 of CAOLHI010000887.1, forward strand.
GGCTTCTGTGTAGTGACTGAAGATTACTGAAGAACAAGAGGGAATTGGAGAGCAGAGCCAAAAGGAAGTCTGTGTAAATTTCACTTTCTTTCATAAGATGGTTTGTAAACCAAGCACTAAAATGCCATATAAGCTTGGGCTCAGGCAAAGCATGGCCATATGTATGGTGGCAAATGTTGTTCTGAAAAGCCATTTATAATAAGTTTTCTAGTGGCCTTTACAGAGATTTTCCAATTCGTTTTTCTGCTTTTCTCTATTTTCCATTTCTTATTTATTTTTTTACTATAAAATTTGTTTTAGTACTTTCTAGGAAAAATATGTTAACTTTTATGTAAAGTCATTTTCAGTTCATAGTCTACAGACAACAGAAGGAAAAGCAGCCAGCATACCACCTTCCTGAAATGTACCACCAACTGCATTCTGTTTACCTTCTTTTCTTCACCTAGACTCCTTAAAAAAATATCAGTGTCTCTAGAACTCTCACAGAGTTTTTCTGCAATTATTAGTGGAATAGGAAGCAATGCAATAATTTCTGTTGCAGTGTTCTGACAACAAGAGACAGTAACTCATTAAAAAAGAAACCTTGCCATTATAGTTTCTAAATACTGTTCCTATTGAAGGAAAGTAAATCTCTAATTATCATATCACATTTGGGCACATTCCTAGGAATATTTTTTTTTTTAAATAGCTACACATAGTAGTCACATTGAAGTGAGCTCTTATCTTATGAAATTTGGACAATAGCTCTCCTGTTCTTATCTGTGACTGGATTGCTTGTTTCTATAAATTTCATTTGAAAGCAATTTGAGAGCTCTATAACTGGAGGTGGATAGGCAGCCTTTTGCTGTGTGCTGTTTTCAGGATGTAAATCCATTGCACCAACAACTGTTTGCCCCAAAGGTAAAAATCACAGGACTCATCCAGATGGGGCAAAAATGTAATGGTGTTTAATTTGTTGTTGTAGTTCTCAGGGAATTCATTTTTTAACAATAATATCCAAACAACATTTCTGTTGTCCCAGATTATTTTCAGGCATTTTCCAGAAGTAACATTCCATTCCTACTTTCAAATAGTTTTATTTTAAATTCCAAGGCATATCATTAAAGTATGGTCCCTTCTATTTACTTTTTAATTTTTTTTCAGTTATAATGCAAAAGTACATCAGTAAAAGGATATTTTTGCACCAGCACTCTATAACTCTAAAAAGAATTTTTTTTAGGAGAAAATTTGCTTGTCAAATCATTGGGCCACCTCAGCAAACCACACTTTTTTTTTTTAAAAGAAAACCTTAGGAAAAAAACATAATACAGTTCTAATAAATCTGTCTAAACAGCCTATAAGAAGAATGGAATGAGTGGATGTAGAGGTGACAAAACCCACAAAACATGACTAAACCCAAGGAGCTATATCATGAAACAGCATGGTTCTTTGGGCCAGTTTGGAAGATCCCATAATCTACTTGCAGGATTCCATTGGTGGGACACATAGCACCTTGATAAAATATCATGAGGCAAATTGACAAAGCTCCTCCCCTCTCCAAATTGTAATCTTGAGCCAATTTGGGTATGCTGTGGCTGTTTTTACAATAAATTTAAAAAGACAGGAGATCTGATCACAGATCTTTAGCGTCTCCTGTGTTCAGTCCTGAATATATATATATATATATAAAAATGAATCTTTCCTGTTAAGAATAGTGTCACTGCATGTTTATTGCTAGCCTTTACTTTAAAATATATGCAAGCAGAGAGAGACCAGTAAAGAATGGGTGCCTCCTTTTGTAAGCATGTTGAAAGGGAGCGTGGTGATTTAATGTTATTTGTCCAGGAACACAAAATATTGTGAGAAATATGGGAGGCTGTTACAAAGACTTGTGAAGTGAAACCTCTACTTAAAATCTTTCTGCAAACTGTGGTCAGGTGTGCCTGAGACAAAGAAACATATTTTCCTTGCAGTTTGGGTAACATTGGCTTATATGTGAATATCTTGAAAAACATCTAAATAAAGCCCATCGATGATGATGATGATGATGATTGCTTTTTAGAAGGAAGCCCTTATTGTCTGAAATGTTTTCTGTCTAGGAATTCCCAGATTCACTGAAAGAACAAACACATCTAAAAGAATGGCATATAAACAATACCATGATCGCAACCATTCCAGCCTACATTGCCTTATTTCAGGAACTGAGAATACTAGAGTTATCCAGGAACCAGATCACAGATCTTCCAGTTGAAATTGGTATGTTTTCCTCCCCAGGTATCTCTGCTTGTCAAATATACTGCTGAACTGAACTGAACTGAGAAGCAGGGCTTACTGGATGAAGCTCTTTTTGCTCCTTTGCAGTACACTTGCTTTTCAACTAATTTTTCACATTTCTTTGTGAGAAGGTACAAAATTATTCACAAAGAGGGGGAAGGAGAACTGGGGCACATTATGAATCTGAGTACTTTAAAATTAACATTTAAATCATAGAATCATAGAATCTTAGCGTTGGAAGAGACCCCAGGGGCCATCCAGTCCAACCCCTGCTATGCAGTAACACACATCAAAGCATTCCCAGCAGATGGCCATCCAGCCTCTGCTTAAAAACCTCCAAAGAAGGAGACTCTACCACATTCCAAGGCAGCATATTCCACTGCTGGACATCTCTGACCTTCAGGAAGTTCTTCCTGAGACTCAGGTGGAATCTTCTTTCCTGCAGCTTGAATCCATTGGTCCTTGTCTTAATCTCTGGCGCAGTGGAAAACAAGCCCACTCCCTCCTTGACAAGACATCCCTTCAAATATTTAAAAATGGCTATCATGTCCCCTTTTAACCTTCTCTTCTGCAGACTAAACATCCCCAGCTCTCTAAGCCACTCCTCATAGGGCATGGCTTCCAGACCCTTCACCATTTTGGTCACCCTCCCCTTGACATGCTCCAGTTTGTCAATATCCTCCTTACATTGCAAATAATACCAGCTGGAGAGGTGATTATTGTGTTCATATATGTATAAATATGTATTCAGAGCCAGCATGACATAGTGGTATGACTGTTGGACTACTACTCTGGAGAACAGAGTTCAAATCCTTGTGTGCGCATGGAAGCCTCCTGGGTGACCTTGGGCAAGTCCCATTCTCTCAGCCTCAAAGAAAGGCAATGGCAACTCCCCCTCCAAACAAATCTTGCCAAGAATACCCTATGACAGGTTCACCTTAGGGTCACCATAAGTAGGAAACAATTTGAGGCACACAACAACAGAACAACAACATATGCATCTGAATGTGAGCATGGTCCATCTGGACTGCATCACTTTCAGTGGGATGTGCATTCAGATGTCAGACATCCCACTGAAAAAAATACAGAACATGTGAAGAAAATCTAGTTCATATATTGTTTATATTGTTGTGTAGTTCTTGTTGTTAACTGCTGCCAACTTGACTTCAACTTATGGCAACTCTATGTATGGCCATTTCCACACTAGACTATTATAGCACTATTATTGCACTTTCAACATCCTATGGAATCCTGGGGTTTGCAATTTAGGGAGGGGCCCTAAACTGCAAACCTCAGGATTCCATAGGATGTTGAAAGTGGAATAATAGCGCTGTAACAGTCCAATGTGGCAATGGTGTATGAGAGACTTCCAGGTCACCCTGTCATCAACTACCCTGCTCAGGTCTTGCAAATTCAGGAATGTGTCTTCCTAGTTTGAATCTATCTATCTGTAATGAGGTTATCCTCTTTTCTGACTGCCTTCAATCTGTCAGTCATTATTGTCTTTTCTAGTGAGTCATGTCTTCTCATGATACAGATTAGCAAAATAGTGCATCAGAAGGATGTCCATCTGCAGTGCCTCATATTTCAATGGGATGGCTACCTGGATTTATCTGAGAATTTATTTTGCTGAATGCTTTACTTAAGCTGTAGATCTTTGGGCCTTTTTATATGAGAGATAGCAGTGAAACTACCCTTGCAGTACAGGAAAGCTGTGAAGCATTGCCCAATAGTGTCAATACAGGAATATGTTCCATTCCACTGTATCTGCATCTGAATGTAAAATTCAATGTATGTTGCAAAGCACATTGCAACACATGTTCAAGTTCATACTGCACTGAGATTCTGCTTGAAGTGATCAGTGCTCAAATGCAGGTCTGTGTGCTTGCCAATTTGCTTCTAAAAATAACTAGCGGGAGTAAGTTTTCTTTTTCCAGACTAAATGGTACAGGAAAGCCAGACTGGTGTAGTGGTTTGAGCACTAGACTAAAGACTCTGTGAGACCAGGGTTTGAATCCCCACTAACCCAGGGAAGCCCACTGGGGGACCGTGCGCAAGTCACATACACAGCCTCAGAAGAAGGGAACAGCAAACTTCCTTTGATTAAATCTTGCCAAGAGAACCCCATGAGAGGCATCTCCTAGGATAAAGCAGAAACAGCTTGAAGGAACAAAACAACAGCAGCAACAACAATAAGAACAGCAAAAAATGGAATAGGTGGATGATGTAAATGAACTTTGTAGGTCTTCACTCTTCTGCTGTCTAAAAAAGGTGTGTGAGAGTGTGTTTCCAAGGCCATTTCTGCACTAGACTGTTATAGTACTATTGTTCTACTTTCAACATCCTATGGAATCCTTGGGTTTGCAGTTTAGGGAGGGGCCCATTTTCAAATCACCATTTTCAAAATTTCATACATAAACATTCTCTAAAAATTCTCTAAAGGGATATCCAGGTCAATTATCATAATCAACATACACAAGGGAATGGATGATAAGTCACATTGGCTTTTTAAAAAGCTTCAGAAATGATGAGATTCTACTCAGGTTAGAATACAGAAGATTCTGGTATAGCTACTACACATTTTTTCTTTGAGTTTGAAGCAAGATTGTTATGTGCCCCCCCCCCAATTAAAGAAGCCTGGTTTATTATAGAACCCTTTTAGAAACAAGGCATGTAAATTCATTTAAGACAGGAATGAAATAGAATCAGTGTATGCTCCTTTTTTGTACATTTGAGGCCTTTTTTTAATAGCCCAGATCATGAAGGAGATTTACCTCTCATTTTCTCTGCTAATTGTTTTTTTAGAACATACTGCCAGGTTAGATTTCCCATTTATTTATTTATGAACATTATATTTTGTAAATACAATTACCAGCTGACACCAAGATATGTTTTATGAGCAATCTGGAAGCTAACTGCATTATAAAGAAGGGATGAGGATTAATTTGTGGAGATAAAACAGAGTAAAAAACATTCTTTAATAGTATTTTGATCTTTAGGATGAGACCAACTAGAGGTTTAATGGGTTAAAGTGTTCCACAAGGTGGCAGTGGAGAATTGAATAAAAATTGCATTCTTTCTTTCTCCAAATTAGACTCTATCTTAAATTCTCTCTTTTTTAAAAGTAGCCTTGTTTTTTGAGGTGACACATACAACATGACTTCTTGAGATATAATTTGTTACATAGAAAAGTGGGGAGGGGGTTAGTAGCATAAAATGTACTTCAGTCTTGTGTTCTTCATGCTCCCAAGAAAGACCTCTTGAAAAATTGATAGCTTACACACTCTGACTAGCAGAATTTACCATGATGAACTGCTTGTTCCTAATCAAATGGGTGTATTTTTCAGAAATGTCTGAGTTGTATGCTTGTAAAAGCCACAAGTGTCAAAGCGCTTTGAGCACATCTAGTTTTTTCAAAATCTTTATTCCCACTATAACAGCCAGGATTCAGATTGCATGGAAGATGTTTTGCATGGTAGTATTAATTGCAGCATTAGCGAGCATGTGTATTGGGATATATTTTGCATTCACATTGACAGAAATCCGAGACTGCTGTCATGTAGGTGAAAGAATAGTGTCTAGGTAGCAAGGGGATATTTCCCCACTGTACAAAGTTGGGTGAGTGTACAGTTTTTTAAGTTCATGGTTTGGAGTAAAAAGGTCAAACAATCTCTTCCTACTTCTTACAGATGGATCCTGATTGGGCAGAACCGTAGGTTCAACTGTTGGTAAGGTGGGAGAAAACAGATACAAAAGTAGCACTGTACGAAAGTGAAGGACTAAAGTGGTAGAGCTGATTCCTAGAAAGGAGGGATAAAGGAAGGAGAGATTAATAAATGGAGAACAATTTATATGGTTTGATATAGAGAGAGCGTGAGAGCCACCGTGGTATAGTAGCTTGAGTACTAGACTATGCCTTTGGAGGTCAAATACCTGATCTGCCAAAGAGACCCACTGGGTGACCTTGGGCATGGCACAGTCTCTCAGCCTCAGAGGAAGGGAAAGGCAAACCCTCTTTGAACAAATCTTGCCAAGAAAACCCCATGATACGTTTGCCTTAGGGCTGCAGTGAATTGGAAATGACTTGAAGGCACACAACAACAAGGAGAGCAGTTTATATATACTGTACATGGCACCAGCCAAAAAGAAATAAGAAAAGAAAGCTACTGAACAGATATGCCAAAAATAATCTACATCTATGTTCCATTGTATGGGGAGGAAGAGATTTTCTGCACTCTTGAGGAAAATGAAAAGAAATAAGGAAACCAAAAGGGAAAGCTTTGTTTATGATATTATAAATATTATAAACAAATATAATATTTTAAATAATATGAAGAAATAATATATTATGAAGATGCCCAATTTAAAAAAAAATGAATGACTGATTTTTGTTTAAAGGAGTTAATCAAAGTGTGGCTATTCCATATGAAATGCCAGTTTGGAAGCAGCACAGGAGAAACAAGTTCAGAATACCAAACCACGTTAAATGACACAGGACCTCTAGGGATCTAGGTTGCTAACATGGCTGCATTTTCTGACATCTGACAAATCTGAGACTGACTGTGTTTGTACACATATAAACAATGTATATGATGGTATGAAAATCAAGCTGTCAAGCTGGTCTTTGTTGAATTGATTCAAATTGACATCTAAAATTAAGCCTTCTCCCACTTTCCTGCTGCACCATGTTCCAAGGCAGACGTTTTCTTCCATGTGCTCATGCTACATATGGAGACTCACTTCTGATGTTCTTGAAGCCATGTGCCCTGTAGATCCCACCCCTTAGGTCTGCACACAAAGTATGAGATCCTTTAAAGAAGGAATCTTGTTTGCTTATAGGCCATGTATGTCTGCAGGTAGTGCAAGGGTTTCCTATTGTGTGGAAGCCTACGTACCTTCATTAGTGTGCCCATGGTCTTTGTCTTTGGAAGTGTGATGCTCAGTGTGCATATATTGGGGGTTGGGGTTGATGGGCCATATCTGTCCTTGGGCACTGGGTATCCCAACCTTTTCCCACTGTTTCCTTCACATGAAGCAACAATGTAGAACCAAACATCTGCATAGGGTTCTTCTCTCTAGAGCCACTAATAGTCCCTTGTTTGTTCCTCTATTTGCTGCCACCAGCACATTGGTAATAGAGAATCTCTTCCTGTCTCTGGAACATGTGTTTAATTTTTCCTCTACTTCAAGTGGCTTTGTCCAATCTTTCCTCAGCTCTCTTGAACTTAAACTAAATTGCATATCCTCCCTGATTTTCTTTTCTCTACACAACCTTTTATCCTTAGTCTAGGTATTACACAAAAGCATATGACATCTTCCTTTTCACAGCCACCACTTTTTAAATTTAATTTCCTTGCCAATACTGGCTGGCATCTTGTACAGCAGTTACAAGATTGTAAGTGGATTTGCATTCTCTTAACTTTTATACTATATGTATGTGATAGTTGATGACAAATCCGACCACCAAATCCTACATTTTTAGCCAAGTAGAACCCTAACGAAAGGGTTCTCAAGGTGCCATGTATCAGGGTGCTGGGAAATGATGTCTGTAGCGCTGTGCTGGTCATGGGGTGCACTGTGATGAATATTTGGAGGAGAACCGTATGGATCTCTCCAACTGCTCTTCTCAACCCATTGCATGACTGGGAGGGTGCAGTAGAGCTCATTTCCCAATGTTCTGATCTGTAGCACCTTGGAAGATGTTTGGCTGGGATGCTACTCAGCTGAAAGGTAGGCTTTTGGGTGTTGGTTTACTCAGACATGGCTATGGTGATATTTATAGTGACCATGCAATATCTTTCATAATGTTAAGTTTCTCTTTATATCTACAACATTCCTCTTGCATTTCATCCTGTGCAAAACTAAGGCTGTTGTATTTTGGCCATGTCATGAGAAGACCTGACTCACTAGAAAGATAACAATGCTTGGTAAGGTAGAAGGCAGCAGGAAAAGAGGAAGACCACATTACAGATGGATAGATTTAATCAAGGAAAGCACATCCCTGAATCTTCAAGACCTGAGCAGGATGGCTGAGGATAGGGTGACTTCAAGGTCTCTCATTCATAGGGTCTCCGTAAGTCAAAGCTGACTTGATGGCAGTTAACGACGACAACAAAGATTTTTCCTAGCCCTAGTTGAACTGTTCTTCCTTCACCAGAGAAGCATCCTCTTCCATCCCACTGTTCTCTTAGAACTTACACCTTTACATTAAATAGTTTGTAACTTTCCATGACATCATAGAAGTCAGCAAATGATGGGGCTGGGGAGGTAGAAGTGCTCATGGGTAACAGGCAGGCAACAGCCACTTATTAGCCTAAATGACAAGAATGTTTCCTTTTCAAAAAGGCTTTAGGTTACAAAACTAGCTTTATAATTATCTCTACTTACAGTTTTCTTAACAGCCACTTAGGAACTCTAATGCAGCTTTTCTATATTATGAAGTTGCATTTCCATGAAGATAACAGCCGTTGCCTATTAAAAATTAAAAGCTGTAGTTTAATTACTGGTTTTAATGCGTTTAATAATCTTTTTCTAAAAAAAGAAGAAGTAAAAGTGAGAATAAATCATGCCTTTGGATTGACTGGGATGGCATTGTAGCTACTAATTAAAAGTAAAATATTCTCAGGCATGAAATTGCCACGGAAACTGGATTTCATTACTGCTTTAACTGCTTCTGCTTTTGACTCTGAAGGTACAAAAAGATGTTAGTTGTTTAATTCTTAAATTTATGTCCTTTTGTATTCACAGAGATATTCATAGCCACTAACATTTAAGGTTGGAATGTTTCAGTTGAATCTAATTGTGTCCCATTGACTTTAACGGGAGTAAATAATCTTAAATCAAGAGACATGACTTAAAGTGCAGCTTCCTCACAAGCTATACCAAACAGGAATCAAACCTTGCTGCAATCTCTTTCTTTCCCCACCCTCTTTCTCTCTTACACACGTGTAACTCCATAGATGAATGTTTCTAGCTGCTGCCAAAAGATTCTCTTAGTTCCAAATCTAGAGCTTGGGCTCCCCCCAACCCCAGAATCACCTAGTCAGTGTGGGCAGTGGCTATGCTGGCTAGAGGATTCTGGAAGCTGTAGTCTAGAAAGTCTCCCCACACCCACCCACCATGCTCTGCTCAGATCAGAACCTGAATAGAATGTAAGAAATATCTCTTACAGCCCTGCATCTTGTCCCATGTGTGGCTCAGTTCACTCTGTCTCCCAATGTTGTCTTCTAATGTTCACTTATGCTTCAGGATAATGAACATATGCTAGGGCCCTTTCTATGGGATGACACTCTTGTGTGTTGTCCCTTTGCAATCCCAGCAGTGTCTCTGCTGGAATGGGAGTGTGTCCCCAGCACTCCTCTCGGCACCTGACTGGCTGGCTGCAGAAGGGAGTGTGAGAGACAGGCCCTTTCCTTCCACACTGCAGCCAGCCTTCTTCCCATGCTGCAGTGGGGAAGGAAGTATGTGATCATGCTTTCGGCCCTTCTGCATGGCTGGCTGTGACACAAGGCTCGAGCAATCGGGGATCACTGATGCAGTTTTTCTGTCAGTGATATACCCCACAATCATGCTGGCCGGTGACACAAGAAGGATGATACTGAGATAATGTCATGTGAAAGTGTCATTGCGGTCCCTCTCCTCTCACATCCCCAAGCTGGGAGGATGCTGTCCTGAGGAAAGAGCCTGAGTTTCAGCCACTAGATATAACACCCCATTTTGTATCATTCATATTAATCTACATCAAGGGCAAGATACATATCAAATTGCAGAAGGTTTTTTTTTGGGGGGGGGTAAACTTTTCTGTGATACATTTCTGAATCTACTGAATCTAGGGAATGATTTACAAATGTTCCCTTTTCTATTTCTTTTAAGTATTCTGATTGGGTTACATAAGTTCTAAATATTAGTGTTGTGAAGTACTTTGGTCTGGATATCTTGGATTCTGTGTATGCAATTCTTCTTTCTTTCTTTCTTTCTTTCTTTCTTTCTTTCTTTCTTTCTTTCTTTCTTTCTTTCGGTGGGGGAGCTATCAAATTGTTTGAACTCAGGGCTTTTCTGCACTTTGGGGGGAAAACGGGGCAGTCCGTTACTCACCAGACTGGCACGCTCCCCCGACGATCCACGCTGATCTGGAGCAGCTACACACTTTCCGGGGACGAAAATGGAGGCTTCCGGTTGGTGGAGGCTCTCCACCAACCGGAGAAGCTCGCCAGCTGGAAGCCCACCCCCGGAAGATCTGCAGCCTCGCGCTGGTGCGAGCCTGCAAATCTACACATTAGCGCAGCGACGGACTGGAGCGCGCCGGGCTATTGAAAGTCCTCTTTTAATCGGTCTTTCAATAGCACGGCGAACCATGAGTTCTGGGTGTTCCGGAATGGGCTGAAGTCCGGACATAGATTAAGTAGTCCGGACCCAGTTCACCCCCAAGTGCAAACGTCCTCGCTGGAGGGCACGCTGCTCCGTTTTAAAAATAAAATGCAGAAAAGGCCTCAGTCTACTTCTGTGTCTTGTGTTGAGTTAGATAGTCTTATAATTACTGCTTGTTATGCTGTGGTCCATAATGCATTTTTCCAAACAGCAATAAAAGAAAATCATTTCAACAGCTTTTTTTTAAAAAAAGTATGTTGACATCTTGTTGCTTGGCTGCTCAGGAAAAAATAAGGCAATTTATGGGGCAGTTCCTTTATCCTTCTTCCCTACTAAATCACTGATCACTCAGATTCACATTTAATTTTCTCCCTCCCACACCAAAAAATTGATAGATGTAAAACTTTCCTCTATCTTCTTCAAGTTGCCTTCTTTTTGTTCTTGCTATCTATCAAGCGTTGATGATTCGGTTTTAATAAATAAAAAATAAAAATAAAAACAAATTTCTAGGCAGAATCTTCACAACTTGTCTCCATTTCTGTGGGTGGATCTCCCTTTCTACTTACCAAGGGTGGAAGGACCACGGTGTCCCATGGCCCATGGGATGTCCTCCCAAACCAATGATATCTTCCAAATATGGCATTAACTGGGCTCTAGTCTTAATTACTACCACTTTATTTTTGAATATATAAAGTCATGTCAAGTCTACTTCCCCCTCTATATTAGAGTGACTGTGCCTCCTTTAGTGGACAGATGTCTGTTCAGCTGATTTTAGATCCTTTATTTTGGCAGGCTGTTTAAAAAACCTGAAGGAGCTGAATGTGAGTTTCAATTGCTTGAAGAGTGTTCCACCAGAACTGGGAGACTGTGAGAATCTGGAAAAACTGGATTTGTCTGGAAATCTTGAACTAACGGAGCTCCCATTTGAAGTAAGGCCTTGACATCACTTTTGGTATGATAAATGTGGGTTGTTGAGTTTTTCTTTTTTTTAAAAAATCATATTTTAATTAACAGAGATCCCAGTAAGAATAGCAATAATGCATACATTTCACAAATATAGCCAATGACAGAAAGATATTTTAATGACAGAGTTTTAAAATCCATACTAACTGCAAAGCTTCATTGTTGGTAAAACAGGGTAGAACATAATGTGTCTGTTTACATACTGACTGCATTACAGCTCTGCTTGCGCTTCTATATAGAAGAGTAAAATTAGCCCATGTAGTAAATTGTACAAAGCTAATAGTGTAAATGGCTTCCAGCCATAGAGAGCAAAATTATACAGTTGGCTGGATCCATTAATGCCATACTACAAAGGTGTGGCATATTAAAAGCACATGGCTAGGTTCCTGGACTGCTAGCAGCAGCAGAAAATCATCTGGCAGAGGTTTGTTGACACACTTATGTTGGTGGCACAGCTACAGTCCTTCTGAAGAATATTGAGTTGCTTTTGCCAGGAACATTCAGTTCTATAATAGGATTAGGTATGCATACTTAATTGAGTGGGTTACATGGCTGCCTCGTATGTACAAGGGCAGAGTTGTTATTTTGTGCCTTCAAGTTGCTTCTGACTTACAGAGATTCTAAGGCAACTTTATCATAGGGTTTTCTTTGCCAGATTTGCTCAGAAAGGGTTTGCCTTCTGTCTGAGGCTGAGAGAGAGTGACTTGCCCAAGGTTACCCAGTGGGTTTCCATGACTGAGTGGGGATTCAAACCCCAGTTTCCAGATGTGTAGTCCAATGCTCAAATCATTACATCATGCTGGCTTTCAAGGTACCCAGGGTTAAAGAGGGGTGTATTGTGTCAAGCAAGAGAGAGGAAGGCACACATCATGTTTCAAATACAGCTAGATAGTGCTAGGAAAAGTTACCATTTGGACCACATTTCCCAGAATCCCAGCCAGTACAGTGTAGTCCAAGAAACTGACTTTTCTCTGCTATGCAACTATGCCACCATCTTTATTTAATAGAGTAATAACATTCATATGGGAGTAGTGGTAGCAGTGGGTAGTTCATTTCCCAACACATCAGAAATATGAATTTGCAGATCACAGTTGTGAGCGAAGCAAGAATGGATGTCATATTCTGGGTGATGGAGCAATCAAAGGCCTGGTAGGCTGGCAGGGGGCAGTCTGGGAAGCAAGTGAAAGCTTCATTCAAGTCCTCTCCTGGTTCATATATGCTGCTTCCCTCACCACTCCAATTATCATTTGGCTTTGATAACAACAACATTCATATGGGAACAGTGATGACAGAGGAAAGCTGATTTTTTCCCCTTCTCAATCTGTGATTTGATAAGCCATGCTGCTGTTTTTGCCTAGGTGGTCTGCTTGTGTTTATAGGTGTTCATACTCTAGTTGGGCAGAGGTCAGATTCCCAGAAGTTGCCTAAATTCTGCTGGGAGAACCTTACTACATTCACTTTGTCTTTGATAACAGGTGCATTCTGGGGACTGATCTCTCTTTCCCTGATCAAAGTGTGTTGGAAAGGTCCAGACCATAGAGTAAGAAGTATTATATAGCTTCTTATCAAACTGCCAGTGACATATTTAAGTGTTTTACTCCAAGTCTCAAGTCTCTCTACCTTCAAGTCTCAAGCTGTGTCTCAAGTTTTTGCAAGATACTTTCAAGTCAAGTCTCAAGCCTGGGAACCAGTTTCTGAAGTGGGGAATAGGATCATCCTTAATTTCTCATTACCAAAGCTTCAAAAGATTTAAAAGGAATGATCTTTCCCTGCGCTCTGGGGTTGAATCTCACCTTCTGCTGTTAGGAAAAGTTTAAGAAGGTTCCTCTGATATGCAGTGGGGACAGGCCGCCAAGCAGATGTCAACCCTGCCTCAAGCCTGTTGCCTAATACATTTGCTCCTCCCCTCTGAGAAATGGCCCAAACTTTGACCAATAGGCAAAAAGAGATGGAAGCATTGTTCAAAATTGTAAGGTTTCTGGATGAATGTTATGTTACTGAATCAAGAGCAACAAGATAGTCACTGAAAATATACAAATCGTGAGTTAAGTCAGTGTGTCATTTATTGTCAAGTCAGTGTGTCATTTACTGAATCACTGAAGTGATTCAGTTGAGTTGAGTCACTGAAGTGACTTGACTCTGAGTTGAGTCACTGAAGTGACTTGACTCTGAGTCAATTGACTCAAGTCTACATCACTGCAAACTGCAGGCTTAAATCTTATACAAAGCTTTGAAAAATTGTGGGATTTTTTTTTAAATAACAACTAGAGTCACTAGTTGATTGTCCCCAGCCCTGAACTTTTCAGCCCAAAACCTGAGACCTAAAAATGCCTCCTCCTGATGTCATTAAGTATTATGCATTAAGTACTAATTGCAGTTGCTCACAGCTTTTCATTCAAACACACACAGAGCAAGAACATACTTTCCTGCTGGAAATTCAGAGAGGAATCTCAGCTAGCAGGGCTGTTCCCAGATCAAGATGAAATGAGAGGATTATTCCTTCTCACTTAGGGAGAATGAACACTTAATCTAGCCTACATGCTTCTAGTGAAAAGGTGTATGCAATGGAATGGATACTCAGCCCTGGTGCTACAACAACTGGCAAGGAAAGAGGAAGTTGAATAACATAGGCCCTTTTCGCACGGGCTTTCCCGGGCGAAATAGCCCCGTGAGCCGTGCGGGAGTGGGAGCGTCGCTCCGCACGACGCGCTCCCACTTCCGGCGCTCTCACGGGGCTGCAGCGGCGCGAGCGCGGGGTTTTTGATTTTCGCTTTCAAGTGAAAATCACCCCGCACTCGTGCTACGCTCCCGGCGCCCACACGCACTCACCTGTAGTGCGGTGCGTCGGGGAGGCGGCCGAGTCGCGCCTCCTTCCCTCCGCCCGTGCGGAAGGAAGGGGCGGGGTGGGGAGCTAGCGCGGCGGATGCGAGAGCATCCTGCTTCGCACGGGCGGGGGGCTGCTCGCGACAGCCTCCCGCTTTGCGTGCGCGCGCGCGGGGGGGGCGGGCGCAACTGCCTTCGCTTCTCTCGCGTGCACGGGGGGCGGCGCAACGGGCTCCTTTCTCGTGCGCGCGCGGGGGGCGACGCGACTCTCGCTTCTCGCGCGCGCGGGGGGCGCGAGAAGCAGGAGTCGCGTCGCCCCCCGCGCGCGTGCGCGCAAGAAAGGAGCCCGCGCCGCCGCCTCCCCGCGCGACTGTCTGTCGCTCCTGGCGCGCGCGGGGGGTGCGGGCGTGACTGTCTGTCGCTTCGCGCGCATGCGGGGGGCGGCGCGAGCGGCTCCTGCATCTCGCGCAAGCAGGGGGTGCGGAAGGGACAGGCTCCTTTCTTGCACGCGCGGGGGGGATGGACGCGCGAGCCGCCGCCGCCGCCTCCGGGAGGCTGCCGCTTCCCCGCTGGTTCCTTGGCGTGCGGAACGAAGGAGGGGGAAGCAACAGCCTCCCGGAGAAGGCTTCTTGCGCGAGCCGCCCGCTCCCGCTCGCGCAAGAAGCCTAAATGCGAAAAGGGCCATAGAGACCCTCTGGAGAATCTTTGCAAGTCAGAGCAACAAATCAATTAAGTCTTGTAAACTGTAACAGTTCCAGGTGTGAATGATTTTCAGCATCTCTTTTTCTGCAATGCTAAGAAGTTAGGGGTTCAAGGAAAAAAAAATACCAAGGAGCAGAATTCTTACGGGAGGCCAATGCCCTCATTTTGCCCCTCTCATAGCTACATCTCTGCCTTTGCCCAAGCTGTTATACAGCCAGTGCCTATGTGGGGAGAACAATGATCAGACTGATTACGAGAAAAATTCATGTGGTCTTGTATAGTATACATTTATAGAAAAAGTGGATGTGACATTGGAGACACAGAATTCTTAAAATCCAGTTAGGAAATTGTAAGGGTGTGTGGGACTAACTATCTTGAACCGAGTCATTGCCACATGTAGCCCAGTATTGTCAACAGCCAGGCTGCAGAACCTGTGCCTTATGTTCGTGTTTGTTTATTTATGAACATCTATAGACTGCTTAGATCTTGATATTTCAAAATGGTATACAATATGGAAATAACAACCAAAACAAGAAGGACAAACTTCAACATTTATGATATTCATGACAATAGTTTGGACTATCCAGGCAGGGCTTCAAATATAGGTATGTTTTCAACATGGATCTCAAACTAGAAATGGTTGGTGTATGCTGAATTTCTGACAGAAGGGTATTCTCTGTAGTGGATGCTGCCAGGTTAACTGCCCTTTTCTGAACAAGGACTGAGCAGATTTCAGGAGCATTTGGTACTACATGGAGTGATTCTCTAGATTACCTCAAGGACTTAATGATTCTATAAAAGAAACAACATTCTCTCAGGTAACTAGATACTGATGAGCTACTTACCATAATGGTCCCTGTCTATTTGCCAGACTGGCTGGGGCTGATGGGAGGTCCTACAACATCCAGGGAATGCATTTTTGCCAGCTTTGGACCTAAATGCAAATGCTAGTCTAAACTAGAGTAGAGCTGTTGAATCAATAAGAACTTGGTAAGTCAACTATTCTAGTAGGTATTAACATTCAGGCCTACATATGCCAGGTGCGCCCCTTCCTGGAGCTGGAACACCTAAAAACAGTGGTGCATGCGCTGGTAACTTCACGGCTTGACTTCTGCAATGTGCTGTACATAGGGCTACCCATGTGCTTAGTCCGGAAACTTCAATTAGTTCAGAATATGGCAGCCAATGGAAGACCTAAAACTGGAAGACCTAAAACTGACCATATAACACCAATTCTAAAGTCTCTCCATTGGCGGCCTATTAGTTTCGGGGCACAGTACAAGGTGTTGGTCATTACCTTTAAAGCCCTACATGGCTTGGGGCCAGCCTACCTGCAGGATCGCCTTCTTCCATACAATCCGCCCCGCACACTTAAGGTCCTTTGGGAGGAATTTACTGCAGCCAGTCAGAACTAGGTTGGCTGTGGTTACCCAGAGGACCTTCTCTTCTCTAGCTCCCAAGTTATGGAATGGCCTGCCGGAGGAGACCCGGCATATTACCAGTCTTGACTGCTTTAAAAGAGCAGTCAAGACTGATCTCTTCCAACAGGCCTTCCAAGAGTAGCATTTCCATCGCCTCCCATCAATTGTCTTGCTGTTCTTTCAGTAGTTGATTGATTGTTGTGTGTTTTAGGGGGTTGGTTTTAGGTGGATTGGTGGGTGGGGAGGATTGGGTATGTTTTTTAATGTTTTTATTTATTTTATGAATAAAAAAATAAAATTAAAAAATGTTTTTAATGTATTAATGTATTTAATGTTGTTCACTGCCTCGATCCATGTGGAGAGGTGGGATAGAAATAATAATAATAATAATAATAATAATAATAATAATAATAATAATAATAATAATAATAATAATTGGCTACAGCAACAGTGGGCAATTGCTAGAGGCTGAGGGCCTCTGATTAGTCTCCCATGGGACCTTGAAGGGTTGTACCATCTTCTGTTCCCCTGATACTTTTCAAAAAATGGGTTTTTTTTTAAAGCTGCCCACATAAAAGTATGGGGGAAATATTTTATCATGTTTTGGGGGCGTCCTTCAGCTTTTTTGAGCCTTTTTAAAACTAGAAAGTAAACTGGAAGTTGAGGCCTCTCCTGGGCTTAAAACAGCCTCCCCTCCCCCGTGTGTGTGTACTTAACCTGATTTTCTCTTTTTTGTGGGTGTGATGGGTGTTCTTTGGGGAGGGGTTGCAAAAACAACCTTGGAGGCCACATGCAGCTTGCAGTTTGCTCATTCCCAGGCCACAATCACTGGTGGCAATTCTTTAGGGTTTCTAACAGCATTTTTATCTCACCTATTATCTACTCTTTCTAGCTGGAAATGAGATAGAGGGACTGAACTCTGTAGCTAATTTAAACCCTGTTACCTCAAATAGTCAATGTAAAACAGTGCATTCATAACTTTTCTGTGGGATAATTGGTTTATTAGGCTCCTGTTGACACGTTGCAGTATCTTGGCGTTGTCTTATGTCTAAAGCTTCTTGATTTAATGCTAGCAGTTTTTAGTTGCCAAGTGTGGGGTTTCAGCCAAAAACAATGTTCCAGAATGTGTTTGTAGTCTCTGCAATCATTTCTGAAGCAGTGCCAGATTAGCCTAACAAATGTATGGGGAGGGGGAACAGAACTGCTGTTCTGTTTCCGATTTCCTCAGGGAAGGCAACACAAATTTTACAAGGATGCTGATAGTCTCTTTTTTTAAAAAAGAACAAAACTGGAAGACAACTTTATGAATCAGGCTTTTGGAGTCAATGCATCAAGTGCTCTAATTCTCAGAATAATTGCATCTTGTCATACAAGGGCTGTTTGAAAATTCAGCCTAGCTACAGTTCTAAGACCATTTCAATCAACAATACACATTTTGCAGCAAATATATTTGTGTTGTGATGAGGCTTTGTGTATAATCTGTGCACCTCGGGACCTTTTAGTCTGGGATGCATCCCATATGCCATACAAAGCAGGGATGAGAGACTTGCTAAAATCAAGCATGCTTTCTGACAAATGTGGTTCTTTCATACAGATTTAGAACATTCAAAGGCTGATGTCACTTATGAAAATGATCTTTAAGTTTTACCAAGTTGTCATTTTTTGGCATGGTAAATGAAAAGTTGTCAGGCATTTCTGGATAAAGTTGCCTTTTGCCTTGAAGAAACATTTATATCGCGGTGAATATTTTCCCAGGATATTATCTCAATATTTTATGACTGACTTTTTTTTAAATTTGCAACATCTCCTGGGACTGTCATGACTGTATCATGGACATCTAGCAACACAGCTTAAAATAATTACTTTTTTTGACAACAGCTCCTCCTGTCACAGTTATCAGGGCCACTGACCATGTTGGTTGGGGGATTCTGGGAGCAGTACTCCAAAAGTAGGTTTTCCAAGCTCTTTTCATGGGATTGTGCCACTGAGTGGATGATGAGTGATAGAATTCTGTTATACAACATCACTTTATGGATCTAATTAAATGTTTAGTATGTCATTTGTAGCTTAATCTGTTCTTTTTTTTCTTTACTCAAAAGTAAGAACAAATTAGATTACAGACATGAGGGCCAACCTGGATCATGGCCACAATAGGAACCAATGGTTAAATGCCTCCTACTCTTTGCTATGAGATCCCAGTCTCATTTGCCCCCCCCATACTTAGTTTTGATTTAGGAGAAAAGAAGAAGAGTAGCTCCATGCTCGATTTCACATGTAACAGGACGTTTATTTGTGTCTTTTAGAACAAGGACGAATGTTATGGCCCTTCAGATGTTTTTGGCCTATGACTCATATAAGCTTTAGCCAGCACAGCCAACAGTGTGGAATTACTGAAACTGATGTCGAAACATCTGGAGGGCCACAGATGGCCATGTCTATTTTATAGCAGGGCTGGAGAACCTCTAACCAGTCAGACAAATGAGGTTCACAGGTTTCCCCATCTAGCCTGAAGACTTTTTCTATTGTTGTATCTGATCAATGATTACACAGAAGAAGGTATTAATTTAAATTGTAAATACTGCCCACAGAACTGAGCTGTGTCCTGCAGACAGGAAAACTGTTGCATGGAACTGAGTTGCGCTTGTGGAAAGAAAGCTGCTGCATTTGGGCTTACTCCTGAGTTGCTGTACATTGAGCTGTGCTTTGTATAGTTGGTGGAAAAGTGGTCAGGCTAGTGAAAATTACATTGATTGATTGATTATATTTGTATGCCACCTGTTCTCCCAGAATGGGACCCAAGACAGCTTCCAAAAATAAGTTAAAAAACAATTAAAAACATTAAAAACATATAAAATTATAAAAACCTATAGCTATGTGCAATTTTAAAAACAGGTTAATAAATAAATGAGAAGCTCACCAGCTCACATGAAAGCCTGCTTAAAAAGAAGTGTTTTTGTCTGCTGGTGAAGTGAGTAGGGATGGGGCATGCCTAGCCTCTCATGGAGGAGCACTCCACAGGGTGGGAGCAGCCACTGAGAAGACTCTGGCCCTTTCCACACCAGGCAATTAGAACGGGGCAGTGCCTCCTCTCACGGAGGTCGTCTGCACCTTGGAGTGGACTAGCAGCAGACTACTTACCAGAGATCTGCACGTCAGTCTGCTCCAAAACGACCCTAAGTGGTCCTCCAGCGTGTTTTTGAAAGACCAGAAAAAACAGGTCTTTGTTTTCCTGGAACGCGCCATTGCGTTCCTGCTCCCTTGTGCAGATTTGCAGGCTCACACCAATGTGAGCCTGCGATCTGCAGAGGGTGGGCTTTAGGCGTGGCAAGCTTCACCGGTTGGTTGGGACCCATGACCAGCCGGAAGCCGCCATTTTGGAAGCTGGAAGTTGCCATTTTGGAAGCCAAAAGCTGCCGTTTTGGAAGCTGGAGCAGTGAGGATCTACAGACCTCACACTGCTCCTATTCGCCCTGGACCAAGGAGGAGGCCTGTAGAAGGGCTTCAGAGACAGTCCATGTTGCTTCGGACCCCAGAAGAAGCAATAGGTAACAGCACAGAGCGATTCCCTCACCTTGTGCGGAAAAGGCCTCTGTCCTGTGTGCTCACTAGGTGAGCCTGGGATGGTGGCGTAACAGAGAGAAGGCCTCCCGCACCAGATCTTAGAGCTATAACAGGTTTTTATAGGGAGATACTGTCTTTCATATAGACTGGACCTAAGCCGTATAGGACTTCACAGGTTATGAATTGTGCCCGGAAATGAACAGGTAGCCAATGAAGCTGTTTTAACAAGGAAGCTTTGTGTTCTTTGTAACTGGCCCCAGTCAGCATTTTGGCTGCCACCTTTTCAAGCCTACAGTAGTCCAACCAAGATGTAACCAAATCATGTGTCACTGTAGCCAGATCTGATGTCTCAAGGAACATGTGTAGCTGGTGTACAAGTTTTGTGGTTGTTCAGTTTGCTTTGACTTATCTGTTCTATTTTTGGTCCTACCTCATGCCATTTGCCCTAACTTACCTCTGGAATATGGCCCCCAGACACTTTCCAAATTAGAAATCAGACTCTGGGATGAACTTTCGGTAGGTTTATTGCTGCCCCAATGTGCCAAAGAATTGTGGCAATGTTCATAAAAGTCTTTAAAAAGGGAATTCATGTGTTAAAAAAAAACAGTGCACAAGATCAGTAAAGCTAAGCAATGATAAATAATGTTATTTGCAATGGAAGATACTCAACACATTTGGAGGCTTGAACAGAGACTCACAGGCAAAAAAAATTGGCAAATTCTAGTAATATATCTATTTATTCCACATTTTGCTAATCTATGCTTATCAGCTGCCTGAATATCATAAAGGCACAAGATCCTGTCTGATTTGGGAAGCCAAGTAAGGTCAGCCTTGATTAGTACTTGAATGGGAGACTGTTAATGAATACCAAGTGCTATAGGCTGTATTTCAGAGGAAGGAACTGGCAAAACCACCCCTAAGTGTTCCTTGCCTAAGAAAACCTTAAGCACCCTAAGCTGACAGGTGACTTGAAGGCATGTATACACATACAGGCAAATGGGAAGCTAATGGTGAGCAACTGCAAATTCTAACTTGATAGCATGTTTTATTTATGTACTTTCCCTATCCTTTTCATTTCCTCTAAAGCAGTGGTTCTCAACCTTCCTAATGCCATGACCCTTTAATACAGTTTCTCATGTTGTGGTGACCCCCAACCATTATCATAGTGTCAGAAGCTCAACCTGAGAAGGGCTTGAAGCAAAGTCTTAGGCGACCCCTGTGAAAGGGTCGTGCGACCCCCAAAGGGGTCCCGACCCCCAGGTTGAGAACCACTGCTCTAAAGAGAGTTTAATCCTAGCTTTGTTTCACCCCTACTCACATTCTTCCCCTTCAAGAGGGAAGGGAGATACATCTAAATCTTCTGTCAAATACTTCACTCACCCCCTATAGTGTCTGCCAAGAGTCTGTCAATCTATGGAAAGGAGCAGCTGGGCTCTTTTTCTGGGGAAAGGGTAGGATTTGGGGCATTGATATTGACACCCTATATAATTCCAATATTAGCAGGAGAGTGTGAAAGGGAAAAGAGCAGGTGGTGAGGTATCAGGTGTCCAAGGCGATTCACAGAAGCATTAGCACAGCATGAGCTCCTCTAAATGTCTGGAAGAGTTTAAAGGGGATATGCAAATTGGGTGAAGACTTGAGGAGGCAATGCTTAGGTGAAAGTCAATATCCATTCCACAGTTCCTTGTCAAACAATGTATGTATAATTCATAGAATAGAATTCTGAACACTACAGTTTCTACTTGTGTGAATCAGCAATGTTTGTTAGCCCTTGACACCACCAGCACTTTGATTTATGACAGATGCACTGGATATTCTAAAGCGATTGACCCTTGCCTTAACCTCCATGTGAACTGTGAACATAAACAGGTTTTGCTCTTCAAGGACAAAAATTTGAAGTGGTGTTACCAGACAGCCCTGAAATATTATCCTACCGTGTACAGAAAGACTAAATAAAGTTGATTTAAATTATGATTAAAAAGAAATTGTGACAGCTAAGTAGATACTTTTTTTCATTCCTTGAAATATTAAAAGATTGGGGATTGAAGGATTACATTTTTGTAACTAAGGGCCTTTCTGCATTACACTGTTATAGTGCTATTATTCCACTTTCAACATCATATGCAATCCCGGGTTTGCAGTTTAGGGAGGGGAATTAGACTTTTCAGCCAGAGAGCTCTTTGGCCCCAGTAAACTACAAATCCCAGAATTCTTCAGGAGTTTGAAAATGGAATAATAGCACTGTAACAGTGTAGTGTGGAAACGCCCTGAGTTATCTCATAAAAAAGATGTTTGCCATCTCATATAGATTACCAGCTCATGATAATGTCTACTTTTTCTGGTGGTTGAAAGTATTTTGAAGAAGGGTCTGGAGTACCATTAAGTCGCAACAAAAATATCTTCTACTCCTAACTCCTGTAATATTACAGCAACTACACATGACTAACTAGGATCAGTGTTATAAGTAAGTGAGCTGTGCAATTCCTTATCTTGCTGGAGCAAGTTTGGAGAATCTCCAGATCCAATTTAAAGAGGAGGCACAGTTTCTATGTATACTGTCTTTAGTCCCTTCGCTTATAAGCAGGACCATAGGCAGAATTAGTATGTAGCAGTTTTCAACCACATAATCTAAAGAAGAGCATGAAGCAAGTATATGAAGGGACTCTGTCTAAGCTTAAATACATATTTCCTGACGTAAACTGTTTTTCCTCCCACAGTCATAAGATTCCCTCAGAGATATGTACCTCAGCAATGAGATTTGCAAATTATCCCATGTTTCCATTCCAGTGAACAAACACAAAACCAAGCACACTAAATGTGAAATGCAATTGTAAAATATGGAGGTGAGGTAAAGCCTAAAAACTATGACAAACAAACATCTTTTATCACATGAGGGAACGGTTTGACCCTCACTTGATTGGGGAACCTGGTCAGATATCCTTGGGCCTGTACCTTCTTTTGCTTTCAAAGCCTGGGATCTCCCTGAGGAGGTCAGGGATTTGACAATTATCCAAAACCTGTAACACCAAACATTGAAAGGTTTTGCACACTGTTCTCCAGGAATTGGTCAAATTTCAAGGAAGAATTGGGAGTGCACCAACTTTCACTGATAACAAGGCTGAATTCTGTTATAGATGTATCAGATTGGTTACTATCCTGACAGCATTATATGTCTGACAATAAGAATGCCACTATTACAGTGACATTGGTTGTCACTGTGTGACTGACGTTTATTGTCACTGTATGAATGATTGTCACAGCTATAGTGCATATATGGCAGAAACAGAGCTAATGACATATTTAATGGCATGTCCGCCTCCATAGTCCAAGACAATTATATAGAGGATACACTCGAAATCTGCCTATTTAATCTACAATGAGATCTTTTCTTCTTGCCAATAGGTGTCAGACTTTGGTTAGTCTTCTTCTTTACTGTGTTTTTGTCCAACATTCATACAGACGTGAACATTATATTAAAAGTTCATCATCCAATTTGATACTCAAAGGCACAATGCTACTTCATACAAAAGTCAGCCTGCTATTAGCTGAAGGAGAAGAAATGTAGGCTTTCCAGTTATTGTGAATATATGAATCAGTAATGCCACATGTAAGCAATTGCCATTCTGCAACTGCAGCATCCATCAAACAAGCTGATAACATCTTCAAAGTATCAGTCATTGAAATGTTGCTGCTATAATAATACGTTGCCAAAGATCAGTGTCTTTTAGCTTTCCCTTAACATTTACCTCCCATCTTTTCCCTTGACATTTATTTAGCATCTGGCATTGCTATCCTATTCCAGAGTTCTATTTCACTGATATTATCTTTTAAAATGTTCTCAGTATTTTTCATGGTGAACAGTCACTCTATTTGTTCATAGGGTAGAAGAAACCTGCCAGCTAGTTGTTTATAGTGCTCAGTGTAATGATTCCCTTTTTGGCTAGGGGCTGAGTATAGAAATGCTATTACTTTGTTTAGATGTTTGCAAATGAAATTATCTACTGTAAGAGTGTTTTGGTTTTCCTTTAGGAAGCAATGATTGATTTACTTTATGCTGCAGATTTTTCCCCCTGAAAAGACAACCTATAAGAAATAGAACAGTCGGAGTTACTAGTTACATCAAAATATTGTTGATTAGTAACTCTTCCACTGGAGTGACATTTTTGTCTTTCCTGATTTTGAAGGAAGGGGCATTAAGAATAAATGTAATTTAAGGATAGGGAATAAAAAGGCTAAAGTACATTTAGATCTAAAGTATCTGGACTGGGCTGAAGACCAATTTATGCAAAGTTATTGTGCACACTTACTTAAATATGTTAGACATCACATAATGCAGAATTTCCTGTCTGATGGATGGCAGTCTACTCTTGTCCATCAGTGTCTTTGCTTCTAGGCTACATCTGACATTTTTGGACAAGGCAATAATTTACCTATATAAAAATTTGTCTGGGCAGCGTTTGGGACCAGCTCAAATATTACAGACATAAGTGGAAGGTGCCAAAAATTGTTTCCATGAACTGATGCTCCATATAACGATTTCATTTCCAAGTTGCTTTACACCTAGTTTGATTTAATTTCATAAACTCCATGCCACCAATGCAATGCTACAGACATAGATTAGTGAGGAATGTAGCTTATAGAACTATAGACTCTGCCTAGTGTGTAGCTATATAGAATTGGAGTGATTCCTCCCTCACCTAAAATGTAGTTGCCAGTACCTACCTGTTCAGTAGGACTGTCCAAGGTTTTTAGGGGACATTGTGCATTTGTTAAAAACTTTCTCCTTGATACATCTGTACATAATTTCTTCTTTTTCTTTAAACATGGCAGCAAGTAACAGATTTCTTCTTAATTGACCAGTTCCTATTCTACAGAGACAGAGCTGAAATGACTGCTTTTTTCATCTTTACTTTCTATTATGAATGCTGCAGTGGTGGAGCTTGGAGTGTGTGGAAGGGGGTGGGGCTACAGCACAGGGGCATGGCCGCAGTGCATGGGGGCATGGCTGAGGTGTGTGGCCATGGTGCATGGGGGTGTGGCTATGGGTTTGGCTGCCCTCAAAACATTGCCGCCTGGGGCGAATCACCCTCATTGCGCCCACATCCCTACGCCACTGGAATGCTGTAGTTAGAGTTAGAAACACATCCCTCCTTTCCTCCCTGTTGATTTTTTTCCCTGTCCTTGTTCTGTTCTTTCTTTTCTACTCCATTCTTTTTCTTTCTTGCTGTTCTTTCTCTCAGCTGTGGCACTTGTTTAGTTTTTCACTCTTTTCAAACTGTACTCCACTTTTACAAGGCATCCGGACCTTGTGTGGGTTTGCCTCTTCAACTGTTTAAAGACTATGGGAGCTCTTCAGAGAATTGTAATGTGTGGAACCCTTTAATGTCCTTGGGAGAAATGAATATCTCAGGCATATTCGTTGCTTCTACTTTCCTGGTTGGGGAAGGTTAGGAAAGTCTTCTGCCTAGTGACTGAATGTATATACAGATTTTAGTTAAGTAAAATTAGTTAATCCATATAAAACCCAAATCAAAACAATGCCTCAACATTGGTAAGGGCCCAATTATGAATAAACTGTACAACCCAGCAGGAGATAAATATTCAACCTATTCTATGACAACTTTATTACAGTCATAGATCAACCTCTGCAATTAGAAAATGAGTATATCATGAGTAGATACACATTTCAAATCTAGGAAAATTCCAGTACACATGCAAACAATGACAAAAACATGACTGTCTTTAGCAGGGAACCTAAGGGGGCTTGCTAATTCTGATGTGTACCCTACAAAGAAATAAAACATAATGTAAAGGAATAGAAGGGACTGAAAATTACAAGCTTCATTCATATTTATCTGGTGCAGATTCTGACACATTTATTGATTTGGATCAAGATGTAGAAATGTGTAGTGTAAACCCACTGAAGCACTGGGATATATATCTTCACAACTAATTTATTACCATTATTTTTAGTGGTTCTTCACTAAACATGACTAAGTCTAGGTATAAACCAATGTATCTGACAGACAACATTATTTTAGAAAGGTGAGGTGAGGGTGGGGCCAATAATTCAAATGATCCTAGATCTCTGCTTTTCGTCATGCCATGAAATGTGCTTAAACCACAAACAAACAACCTTATCAGTGAATCCCCTTTCAATGACAAAAGGTAGGGAGAAAAAAAATAAAAATAAAGAAGCAGATTTGAAAACACATCCATTAATCAAACTGCTCTTTCCATTCAGGGACATGGCGTCCTTTTCTCTTTACTGAAACTTTAACTGCCAGAGAACTAGGAAGTGATGGTGTCTTTGGAATGTTGCACAGGCAATATTTTAAAGTAAAATTATTAAGATAAGAAAAAATATAGGTCATTTGTCAAATAAAGATGACAATTTTGATTAAAAAATCAGGACAGCAATAATGGTGGCCAGGTAGTTTGACTGTCAAACACAGTGACGGTATAAAATGAAGTTTGCACAAAGCTTACATTATGACTGATTCAGGGCTGGATAACAAAGTGCTTAAGATGGGTAGAAGGGGAAAAGGAGAGGTGGCAAAATAAACTGCCGAGGTAAAAATGATAAGGTTGGTGTACTTGTTAAAAAATAAAATGTTACCAGAGATGCAAAAACCCACCTGTCTTCTACAGCAAATAAAATGTACAGGACTTCCTTTATTAAATCTACCACTGAACTGCCATAATTTCCTCTGTGTCATGTACCTCAGAGATTTGTTGTTAGCATTTCAGAAGAAAAAAAATTAACTAAAAACTCGATTTGATTCAGTGCAGTATTGAAACCAGACAGAATCTGTTAAATATAGCCGGAAAAGAAAGAACCCAGAGGAACTCTCCTTTACACATTATAATCAGAACACCATATATTCTGAGGCATGACAAATCCAAGTTTGTTCTCTCTTGTGTTAGTTCATTCTTTCATATTTCTTTGTCAAATACTATTTCCAAGGGATTATAAAATACAAGAGAGGTACTTTTGTGCTATACAATTAAGTAAATTGGGAAGAAATGAATGGCCCTCTAGCCACACTATAGATCTTTATGACTAATAGCACACCTACAAGGAAGCTTCCTATGTATTCAGTTGGGTGCACTAACAGTTTTGATAGTGTGGGAAGTAAACTAAGCAATTGATACCTGGGACAGTAGACAGTATTTGCTTTATATTGAAATCTAGCCATGCAAGCCACATTGCTTTTTTGGTTGGCTTTGAAGTGTTATCTATCTTAGGAGTGAAAGATTAGAGTGTGATGGGAAGTCCAGCATGACTGGAAACTACCAGCACATATGCACTGCACATACGATGGACTTCTTTCAAAGCCACCACACTTCTTTCAGCCAAGTGCTTGTATTTCACATGTGTTTCCTTGTTTTTGTGGGGCATGAAAGCATTGTAAATGTTTCTGTAATGTATACATCTATATAAAGCATAGCATTCGTATGTCTGTTGACACTACTTCCTGACCATTTCTTGTTGAGAGCAGAAGCACAAAAAGAGCAAGGGGAGCATTAACATCTAAAATTCAGGCTGTGTATGACCTTCATGGGACATACATAGCTAAATGCAATTTCTTCTAGAAGCAAGAAAGGAAAATGGAAACAGGCTGCCTTGCTTTTGGAACATCTATGATTTTAGCAGTCTTCTCCAGCATTGACAACCAGTTCTTGCAAAGTATTCCAGGCTGTTTTGCAAGAACTGAGCTAACAAGCCAGAGCCAGATCAATGGATGTAATTATTCCATTTTCTCCTGTTTTGGTAAGACCTCACCTGGACTTTTGTATTCAGTTTGGAGCACCAAAGTTTAAGAAGGACATCAACAAAGTGGAACATTTCCAAATAAGGGCAACACAGATGGTAAAGGATGTGGCAACCAAGCCTCATGAAGAATAACTGAGGGAGTTGGGTATGCTTATCCTAGAGAAGAGAAGACTGATTGGTGATGTGATCACCATTTTTAAATTCCTGAACAGCTATCACATAGAAGATGGAGTAACTGTTTTCAGCTGCTATAGAGGATAAAGAACCAAGATGACGAACTCAAATTACAAGAAAAGAACTCTGACTAAACATTAGGAAGACCTTCCTGATGATAAGAATTATTTGACAGTAAAACAGACTGACTCAAAAGGTGGTGGAATCTCTCTTAGAGGTTTTAAGCAGAAGTTGAATGGTTACATTTCTGTTATGCTTTAACTGTTCATTCCTGCAGTGAAAGGGGGTTTGAATGAGATGGCCCTTAAGGTCCCTTACAGCTCTATAATTCTATAACTGACTCTCTCTGAACACAAGTGTTACTCATGTGTACTGTCTTGTGACACTCAAAGACTGCATGTGCAGCATCAGTTGAACTTAAAAGATACATAAAAACCACTTTCTCCCATATAAGCCTGACTTGGCTTTATGATTCTTCCATGTTGTTTATGTAAGGGGAAAGAGAGGTGAACGATAACCAGCAGAGTCACATCCTGGATAAGCATTGGACTACAGTGCAGTTGTTAGAAATGGTGAGATATATAATGAGATGTACAATGAAGAGAAGATTCTGTTTCCTATGCAGACATATATGCAAGGAAACAGTGTTGTATAATGGTTAGGCTTCTGACTGGGGCCTTTTCTGCGCCACCCTCCCAACCTGCCATGGAATGGGAGAAGGACAGGACTATGATGATGGTTCTGCATGATGTCTTTGCAGTCCTTCTCCTGTCCCTAGGTGGCACAATTATAAATCATTGATGGGTTTTCCTTGTCAATGACCTGTGATTGCATTGCCATCCTGTACTTACCTGGTGTGTGGAGGGTCCAGAACCGCAATGGCTGTGCTTCCTACCGCAGCACAGCCTGGTAAAGTACCTGGCTGTGCTGCGGCAGGAAGAGGCAGGGCCATTGCACTTCCTGGGTCATAGAGGCAGCTGGTGCAGAGGGGAGTGCTCCCTTCTGACAGAGCCACTGCTGGGATCCCCACAAGACACTGCTGGGATAAGGTAGGGTGCAAAAAGAGCCTATGACCACAAAACCTAGATTCAGCTCCCCACTCAACCATGAAGTTTAATGTGTCACTGATCCTCAGTGACACCTATCTCACATAGTTGTGAAACTAAAATGAGGCAGGGTATACCATGTACCTGCCCTGACTTCCTTGAAGGAAAGAAAGGCTTTAAAACCTAGTGAGTGGATAAGTAAGTTACCCACAGTGTTTCCATGCACAGCCTGCCAGCCGGTGAGCACTGTATTGGTTATGAACTATTAGTCAAGATGTCAGACTTTCATATTAACATTACATAATTTTTGCAATCTAGCAGTTGGCTTGGGAAGCTAAAATACTTGACAGCTTATGAAGGGGTATCATGTCTTACCAGGTCTTTTGAGAGATGGGAAAACATGGATCTTATTACAGAAGAGGCGCTGACAACTAGTCCACTGACATCTATTTAATGGGTTTCTTTCTGTGGTTGAGCCTTAAATACCTTTGCTGCTGTTAAAAGAGAAAGAGAGAAGAAGGGAGTGGGAGATGGAAAAAGGCCTTTTCCTAGCATCCGTTCACGCTGCACAAATATAAAGCTATTATTCTACTTTGACTGCCATGGTTCCATTTTATGGAATCCAGGAGTTTGTAGTTTGGTGAGGCACCAAAGCTCTTTGGCTGAGTATTTTAAATTCCTCTTCCCAAATTGCAGATCCCAGGATTCCACAGGATGGAACCTTAAAAATTAAAGTGGAATAATGTATTGCATAGTGTGCATAAGCCTCCAATGCGTGAAATCTAGAACTGAGAGATGCATAATGCTGGATAAAGAGTATTATGATTAGCATAGCCAATTTTTCAACACAGGCTAAAATCCAGCAAATATTGGCAACTTCTGTTTTTCTCAAAGAAGCCTTTTGCAGGAAATAAATGGGAATCCTATGACAGTTATGCTGAGTGGAATGAAACAACGGGGCACAGTAAAGCGCATTTTGGATATGTTCAAATATCTGTGAAGTGAAATTAATGGGGCTTAGTGATTGAACACTTATAATCAAAAGAAAATGTTTAGAAGTTTTTTTCCCCACCCCCTTATAATTTCCCAGCTTGTTTACTTTTATTGTGCCTTTTCTAGGAAAAAGAATTAATTTGATTTCTTGGCTTTCAGGTATCTTTTGTGCTCCAGAAAAACTGTTAGATTAAAAGCAGAATGTTATTCTGTGGCAGACTCTTAAAAGAACTAGAGACATTAACATTCTGATCCTTAATCTGTTTCTTGATAGTAAGCCCAATTGATTTTAATATAATGAGTGTGATCTAGGGAAAGTTAGGTTCTTTTATGTCCCATTGATTTCCATGGGGAAGAGTGCACATTTAATTAACTCATGCAAGTGAGCAGTGATCATTTTCTACCCTCTGGGCCATGCAAGACTTAAATGTGTTTGCCTGCCTGAGCATCTTCCTCAAATACTTCCAGTTCAAGGCTATGCTTGCTTTTCTGTGTAAATCAGTAAACTCAATCCAGATAAATGTGTATAACCTTGCTGCTGCAGACTTCTTGTTGTTATGTGCCTTCAAGTTGTTTCTGACTTATGATGACCCTGAGGCAATCCTATCATGGGGTTTTCTGGGGCAGAGTGTATGTGATGTGGTCACTCAGTGAGTTTCCATGGCTGAGTGGGGAATCGAACCCTGGTCTCCAGGGCCATAGGCCAAAATCAAACCACCACACCATGGTGGTACTCTATGTAGTCTTGGGGTAAATGCCATTGAATTTGATAGGGCTTACTTCTGACTGTATATGCATAATATTATGTTGCTAGAATTTTCAATATAAGAAAGAAAAATGGGAGGAGGAAGAGGGTTGTAGCACTTCTAAGATAAACAGATTTCTTTAGGATGAGCTTTCATGGAATCTTTGTGAAATGGAGAGAGAGACATTCACAAAGATCCTTAATCAGCCATGTACACTCCTGAAGTATATACGCACAGTTACATAGTCATGGAGGTGGGATCAGAGAGAAAAGAAGTACAGAAAATGATATTTGTCTTATTAATCCTTGCCATAAACCTTCAAAGGGTTCCAGATTCATCTATGTAACCATGCTTCATCATCACTGTTGAGAACCAGACGATTACTATTATGCAAGATCAAATGATGGTTGATGGTTTCCCATGCTCTCCTGCACTACAGATGTTTTTAACAGCATCAGTGAGAACATATATGGGAATCATGATGACTGTACAGCTAAATGATGGGAAAAAGAGGAAAGGAAAAATGAAAAGAGTAGAAGGACAAATCAAAGGGTTGGCTCAGTATAGACATCTTGCTCAGTATAGACATCTTGCCAGCTATAAACCACACAAGATTGCTGTTAATAGCTTCTGACATGTTAAGGGGATACATTCTGCTTTGTTAAAAGGAAAGTCTTTTTTGAAGAAGAAGTTTGCTTGTGGCACTACATAGAACTGTAGTAAGAAAAAGCTCCATAATATATATCATGTGCTAAAAAGCCCTTGTTCCTGTTCATACCTTCGTTAACAGTCTGGAATTTGTGAATGTATTCCAATTTCAGTTTTTCAGATCTTCCCCTGAAATTCCTTAATTCCACACCAGTCACTTTGAGATCAGTCACAGAGGGACCCGGAAAACTTTTGACACTGGGCTTTGTTTGTTGCCATTTGTGCATCCAGTGCCAAAAATGATGGGCTCTGTTTGACCAAATTAAAACAGATAGCTTTTTTTTTTGTTAGTTTTTGGAACTGAAAAAGGCCACAACTTTATTGGTCACATGCAAAGAGGCTTGGTCCAGGATGGGATGGGATCCGCTCCTCAGCTGATCTGTGCGGACAAAAGTGGAGACCACTTTTACCCACTCCACTTGATGGGTAGACTTGGAATGACAGATGTGGGAATCCAAATGGGCAGAAGCCACTGTATGTTTAGCCTGCCATTTAGGGGTGGGTCAGAGCCAAGCAACCCTGAGCTGGCGGTAACCCTGGTTGCATTTACCACAAGGTCCCATAAAAGTCTCCCCCCAAAGTGGGTATAATGGGCCCATAAGACCCTGCTTCCACAAGCTGGATCTGGTCTCTTGCCAGGAGTACCAAAGCTGTGATGTATCCAGATTAAAATTTGAAATACACTCAACACAAGAGTATCTCCCCTTGAAAAATGTAGCCACATGAGACCTAGTTTGAGTGCTTCAGTGCTGACTCACCTTTGGTACATTGGGAGCATCTGTATATTTTTCAGGACTAGACTGGAACAAAGCCTTTGGTCCACCTATGGAGCCCCACTCTCACCAACCATCAGCTTGATTCCCATTGGCTGCCTTCCCATTGGCTTGCTTTCCAAAGCTCACAAATTCCACAGGCTTCTAGAAGGGAAAGGCCAGAATGCTGCAAGAAGACAATGCCTGGCCAGCACTCTACCCCCTTTGCTATGGACTACAAAGAAGCCCCTAAGTGAGGTGGGGAGTTTTTATTTCTGATGTCAGATTTGTATCGATTTTGTGTCTTGCACTGAGATCGTCCTGTTTGCTCCATGTAGATTAGAAAGTTTATGAGCAGTATTTATAATATAGTAGTGTTACCCTGTTTACTGGGGGTCCCGGGAGGGACACCTATATGCGCTCTCAATTAACTAAGTTTGGGGAAATTAGCCAAGAGCACAAGCTAGCGATGCGAGAGGCAGGGCAACACAGTGGAATCTTTTACCCAATGTCTACGGGATCAGGCCAAGCCAAGGAGCATACCAAGTTATAAGAATAATTGTGATATTTATTAAATACAGACAGTGTATGCAACACACTCACACAGATAACTATAGAAAATAAAGGTTGGAGTGGGACAGAGGGAATTTTCAGAGGGATTGTTGAATTGGGTGATACGACACCTGTTCTGAAGCCTGGATAGATCACTGCGAAGGTCCGAAGTTGTGCAGTCTCAGCCAATATGACTGAGGGGAAGGCTCACCAAGCAGAGCGGCGGCAAGACGGGATGGAACTCAAGAGTGATCCGAGGAAGGTCTTGGAATCAGGGGTTTTTATAGGGAGAAATGTAACCACAGGCTGTTCCGTACTCGGGGAAAACAATGAGTTTCGTGCACGAGACAAAGCTTTGGAACGGTCAAAATTTAACATGATTGAGTTAGGTCCAAATTGACAATGGAGTAGCCAGTATGCAGATGCACATTCCTTGATATTTGAGTATCCAGCTTGTCAAGTTGCCTGCTCGGGGCAGGGAGTTCTTTGTACTCAACGTGCATACATAATGAGAGTGTTTGTAGAGAGGTCTCCTAAAGCGGTGATCTGGCTATTTCTGGCCTGCCTGTATTGTTTTGGGATAGTGCAGCGTTTAGTGGCCGAGCCTAGTTCTGTGCTTGTCTGGGGGCCTCACAAACACGCGGAGAGGGGTGGTGGAAGAGAGCCAAATTATTGATATCAAAATGATATCTATTGGGACTTTCGCACGCAGTTTCTGTAGCGCGAGGGCCCCTTAAGCGTCGTGTGAATGGGAGCGTCGGTCCGTACGATGCACTCCCATTCACGTGACGCTCACGAGCGTAAAGTGGGATGCACATGCATTTTATTATTTTCGGCTGGGAGCCGAAAATACTGTGCAGTTGCACAATGCTCCCGGGGCCCTTGTGCACTTACCTGTGTGCGGTGTGTCGGACGAGCAGGCCGGTCGCACTTCCTCCCCCAGCGCAGCCTACAGCTCCCAGGCTGCGCTGCGGAAGGAAGGGGCGGGGCGTTCGTGCGACGCTCACGCGACCGGCAAACAGCTGCAGGAGGCAGAAGGGCTGCCGTGAGCGGCTTGCGCAAATGGCTGCTCGCGCGAGCGCCGCCTCCCACCGCTGCGATGAAGGTAAGGTGCGAAAAGGGCCTATGTCACCTTAAGTGCGGCCCAGCCATGGCAGTAACAGTAGCCATTTTCTGTACCTCATGTGACTCTGTTCCCAGAACCACAACACTGTAACTGCGTGTATGTGTGTGTGTGTGTGTGTGTATGAAGCTTGTACATTGTACTTACTCAACCATGCATTTGAGCAGGTAGTTTGCAATCTACAGAAGCTCTTGCTAAAATAAAACTGTGAGAGTTCTAGCCTTAGGCCCTTTCCGCAGCTTACCTTTTTGCGGAGCTGGGGTGTGGGGATCGTGCGAGCAGCCTCCTGCGAGAAGTTCTCATGTCCCCACTGCTTCAGCTCCAGGTAGTGCGAGAGGCCTGCCTCTTCCTTCTGAAGCACAGCCTGGAAGTTTCCTAGGCTGCGCTGGGGCAGGAAGCGCAGGTGCTGCTTCTCCAGACACTCTGCATGCACGGCAAGTGAGTGCAGGGCCCTGGAACAATGCACGATTGCACACCATTTTCGGCTAAAAGCCAAAAATGAAAAAGTGCACGAGTGGTGCCTGTCCTGCCCTAGAGTGTCACACGATTGTGAATGCTTCATACAGATCGCTCCTCACAATCGCGCAACGCTCCAGGCGCCCTTTCGCATGGCAAATGCTGTGCGAAAAGGGCCTTAGTGACGTGTGCTTTTCTAGTTTTGTTCTGAAGAAAGGAGCAGTTTTGAGTCTTAGGTAATTTGTGAATATTAGAACAGTGCTCTCTATCAAAAAGGATACAACAACTGCAACTTTAATACTGCTTGTTTGGAAGAAGATTGTTATAGAGTAGGTGCTAGTTCAAAATCACCCAGAGAACAATTTTAATTTTATAGTCCTTCTATCATTTTAACAGCCACTTAAGAGTGTGTTCTTTGTATCCACTCTGGTAGTGAAAAACACTGATTTTAAATGAGGGGAAAAAACAAAAAACAAACAAAAAACCTCAACAACAGTCAAGCTTGTAATTTTCCTCATATCTCTTTTGCGTTTGGATAGTTAATGATGAATGCAGCCATATTCTGTAATCTAAGAAAAAGCTTTGATTTTCAAGAACAGATTTCCAGATAAAAGCATCCAGTGCAGTGAAATGAATAACGTACATTATCAGAATCAAATGGTGTTATAAGGCCATACTTTCAAATTTTACTGTGCAAAGCTAGTTATTAGGTCCAGTTTCTAGTTCCTTGTTCACATAAAAA
This sequence comes from Ctenosaura bakeri, assembly GCA_948474755.1. Lineage (NCBI taxonomy): Eukaryota > Metazoa > Chordata > Lepidosauria > Squamata > Iguanidae > Ctenosaura > Ctenosaura bakeri. The sequence continues at coordinate 454,765 of CAOLHI010000887.1, forward strand.
TCCTTGGTGTTGTCTCATAATCAAAGTTAATGATTTTTGATGGCTCAAAGCTTATTGTCTGCTATACACTGCTAATCCATTATTTATTGTTATCAGTGATCCGGAATCACTACATGCCAAAAAGCACTGTGAGAAAACAACAATTGAGTGAACAGTTTTATGCCTCAAAGGAGGGGCTCTTCCATTCACAGAATGTATGTCATGGATAAACTAAAGCTTATTTTGGGCTGTAAGGACAGTTAAACTTCATCTTCTTATAAAGTTTTCTTATTCAGGTCTGCTTCAGACTTTCACGAGAATAAAGAACTGGTAACAGAACTAATAACCAACTTCTGCCTTATCTTGAAGGTGGGATGACCTTCAAGGAATCACACACACACACACACACACACACACCCTTGTCTCTTTCAGATAGTTTGGCAGGTTTTTAAAGAACTAAACAAAACCCTGCAACACTGATTTGACAGAGATGACAGTGGTACACACACACACACACATCTGTGAACACCATAGTAAAAATGCTTCCCATGCTACCACCAACTGTTTGAAAATGTCTGTAGTCTGACTAATCTTAGGAATCATGACAGTGACCCAATATCATAGTATAAGGGAATAGGAACAGTAATACTTGTGATACTTTTTTTGTATTATTCTTCCAATTACAGAGGCACAAATAAACTGTGTTCCCAATTTCATCCCATGTTCTTAAGTGACAGTCCAGGTGGCAGTTTTTGAGCTGGTCTCTGAATACCCTTTTTAGCTATCCCTGTGGAACAATTAGCAAATGGCCATAGCCCTATTCCAAAGGGGGAAAGGTCAGGAAAAATATGGCAGGGTCTATTGCTTTGCCTTTTAATAGAGGTTTGCTATATAAACATCAGCTGGTGAAACTTCCTGTAGTTTGGAGCTACATGCATGCATGTAATAACAGGAAGCTTAGACAGGAGGAACAGAAATGGGCACAACAGCTCATTCCATTTCTGTTTTCAGCCCTGTCTTCACGTAGAGAACAACTGACCAAGAGAAAGAACTTTTTATGTATGTATGAGAGCCACCTATAAACCAGATATTTCAGGGTTCTAATTCATGTAGAAAGTCTCTTCAAACACAGGAGGCTCTCCCTAAAGTACTTACACAGAGGACAAAGGAAACAGGGATTGAGGACCAATAGATAACATCTTTGTGCCTACTCTCCGACTGTACACCACTATGTAGGCCCTACACAGAAGTATGTAAGAGCTGAGGGTGTCTGGGAGGAGAGGTCAGACAGCTGGCCCCCAAATTTGGCAGAAAAACATTGCTGCCCTCCCCCCCGGCAGATATTCTGTGTGTGCAGGAGGATATTAGAAGTGATAGGCTCTTGACCAGTCTTCATGAACCTCTTGGGTGTTGCCTACTGTTAAAGGACCATAAGTTAGGCCATTTCCGCACGAGACTGTTATAGCACTATGATTCCACTTTCAACATCCTATGGAATCCTGGGGTTTGCAGATTTGGGAGGGGCTGGCTGGCCCCTCCCAAAACTACAAACCCCAGGATTCCATAGGATGTCGAAAGTGGAATCATAGCGCTATAACAGTCTCATGCAGAAATGGCCTTAGTTTGCATTTCTCAGGGACAGTGGAGAATACTATCCAATCAACAGTGTTGAAGCTTGAATTACTTTTCTAATAATGCATATGGAAGTGTGGAGGTGTCTTATCCTTCACATAAGGCGGGAGAATGATTTATAAGCAAGAAGGAAATGTCAAGTGGTGTTTGCTTTTGTCAAAGGTAAGCATGCTCTGGAGGGCCACAGTGCACACTCAAAGCCACCATTCTGTGTGGTTGGGAGGGATGTTGCATCATTTCTGATGGTCTTCTGAGATTTTTTTTTTCTTTTGAGGGGAGATCTTGATGACCTTGATATTTTGTTGTTGAAACAGCATATTTAAGAAATTTTAAGGGATGTAAGGGACTCCGGGCCATAAAGTGGAGTTCAGTTGTGCGCTAGAGAGGGTCAATGGGGGGGTGGGGAGGTAAGAAAGGCTTCACTGAATCTTTTCCAGGGCTGTGCATGGCCCCTGGGGTTCACAATTCCTACTCCTAAGCCTCCGAGTTTACATAATGGTAACTAATAACTTGGGTTCCACTACAGAAAAGTGCAGAAACAAAATTGTTTTAGGAGCCTGGAAATAATCACAGATTGGCACAGTTGTGGCTGTCACTTTTTGCCTTATGCAGCAGGAACTGCTAACTGGGAGGGGAGGCCATCAGCATTGCTTCAAGAGGCATATAATATTGCTGTTTCAGCTCTGATAAAATGGCGGATTTCCAAAACAGAAGAAATCCCCTGAGGGAAAATGTGTATCCCATGTGAGGAATGAGAAACAGCAATACTTTTGTTGTGGGGTACACAGGAAAGAGTTGTGATAAATACAACTTTGTTTCTATAAAAGTGGCATGAAGCCATATATGAAGGTGTAACATTCACTGATGCACTTCAAGTACCATAATTAAATGTATGCTTTCCTTACATAATTCTCTCTAAAATAATATGTTTCATTACAGCTAAGTAACTTGAAACAAGTGACATTTGTAGATGTATCAGCAAACAAATTCCCCTCAATTCCAATATGTGTGCTCCGGATGTCAAGTTTGCAGTGGCTGGATTTGAGCAACAATAACCTCAGAGATCTCCCACAAGACATAGACAGGTAGTTCTCTTTATTGTCTTTTCAATGGCATTTGGTTTTAGCAAACAATGACGGACTACATTGTCTACATTTGGAAGTGGATGAGTATGAAGTGGGAATGTAAAACTGCCTTGTATCCCATATTGAAAGAAAAGCAGAATATGAAACAAAGAAATAAATTCTTTGTTTATTTAGTTCTCAAAAGAAAGAATGAAGAATTTCAGAATGTTTTCTCCCCACTGATTGAATTTACACAAGTTTGTCCAAAATTTTGAGCAAAAAACCCTGTGTTTTTGTGCATAAAGTATTTTATTTTTGTACAAAAATATTGTACAATCCCCACCAAAAATGAGAGGAAAACTAGATAAAAAAGTGATGATCTTTACATTCTTTCTGAAAGATGGATTCTCCCCCCCAGTTTATATTTTTTCCTGGAGTCTTTCTTTACCTGGGCCTTTTCTGCACTAGTCTGTTATAGCGCTATTATTCCACTTTCAACATCCTATGGAATCCTGGGGTTTGCACTTTCGGCCCCTCCCGATACAGCAAACCCTAGGATTCCATAGGATGTTGAAAGTGGAATAACAGCACTATAACAGACTAGTGCGGAAATAGCTCTAGTTTTCCTCATAAATTTGCTCCCTCCTCATGAGGGCTAAAAGGACATCTCTATTTGCAGCAATGCTGTTGGTGAAAGGGGGAAAGAAAAGTTAGGAAACAAAACTAAACTACAAATTTGGGAGAGGATTAGCCTCCCCACTCCCAAATTAAGTCTGAACAGATCAAAACACTGGATTCTTACTTTTGTGTAAAAAAGAAAGTAAAATGTAGCTGAACATTATACATTTAGTATAGCATGTACAGCCAGCCCTCCAAATTTGCAAGTTTCACCTTTGCAGATTTGATTATTCATGGATTATTTGCTGTCACCTCTGCTGCCTCCCTAGGCCATTTTTAATACTGAGACTGAGAAACTGCAAACGAGGCTTGTAAGTCCCTATTAAAAATGGTGTGGGGCAGCAGTGAAAGTGGCAGTAATCCTCACCAGGAAGGAACCCTGATGCCTCAAAGGAATTTATGGTGGGTTGAATATGGTGATCCTACTTTTTTGTGTATGTTACATAGATTTTGGAGGGCAGAGCATTCATGATTTTTTCACTTTCACAATTGTCCTGTGCCCCTAACCAAAGTGAATGTGGCGGTATGATTGTAATTTAATTTATAATCAACAGTGCTTTGTTACAGCTATTGTAGGCACAAGCAAGGGGTGAAATCACAGGCGCACACACACTCATCACATACAAAGGTAAAGAAGGAGGAAGACTCGACAAGCTTGAATGTGACCAGAGGAAGGCGATCAAAATGGTGAAGGGTATGGAAGCCATGCCCTATGAGGAACAGCTTACGGAGCTGGGAATATTTAGTCTGCAGAAGAGAAGGTTAAGAAGGAACATGATAGCCATGTTTAAATATTTGAAGGGATGTCATGTCGATGAGGGAGTGGGCTTGTTTTCTGCTGCTCCAGAGACTAAGACAAGGAGCAATGGATTCAAGCTGCAGGAAAGGAGATTCCACCTAAACCTCAGGAAGAACTTCCTGATGGTCACAGCTGTCCGGCAGTGGAATATGCTGCCTTGGAGTGTGGTAGAGTCTCCTTCTTTGGAGGTTTTTAAGCAGAGATTGGATGTTGGGAATGCTTTGATGGGTGTTCCTGCATTGCAGGGGGTTGGACTGGATGGCCCCTGGGGTCTCTTCCAACTCTGTGATTCTGTGATTCTATGATTCTTAATGCCAGGAAGTTAGATTCTTGGACAGGCTGTTTGCTAGTACATAACAAAAACTCATCAGCTATTGCATATTGTACATTTAACTGTTCTACTCTGTCACTCTCCTAAGGCTAGAAGAATTACAAACTCTTCTCCTGCAGAAAAACAAGATGACTTATCTCCCACATGCTTTGGTCAATATGACAAAACTCCGTTTACTGGTTGTGAGTGGTGATGCTTTGGTTCAGATGCCCACAGCTATTGCTGAATCAACAAGAGGTTTAAAGTAAGTACACAACAACTTGTAACCCCCTCCCCTTTTAAAAGCTTTTTGATTCCCCTTTATCCTGTTCATTATTTCACAAGCATCCAGGTTACATTATTATTTTGCTTAGGATAGGAAAAGAAAAGGAGCATAAATTGCTCTGGCAAGATCTCTCCTAAGTTGGTGTTTAGATGTTAAAATGGCAAGTGTGGATCTGTTTTTACTGCTGTGCCTTCAAATAATCTGTGACTTATGATGACCCCGTGATGAGCTTATCATAGGTTTTTCTTGGCAAGATTTATTCAGCAGAAGTTTGCCATTGGCTTCCTCTTAGGCTGAGAGAGTGTAACTCACCTGAGGTCATCTGGAGTGTTCCATGACTGAGTAGTAGAGATTTAAGTCCAATGCACAAACCACTGCACTACACTGATAGTTCAGTGTAAGCTTGATGCATAATAGGATAAAAACAATGCCATGATTTATGGGTGCTGATGAGTTCTGAGCTGGTAATGACTGATCTGGAAATGGACTGTGGCTTAGTTATGGACACTCCAATGAAAATGAGGACTTAGCACATTTCACATGTGGACAAGGAAAATTTTATGTGGACCAGAAGGTACAGAGCCAGCTTTATGCACACTTGTACACTATGAATCTGGTCCTTCCAAGGACAGCAAGACCACTTACAGCAGCTTGAGCACCAATTAATTGGGCAGGCAAATCTACTAATGGTACCTAGACTGATCTACTTCCAGCCCAGATCCAATCCAGGATATTCATTATTTCACTTGAAAAAGAAATAACAGAGCTGAATATCATTTGTATACTGATGACATCTCACTCTGTAGCTCCCAACAGACGTTTCCAGTGGTGCAGATGTTAAAAAGGAAGCAGAACAGAACACCCACACAGAAAAGCAACAGACCCCGGCACCACTTTCTGGAATTTATCATCCAGTCGAATCATGCAGTCGCATAGGAATGGGGGCGGGCGATTCAGGTGGTTTGCCCCAGGCAGCAATGTTTTTGGGGCATCCCGGCTCATAGCCATGCCCTCGTGTGCCATGGCCACACCTCCACATCCCATAGCCATGTCCCTCTACACTGCAGCCCCGCCTCCATGCACTGCGGCCACACCCTGTGCACAGTGGCCCATCCCCCTCCCTTCCCTCTCCATGCACTCCAAACTCCACTGCTGGAATCATGGTAAAACAGTGCCTACAACTCCTGGTTCATGCAGCCTCCCCAGAACAGAACGTACGAAGTGGTGTTCATTGACTGACTAGGTAGAGCGGAAACTGTTTACGTGGTTCACAGCAGATGGGAAATGAGCCTATAGTTAACCATCTGTACCTAGTACTGTATATGTCTGCTGCCACAAAACCACTTCTGAATTAACCAGTTCTTATTGCGAAAGGCCTTTGGGCAACATGCGTATGAAGAGAGTAGCTAACTTGTGCCCCCAAATAACCTGACTTAGCTCAGTAACAAAACAGAAGGAACAAAAAATTTTATGGGGCAGTAAATCATTTGTCATATAGCAAGGAACAGTCTGCTCATGATAAGAAGTATTGTATAACCCCTTCATGCTAATATTTCATCTTCTTGCAGATTTATAAGCCTCAAGGATAACCCTCTTGAAAAAACCTCATTTCAAGAGATTGAAGAAATAACAGAAAGTGACCGAGATCGTGAGCTGTTTGAAAAGGAATTTATGAAAGCCTACATTACAGACCTAATAGAAAGAGGTACAGACATATATAAAAAAGATACAAGCTCATTTCCTTTCCATTCTAATGTAAAAGAAACTAATTTCAAGCTGGTTTTGTGGACATGCCAGAAAACACTAGTCAGTTATACTTCATGAGTTCTCATGGGGCATTTCATAAAGAATCCAGATTTCAGCATAGAATGGAATTAGAGGTAAATAGAATTTAAAGATTTTTTTTGAGGTTCCACAGTCAGTTCCTATATTTCAACTATAGCAACTATTGCATCCCAAACAGATAGCTATGTAGCCTACAGTGAAGGACCTGACAGACAGAATTTCAGAGTCAGAAATGCTCTATGATGCAGTTGAACAATATATTGCTATTTTTATTTTTAAAAGAAGGCAGCATTCTAATTCTTATTGTGGTGTCATGCTTGGAATGTGCAAAACTATCTCAAAAAGGGAATTTTGGAAAGTGAATACTTTTTGCCGTGTAAGACTGCGTCCCCCTCCTGCATAGCCCCCATTGTGTTCTTTTCTAGTCTTGTGACTAAAATCAAAACTGTAGGCTAGGGATAGGAAATTATGATCTTCCAGATGTTGTTAGAATACGGCATCCATTTTTGTTTGTGCTTCAAGGAAAATGTGTATGTGCAATGGATAGCATTTTTAATGAGAAGTAACGACACCAGTGACTAAAGAAACAAACTAAGACTTTTATTAAAATTAAATCCATAAAAGATAGAAAAGTTCTTTAAGGGTGTTAAGCTAAAGTTCACTTAGTTCACTAAGCTTCAGTTTTAGAATCAGTGAAAGAATAAGGGGCAGGAAGAGAAGAGATGGAAAGATCCTTCAATGTATTAGTTAGTTAGTTTATTAAAATATATCTATATAGACTATATTTACTATTAGTTAGTTAGTTTAAAATATATGAATATAGTATGTGTGTATGTATGTATACACACATACACACACACACGTATAAATACACTGCCCTCCCAACTTATATCAAAAAGATCTCAGAGCGGCCTACAAGTAAAATTAAAACAAGCAGATTAACAGTTTAAAACAGTAAAAACAACTGATATAAACTAAAAATATCTTAATTGACAAGTCAAAATTGATTTAAAGGATTAAAGCATTTTAAAACTGTGTACATTAGTAATTCAGAGAAATCAGTGAGGCCCAAAGGCTTTGATGAACAGCCAGGTTTTTACTTGGCGCCTCAATGAAATCAGTGTTGCTACCAGTCAGGCTTCCAATGGGACAGTATTCCACGACTGGACTGCCTTGGTGGAGAAGGACTTCTCTCATGTCCACACACAGTATGTTGACCTAATAGATGGGACACAAAGAAGGACTCTCCCAGAAGTCCTCAATCCTGGGCAGGCACATGTAGTTTATATCTCAGAGAAGGATAGCTAGTTAAGAGATGAGGAGATGCTGGATTACTGAAAACTTTGGCTTATCACTTCTGCTCTGTCTAAAACCTCTTTAACCTTTTAAATGCTTAGACTTGTTGCTGGCTGGAGCTTTCAGTATTAACCATCTTTTGACATTTATCATAGCAACATTGAGAAGGCCACATGCATCTCATCTCTGACCTGCTTCAGTTGCTTCACCCCAACAATTGTCCAGGGATGGACAACTATGAGAAGCTAGGGGGCTGGATAAGCCCCCCAGGAAACCTTGGAGGGCTGAACAACCCTGAAAAAAGTGTAAAAAAGTTGCTCCCCCTTTAACCTTCCTGTTTTTTTTAGCAACAGGAAATGACCAGATGTCACTTCCTGTTCACTTTCTGTTTTAGAAACCCATGTTTCTGTGGAGGTGAGGACAAAATGTGGTCAATAAGAATTCTTTTTGTTTCAGTTCTCAGATTTCTAGTAGTGAAGTAATTTAAACATCTGTTGAGCATTTGGAAATACAGTATGGACATCCAACCTAAAGGGCAAGCAAAGGTACCAAGGAAATATGAACACAGCAGGTGCAAGACTGGCATATGTGAACAATTTTTAGTGCTAGAAATTTAGAGACTGAAGGAAATTTAACAAGAAGGTAGAATTCTTGAAGGGGACAGTGCTCTCATTTTGTCCTCTGTATCCTGGGATTCCCTCTTGTATTTCTCCTCTATTTTTTGTGTAGAGAAATAGATGCAAAGGGGGAGGTAGAGTGTTGAGAAACCAGGGATCTCTGTAGGAAAAGGAATGCCAATGTGGGGTGATTAAGAGAGGCTGCTCATCAGTAATCCTGATGCCAGGGTCAAGAGGAAGGCAAACAAGTGGGTAGGGAGCACACAACCTGTCAGTCAGTTTACTTTTCTTTCCCATTACTCCATTTTAACTACCACAGCTGCCTCCTGTTGAATTCTGGGATTTGTGATTTGATGGGACACTAGAGTTCTCTGACTGGGAATTCTAAATGTCACTCCCTGAGCGACAAATCCCAGTATTCCATAGGATAGAATCATGGCAGTTAAAGTGGAATCATAGTGCTATAACTGTGTGAAAGGATGACACAATTACATTTTCTTACATTAAATGCTGTAGCTTATTTCTTTAGCCATTGGTGTCTCTGCTTGTTAGTTAGCTCTTTGTGACAGTGGACAGACAGGGATGGTGCAGCACCTTCAATTTGAATCAGTCAGTCATTCAGTCAACTGGTTTATATAAGGATATCTCTGTGTTTGCTTCTGTGGTTTAGAAGGTATGTGAGGTTTCAGAATTTTGAGTATTTGTTTTTGTTGTCATATCGTCCAACAGTGCCATAACCACAAACCATTACTGTTTATAGGAGAGTCCATTCACTGTACTTGGAAATAATTACTCCAAGTGGGAGCCATTGAGGGAAGGGATTCAGAACTGCATTACACAACGACAGTGTGAGGCAGAAACTTCAGGGGCAGTGAACAGAAAAGCTATGTATATAATTTTGTCAGGTCAAGAACAACAAGATAATGGCACTTTATCTTTTTGCCCTGTCCAAAGAAGGGCAATAGGGACAGAGATCTTTGAATGCTTGGACTGGCATTGAAAATGATATTTCTGGTTTGTTAAAGGATATATCAGAGCTTTCCAAACTTTTCATGTTGGTGACACACTTTTTAGACATGCATCATTTCACGACACAGTAATTAATTCAGTAAGTGAAGGTAGCCCCTTCACCTGAGCTTGGCTTGCTACCACTGCCCTCATGGGGTCTTCATCAGCCCAGAGCAGCAGGAGTGGCAACTCCTCCACCTGAGCCTGGCCTGCTGCCACCCTTGCTGGGGTCTTCCTTGGCCTGGGGCAGTAATGGTGATGGCAGGAGAGACAGCCCCTCCACTCGGAACTGGCCCACTGCCATTGCCCTCGTTGGGGTCTTCCTCAGTCTGGGGTGGTGACAGCAATGGCAAAGCAGCCTCTTCACCCAGGCCTGGCCTGCCACAGCAGGAGGAGAGGCAGCCCCTCCACCAAGTTAGGTTTGTGCAACACACCTACATACTGTAGCTGACACATTAACATGTTACAACACAGAGTTTGGAAAGCTCTGGAACATCTCATGCTGCCCTAAATAGCATATTGTCAGCTGATAATAAAACTAAATGTTAACATCAATGATATCAGGTTGCCTGTTTCACCATGGTGGCATTTGTTTTCTTCTTGCCCAACTGAGGGCCAGTCACTTGTTCTTTATGGTCTTGCATCCATTACAGACACAAAGTGATTTCTGATTTGTTCAGTTAACATTTTCTACTGTGTCCCAAAATGCCCTTCATTTTTAAATCTACTATGAAGAAAATAGGACTTTCAACATATATTTTATTTTAAGATTCCTCCTATAAATACAGTGCATAGGTTTCAGTGAAATCATTAATGAAAATTTGATTGTAGACTTTGAGCATTGGTGTAGGGTGATGGGTGTGTTAGAAAGATGATTTCAGCACTTGTATAACTATCTTGAAGAAACTATTAGCACTCAGTGATTTGACAACTGCTAGAATGTGTTTCTGCTCTCTTTTAACAGAGACTGTTCCTTGCTATACAACAAAAGTATCATTTACTGTCCAGATATGAGAAGTGGAGTTCATACTTTGCTAGAGATTGTGAAGAATTAATTTTGAGAAAACAACTGGGAAAACATCATCACAGTGTGAGAAAAGCACTTAAAAAAAACGAAGAGAAACTTTCTATCTCTGTGGTATGCATAATGCATAATAGTAGTTTCCAGTAACCAGACTGTCATGTGATATCTGCAATCTTCATGTGAACCATGGCTGCTTTTATCTTTATAAATGGTTTCTTGGATGAAAATAGTAGAAGAGTTTAGGCATGTGATATACTCCAATTTCTGTAGACCAAACAGTAGGGATTTTTAAAAATTTTAATGAGCTGCATCCAGCTGTGTCATTGCACTGCTACAAAGACATTGTTCTAGTGGTTGCTCATCTTCAGAATTAATGCAATGGTGGCATTCAGTACAGTTTTTGTTGCACAAAAAGTTGTATTCAAAATCTGTACAAGTGGTTATGCAATGTCTTGTACAACAGGATTTTTACTCTGCTAGTCCTGTGTTGGATATAGGCTTATTTCTTGTATTAGCAATTGGTGTACATGGCCAGCATCCTGTTAGTGACACAAGTGAACTTTATGTGTGTGAATATCATTTTTTGGACAGAATACAAGAGGCTGCTCCTTCATCTTGCTCCCAGTACAAACTCAGGTCCTTTCCACACGAGGCCAGTGAATCGCTCTGTGTCATTACTTACTGGTTCTTCTGGCCTTGAAGCAACGTGGACTTTCCCTTAAGCCCCTCCGCAGGGCTCCTCTGTTTGTTCCAGGGCGATTCGGAACAGTGCGAGTTCTTTAGATCCGCACTGGTGAGGCTGACAAAATGGTGGCTTCCAGTTGTTTGTGGGTCCGGACCAACCGCTGAAGCTGACCATGCCCACAGCCCATCCTCCGCTGATCACAGGCTCGCATTGGTGCGAATCTGCGCATATGAACAACTGAGCAGGAATGAATTGGCGTGCTCCGGAAAATTGAAAGACCGTTTTTTCCCGGGTCTTCATATAGCGCGCTGGAGGACCACTTGGGAGCGTTTTGGATCGGACTTAGGTGCGGAACTAAGGTAAATAGTCTGAACCTAGTCTGATCCAAGGTGCAGATGACCTCCGTGACAGGACGCCTTGGCCCGTCTTAACTTCCTCGTGCAGAAAGGGCCTCACCCCCCCAGGCAACAGCTGAGCCCTGTGGTGCCATTGCTGGGGGAAGAGGGATGAAAGGAGAGAGATAGGTGACTGAGCAGTGAGGACAGTGGCCCTTATCCCCCTGTAGTTTGAGAGAGAGGGACAGAGAGAGAGAGAGAGAGAGCGCTGCAGAGAAACATCATTATCACCACCACCATTCCCTCCTTTCTCACACTGCAGGGGATGAGAAGCAGTTGCAGCTGCCTGTTGCCTCCTCCACAGTCATTTAATGGCTGGAGGAACAGCCTCCTGGGGCTTTGCTGCTGCTTTGGGTGTGGGGGTCAGTGGTCAGGCCCAAACACTATGCTCTGTGCTTGCCATTTAGGATCTCAGTCATGCTAGAACCCAGATATGACCCATCATATTGAACCCATAGGATGAGTGGTACTGATTCCTACAAGGACTTTCCCTCCTGCTTCTTCTTTAGTGGTACAGTTATCAGGGGAAGTTTTTCCTGGAAGCAGCCTTGGCTATGGCAAGTTTACTGTAATTATATCTTAGGAGAAAAGATGATCTCTTACAATGAACTTGTTCACTCTGCTATTCCAAAACTTCTTTTCCCAATGCCACCATACAGTTGAAATATTTGGCAGAAATAAAGGCTTTGATGAAGAAACATGCATACATGGGCGTGGTCTGTCTCTTCACCCTCACCTTGATTCTTGTCACAGCCCCTTCAGTCCTTCCCAAAATATCAGACAACTTTTTAGACCTAGGAAAATTTGTAAAGAATGCAGAATTGCAGAGCTATGACAGAGATGAATTAAAATAGGGCCATAAAGCCAAGCAAATACATAGCTGGATCTTGCAGGAGCATGGAACTTTCAGTTTTTCTTTCTGAAGGGCAATTGCATGGTTCAAAGCTCATTTTAGAACATCTTGGACTGGCTTGAGATTTAGCTGAAGGACAAAGGCTGTTAGTGGAGAATGTACTGCAAAAGATTTTCTTAAGAACAATAGCTAAGATTGTTAACTGACTAGAAGAAACAGGCTTAAAAGATTAATAACTGATCAGAACCTGCATTTCACAGCAGCTTGAGTGACAGAAATCAACTGATACAGCTTTTTAAAGCAAAGAGATAAGTGTTGTCCCAAAGTGTGCATATCAAACAGAGCTTGGAAAGCTAATTTTAAGAGAAATAATTGTAATGAAATGTAAAGCCATCCTTAACTGAGCAACGTTAGGATGCTGGTTTGGCTCCCAGGAGAGAAAAAGGTGCCAACTAAGAAGTTGACAGCTCTAAATACTATTGTAGGAAGGGAGGGTTTTTTTTTTTTTTTTTTGAAAAACAGACTTACAATTTGCAGAAATGCAGGTGATTTTTAGGAGAGGAAAGAGCTCAGGAAACATGTTTGAATTTTCAAAAGCTAAAGCAACATTTTAAAACTAAGCACTTTCATTGGTCTTGATAAAAGATTTACAGTGGGTTTTTGTTATAAAATATTTTTATTTTGTGCAGATGTTATAGTTATAAGCTCACTTTTATTTTTGAAAATTTATTTGTATTTAGTCTGTGTTAGTGTATGTTTGAAATCTAAAATGATTGTGTTGTGCATAATATTTTTTTCATTCAATAAATAACTTATATTGATAACCTATGCATTTTGAAGTTCATGCATCCATTTACCATGTTTGGTATGTGGACAAGTAGAAGGTTACAACTTTTGAAAAGGTGTATTATTCATCACATTTTATCCCCGCTTTTCACACACAGAGACAAAAACTCACTTAAGGTGGCTAACACATACAACTAAAAATATTATATGATAAAGAGCAAAACTATTAAAGTTATATATATATATATATCTTTTTAATTTTGTAAGTTCTTGGCAAAAGGCAAGGCATTAAATCGACAAACCAACACATATATATGAAATCATCACAATGATTAAAAGCTTAAAAAGCAATATTGCAAATATATATCTTCACATCCTTCCAAAAAAATCAGGAACAAGAGGAACTGATCCTAACACCGACGGGAGTTCATTCCACTATCTAGGAGTAAGAAAGGAGAAAGCCTTGTCCTGCATGACCATTGAGCAAGTTTCTAGGTAATGGTAGTTTCAAGAAGATCTCTCATGAAAATTTTATGAGTATGTTCATGACAAGACAGGAAATTGGTTGACGGCAAGGCCCTCAGGCATTTAAGCTTTTAAAACCAGCTCCTTTAACTGGGCCTGGAAAACAGTTGAGAACCAGCCCAACCAAGCTTGGTATTCATACCAACCAAGATTCATACCAATCAATTACATCTCGGAAAAGCAATAAGGGTGAAAACATCAAGCAGTATAAAGAGATATGGGAATGTTCTAGATGGCCCCTTAGAATATCTTCAAGTCCTCTGATTCCTGAGTCCAAGGGTTTGTCATTCCCAACTAATGTCCAGATGGGCCTGTGCCTCACATGCTAAGAAACTCATGCCAATTGAGTGTTCTTCCAACAAAGGTCTTTATTTTACTATGCAGTAAAAAACTCAAGACACCATGGCAAATCAAGACCCACTGCAATCTGCTACCAGGGAGTATCCTTCACTTCCCTCACATGCCAATGTTTCCTCACTCTCCATTGACTCTACCTCTGACTTCTGGTTCACATTTTGTAGCTAGGTTCTTAAATCTGAATACACAGTTTGAGGGTGCTTAATTGTACATTTCAACTGACTACAGAGAGTCATTGCTTCCTTTTGGGGGAATATTGGCTATGCCATGCTAGCCAAACCTGTAGGAATGTAGTGTGGAGATGGACACATAAGGTCCAATGGCTCTTCTGCCTCTTGTTCCATGTTAGTGACTTCTACCAGAGGGCAATCTTTTACTTTATATTTTCTTAAGGTCACACAATCCCTACTCAGCTGCAAAAACACTCCCATATATTCATATTCATCTCAAACACCTCTGTTCACAAAGAATTGATGCCACTGAATGGTACAGCCTGCATTTGACAAAATATTTGGAGCAAGGTATTTTTGCCACTCAAAAGTACTCTTCCTAATGAGCTCTGATTTGTCTAGACCTGAACCAAACTTTCCCCAACTGTCCAGTATGCATCCCAAGTGTGAGTCCTTTGGGATACTCTTGGACTGTGAAATATTCCTACCTGCTAGAGTTGAGGGCTCACTCCTGATTTTTTTATAGCCTGGCATGTCCCTTGCCTATCATCCTGTCATCCAACTTTCATCTTTTTGGACACAGTCTATGCCCTATCAGTTTTTACTGGAGACTGGATGCCTGTATTGCCAGACTGAATGATTTACAGGGAATTGCCTGGTCCCACAGGTCTATACCTTCTGACTCTACTTTGCCCTTTATACTCATCCTTTGTACTCCTGGAACACTCCTCAGAGGTGTTTGTTGGAACACTCTGTCATTATGCTGTGAGTTTGTCAGGGCTGGCAGCCATAGTCCCCACCTGTTGCTCACTGAAGAAATCTCCGAGTGTGCACTTGGACTCAAGCTGGTTCTGCAATGGCCAGCAGTGGCTAGACACCAGGTAAAGTCACCTCTTACACTCGGGTCCCATATGGGTCACTAACTTTATCACTCCCAACTAATGTCCATTTGGGCCTGTGCCTCCCAAGCTAAGAAACTCATACCAATTAAACATTCTTCCAACAAAGGCCTTTACTTTACTGTCCAGTAAAGTACTGTGGCAAATCAAGAGCCCTGAATGTCTCAGCTTGAGCACTTATATACAGTTTTGGTACACTCAACACATCCTACTCCATCCGTTAAATGACATATGTCAAATACAGATTTCAATCTTAATGGATGTCAACAATCAGCAGACGTGACCTGATTGGTTACTTCCATCTTGCCATACAACATACAACATTGTTTCTTTTGATCCCTGCAGCCTGGTTTTCCCTGGGTTGTTCTGAATCAGTTAGGCTTATTTCCTTATATGGTACATTGTTTACAGTTTCAATAACTTTCCATTTTAACTGCCTATTCCCTGACAATTGGCTTTGCCCTCTGGTTAATCCCTGTACAAATGCTCTTTTTCTGTACACTTACAGGGTGCTATTAAGGCATGAATCAAAGCACTATCAAATATTTAATTAAACTTATGGAACATGAGTCTGTTTCCTTAGAAAATATAATTGCCTCTTCCTTTCTTTGGGTAGATCTATCTATGTGAATTTCCCCAAGTCAGCCTCTCCTGATCTCAGCCCACCAGATGTGTTTTATCACAATTGTCACCATCTCTATCAAGAAAGGCCAATGGCTGATGATGGTAGGAGTTACAAACTTCCATAACATCTGGAAGGCACCAGCATAGAGGCTGCTTTGAAGCAGCATGACTAGAGAATTTTGTAGACAGCTAATATCCAGGTCACATGTCTCAACAGCAGTCAAGATGGCCCAAGAAGATATAGATCAGGGATAAGCAAAGTATTGCCTGTTAGCTGCACATGGCCCTTGGGACCCCTCCCAAAAGACCTCTCCAGTCCTATCATTTTTTTTAAAAAAAGGGAACAATTTTATTTTTCTCCCAAACAGGCCAAAACTGCCTTAAAGTGTAGTGTTTTTCTTAACCTTGCAAAGTCTCTGAACCTCTCCAAAATAGCAAAAGAAGAAAAAAGCTGCCCAAAATCAGACAAAATGGCAGCTGGAAGTGACATCACATCACTTTGGGCACACTGAAACTTGCTGGTGTGGCCTGCTGGACAGTCACGGGGAAGCAAAATGGACTCTACCCCCTGTGTAATTGCCCACTCCTGGTATAGCAAACAGACAAGACAAGTGTTTCATCACCAACCTCTCTTTCTTCCTCGGTTGCTTGATGATGATTATCAAGTTGTGTGGCTATGAAGAAGCTGGTGATTTGGGGAGAATTCACAGAAAGAGAGAGACAGAAATGAGGACAGGTTATGGAAATATCTCTTAGGCCTTTTCCGCATTTTATTTTTAAAATGGGGCAGCGCATCCTCCAGCGAGGACGTTTGCACTTGGGGGCGAACTGGGTCTGGACTACTTAATGTATGTCTGGACTTCAGCCCGCTCTGGAACGACCAGAACTGGTGGTTCCCTGTGCTATTGAAAGACTGATTAAAAGAGGACTTTCAATAGCCCGGCGCGCCCCAGTCCGTCGCTGCGCTAATGTGTAGATCTGCAGGTTCATGCCAGCGTGAGGCTGCAGATCTTCCGGGGGTGGACTTCCGGCTAGCGAGCTTCTCTGGTTGGTGGAGAGGCCCCACCAACCGGAAGCCTCCATTTTCGTCCCCAGAGAGTGTGTAGCACGGGTGCGCACTGCTCCGGATCAGCGTGGATCGTCGGGGGGAGCGTGCCAGTCAGGTGAGTAACGGCCTGCCCCATTTTCCCCCCAAAGTGCGGAAAAGCCCAAAGTCTAATGCTATCAGCAACCCTAGAAGGCTAAGGGAGAAGTAATGTTTTTAGGAACTCAAATTCCGTGTGTGCCAATGTATGTAAAACTTGTCTAAGCGAGAAAATCAAACATACATTGTGAAACACCATAAGCCTTCACTGATCTGATTCTGGGAAAACCAACCAGACTTTGGGTAAACTCCTTGTATACCCGAAGTTCTCAGAATGTGGAGAACTGAGGTGAGTTTATAACAGCTGGTGAATGTTATTGTCTGAAATCCAAAGGCTTGGCTTCAGTATCACTCTTCATGCCAACTCTATAAACATGCTTGTGAGCAGAACTTGAAAATAACTTCTTTACAAATAATGTTACTTGCAAGTAATTCCCTTCCCCATTAACAAACATATCACTAACAAACATTACATGGCAACTGTAATGTAACAAGGGATAATGTCACACATTTTTGGCAGGGTATCTATAGCTTTTGCTTTTGCTTTCTTACTTTTATTGTTGCCAGTAAGTCCCACTGACTTCAGTGGCATTTACTCCCAGGAAACTGTGTAAAGGATTGTTTGGAGAGGGAGAAGGAATGCTCTGATCTCTTTTGCTATTATCTTTAGTCAGGAAATAATCAAGCCTAGCATACAAAATATTTTATTTTTTATAAGAAACAACATTTAAAAATAGCTTATGATCAAACAAAGGGTTTTATTTTAAAACCAACATTTTATGTATATTTTTTTCCATTTTTTTTAAAGAAAAAACTGCACTGGTCTTAGATATTTTTTCCTGGGGCTAGACATATTAGTTAATTAATTCCATTTAATTACTTTCCTTTCTTCCTTTCTTCCAGCACAGAACTTAAGGAGACTTACAACACAGATGAAAACACATTGCTGTTATGCTACTCCCTATCCTCCATCTGTCCATTGACAGGGACAGTCCTGATTAAGCCATTGTCCTATTTTTTGAGCTACTTTTAAAATGTCCCAGTTTCTCTCTCTTCTCCTCCCCCCACTTCCCCCTTTGTCCTCAACTCACTTCAGTCACTGCAGACTGAGTCCAAAGTACCAAAGCAGTTTGCACTCTGTTAACCCAGGGGAGTAAAGAACAAGAGGGGGCAAAGTCTTGCTGTGGCAAAAGGAAACTGCTTCAGCCTTTCCTAGCTCACTAATAACTTTTACCATCTTGACCACACTCTGATGTTGCTTGGCCACATGTGCTCTGTTTTTTATCTGTGAAATGTTGGAGAGTATGCCATTCTTTTATTAATTTCTTAATAATCCTATAGATTTTGAATGGCATCCTCTATTTGTATATTTATTTTGAATTTTATCTTAGATGTGTGTATGATACTTAGTTTTTTTTAAAAGTAACAGTAGCCATTGATGCTCAATCACAGAATAAAGAGATCAAACACAAAGCTGGGTTAACTAAGAGTCACTTTATTTTGACCTATTTTATTTAAATTGCATTAACCTGAAGAGTGGTCCAACTAATGCCAGGGTTACAACATGACAACCTGCTCAGCATACCCCTGGGCGATAACACCTCAGCCCCAGGGGCAATCCAAATTGCTTTGGTTGCTCCCAGGCCAGCATCTTGGAAGGTAACCCAAGGACTCTCACTCAAGCTATATGGTTCTAAAAGTGAGAGTTTTATTCCCAAGTTAACCTCAAGGGTAGCCTCCTTCACTGACTCCTGGGATGCAAGACTCTAAAGAGGTGGCTCCAGAACCCTATTCTACACCAAATTGATGCCAATAGGTGATTACTAATATTTTATTATTTCTCATTATCTGCCAAAGGACAACCTACTTAACAACACCACCCAGAGCTAGTTTTCCCAATTCCATCAAAAATAGTATGGGATAGGCACCACCTCCAAGAAAAGGGGAAAAAATTCCTATCTAGCCCCAAAGTGACCAGATTAACTGACACTGCACTGAGGGTGTGAGGGTGGGTCAACATCAACCCCTGAATGATATGTATAGGGTGCGAACTGCTTCACTGTCTCCTTTGCCCCCATCACAAGTCTTGATTTGGTTCTTAGCACCAGTCAAACACTCTGGTCTCACTCCATGGAGACAATCAAAAGCTTATCTTCCCCTGCTGTGATGCTCCTGATGCGAGTCCTGGTAAATATTTTGGTCACATTTGAGAAACATGAAAATGTTATTTTTAAAGAATTGCAATGGCAACAGTAACTGACTGGTGGGGTCCCCCTTCAAATTATGAGCAGTTCATTATTCCTAAAATGGGATTTCCCAAGTTTTGCTTAGGAGAAGGTAACAGTAGGAGCTGTGTGCAAACAAACACGTAATTGTTCTGCTGAACCCCACGGTGTTATCTAGCAAAACTGAAGTCCCTGTTGAGATACCATAGGAGACAATGAGGAATGTGTGTGATTCCCTCCAGCACTTAGACATATTTGCCACTTGAGGTTATTGCTTAAACAAAATCATTGCGTTGCCCTTAGTCATACAAGTACAAAGTTGGTGCTCCAAGAAAAAAAAAAATGGAACATGTTAGAAGACTTCGCTGCGTATGCTTGTTCAAATTCATTAAATGTTGACAATTGTTCTCTAGAGAGGAGAATCAAAAAACCTAGGAGTTATACTTAACTCTTACCACCTTGCTCCTCAGTGCTATGGGGAAGAGTTTGCAAGTAGGACACAGAGAACCAGTGTGGTGTGGCGATATGGGCATTGAGCTATAATTCTGGAGATCAGGGTTTGAATTTCTGCTTGGCCATGGAAACCCACTAGATGACCATAGGCAAGTCATATTCCTTTAGCCTCAGAGGAAGGCAAAGGCAAACCCTCGCTGAACAAATCTTGCCAAGAAAACTATGTAATAGATTTGCCTTAGGGTTGCCATAAGTTAGAAACAACCTGAAGCCACAAAACACCAATACCAACACCACAACCACAATGCGTTTGCAAGAAGTGTTTGCAAGTAAACTGGGTTATTGCTCATAAAATACATTTTGAGTGATAAGTAATAATGTTATTTGGTTAGTCCTATATCAAGAGTATTAGAAAAAAAATAATTATCTTTTCTTTCCTCTTGACCAGTGACATTTAAACACCATACAGAACTTAGTATCTTTTCACTTTAGGAAAAAAAAAAGAAGGAAGGAAGGAAGAAAAAGCAAAGCACCAATTTATCATATGTGCTGACAGAATTTCATATGATGTGATTTGCTATAAATGGACCTCTGGTACAGCTAGAATGCATCAGGAGGGCAGGAAAATGTGAAATTAGTTTGAGTTTCAAGATTGAATGCGTAATATAAGGCTCCCAAAAGGAATTAGGGTAGGCAAGGGATTTGCTTTACTTTCATCAGGTGCAATATCATAGTTTGGATAGGCATCTGTTTCATAAGCTCCAGCTGCTTTTCTTTCACCTTTATTTATTTAGACTTATTTAATTTATAGCTTCTTTTTTCAACTTTCATGAGGACAAGGAGGCTGCTCACAAACTGCTAATCCCTGCTAACTAGAATATTAAATTCTTTTAAAACAATTTTTCAAGGTGAGCACTAAAACAGTAAAAAAGTCAACAATAACATCAGCAAATAAACTTGAGTTAAATTAGTGCAATTGTGAAATCCTAAGTAGGACTTCTAAGAACAGATCTTGGAATGTTACTATTGAAAAGTGTTTGGTTCCTTACGATTTTTTTTAAAGTAAACAATATTATTTGTCACTTCTAGTTGGAAGAGTAACATGTTGCATTACTCAGTACTAGCAAATAGCTTTTTAATTACTTTAAAATTATTCTTTCTGAAAAAATACACCTGAAAAGACAAAAATGCTCTGTCAGCCCCTCCCACTCTGAATGTTTGGGGAAAAAAACACAAGTAGATGCTGTTCATTAGGCAAAGAAAAGGAGTGCTGTTATGATTTATTATATTAATTTTTACAAGCAATGTCATTGCCCCCAAAAGTAAAACATAAGATTCAGCAGAATCAAAGATTATTGGAAATTTTGGCTTAGGATCAAGAAATGAAGCCAGAGACCATCTGACTGAATTTTGCAATGCCAACAGTTTGTATACTGCAAACACATTCTTCAAACAACCCAAGAAGCAACTCTGTATGCATGGGCATCACCTGATGGCCAATATAGAAATGAAATAGACCACATAATTAGAAGTAGAAGATGGAGAAGCTCCATTCTCCCTGCAAACACAAGACAAGGAACAGATTGTGGCATAGACTATGAACTGCTAATTTCAAAAATTAGAGTAAAGTTAATGAAGATCACTAAACCAACCATCATGCTGAAATACAAGCTGAAGAATATCTCCATAGAATTTGAAGGTAATGTAAAAAACAGATTTGCTCCATTAAGCCTAATTGACTGGCAGCCAGAATAACTCTGATCTGAAGCCAGAGACATTGTCAGGGAGGAATGCAAAAAGACACTATCTGTAGCCAAAAAGAAAGAAAAGCCTCAATGGATGACAGATGAAATTCTTCAAGCAATTAAGGATAGATGAGAAGCAAAAGTAAAAATTGACAGAAATAGAGTCAGAACCCCGAATGCAACTGTTCAGCAACTCATGCATAGGGACAAGGAGGACTACTGTAGTAATCAATGCAGAGAAATAACAGATGGCAACAAAAAAGAAGACCTAGAGACCTCTTCTACAAAATCTGAGAAATCAAAGGGAAATTTAAACCAAGGGTGGGGATGCTTTACAACTATCAGGGAAACATATTACATGATCAAGTAGAAATAAAAAGACAATGGAAACAATACATGGAAGAACTATAGAAAAGAGATGAAAGGCTCACAGTTTCATTAAAGGAAGAACCATATGAAAACAAACCTCCAGTTTTAGAAAGTGAAGTGAAAGATGTACTCAGAGTACTTCAAAGAAATAGAGCACTAGGAACAGATGGCATATCAAGAGCTGCTTCAATCTACAGAGATGGAATTTTCTCTAGTTTTAACTAAAATCTATCAACAAATATGGAAAACAAAAGAATGGCCATTGATTGGAAACATTCAATATATATACAGTCAACCCTCCACATTTGCGGGTTTCACTTTTGCGGATTTGATTATCCATGGATTGTTTGCTGTCACCTCACCTGCCTCCCTATGCCATTTTCAATAGGGACTACAAGCCTCATGAGACTGAGAAACTGTGAACAAGGCTTGTAAGTCCCTTCTAAAAATGGTGTGGGGCAGCAGTGGAGAGGGCAGTAAGTCCTACCAGCCACCAACTTCTGCCTTGTGAAGGAATCCTGATGCCTCAGAGGAATCCATGGTAGGTTGAATATGCTGATTGTACTTTTTTGTGTGTTAGATATGATTTGGGAGGGCCTAGAGTTATTCATGGTTTTTCCACTTTTACAGGGGTCCTGTGCCCCTAATCCTAGCAAATGTGGTAGTAACCACAGGACCGTTATTAATTTCCCATGCAAGCAAAGTAAAGCTCAAAATTCTACAACAAAGACATCTACCGTACATGAAGCAAGAAATGTAGATGTTCAAGCTGGGTTTGGGAAAGGAAGAGGCACTAGGGATAATACTGCAAATTTAGTTTGCATAATAGAGCACACTAAAATAATTTCAAAAGAAAATCAGCCTGTGGTTCACAGATTATAGCAAAGCCTTTAAGTGATTATGATTATGTGATTATGAGAAACTATGAATTGCTCTTAAAGAAACGGGTGTAGCACAACATTTGATTGTCCTGATACCTAATCTGTATGCAGGACAAGAGGCTACTGTTAGGACAGAGAACAGAGAAATGGAATGGTTTTCAATTGGCAAGGGGGTTAGGCAAAGCTACACTTTATTACCCTGTTTAATTTGTATGCTGAACATATCTTACATAATGCAGGAATAGACTTGGACAAAGGAGTCTTCTGAAAAAGATTTTTTTCCCCTTCCAAAATCCTCTAGGGGTTATGGAGAGCATTTTCACTATGCTTTGGGGTCTTCTGGTGTCATTTTAGCCTGAAAAGAGGTTGTTTTTAAATTGGTAAATGGGAAGGATTTCTAGTGAATCTGTCTAGCAGAGTAATTCATGCACTAGGCAGAAAATAGAAGAAGTAGCCAGCCCACCATCCTCTCCTCAGTAACTCTAGCAGGGAAAGAAATCAAACTCAGCCTTCTCCATAAAGTATATAACAATCGTTTTATTCATGAATACTTGTGCATAATCAACACAGGTCCATCTTTTTGAAGAAAATAAGAACACAAAGAATACTAAATAGTTTCAGAAAAGTCAGAGTGTCTCAGTCTGAGGGAGTTCCCAAAAACCACATGCTTCATGGTTGGCAGGCAAGGAGGAAGGAGATGAGACCCCAGAGAACAAAGGAATCCCTATATCGTGCAGGAAGAGAGCAGGTGTGAGCAAGCAAGCAAATAAGCAAGCAAGCAAGCAAGCAAGCAAGCAAACAAACAAACAGGAAGCAGCCATAAATATGTTGTGCCTAAACTCCTTCAGAGCTACATACAGTTTAACTACCAGTGAGTATAGGCACGCAAATGTGCAACTTCCAAAATTCTTGAACAACAGGAAGTGAGCAGAAGTTTTTCGCTGTTTACTTTCTGGTTCAGAAGAGGCCTCTTTGGGGCCTGAATTGGCTGGGTGAAGATCAAAAGATGGTAGAAATGCATCCCATGCCAAAGACATTTTGGAGCAAAATATTTTTATGAAAAATTTCGCCATTTGCTTTGAGGGCTGGGGGTCTCCAAACGTGGTGGAAATGCCCCCCTCCCACACCTCTAGAATATATTTGGAAGCATTTTTAATTCCCAGGGCCCACATAAACCACCCTAGAGTGCTCTGTGGCCCATGAGTCATACTTTGCCCTCCCCCACTCTAGGGCATGGGTGGTCAAATTGATGGTATTGAACATTTTTTGCCCCTGTGCCCCCAGCAGTCTGCAGAAGTGTATTTAGTGCAGCCAGAAGTAATTAATGGCGACTGGTAGATTCCATGTCATTGAGGAAAACCAGCTGTGGGTTTCAGATAGCTTTATATGAGCTATCCAAAGTGCTGAATCTATCTTGGGGTGAGTTTCAGCATCTTGCAGAGCTCTCTTAAAGCTATGCAAAATATGGATAGCCA
Organism: Ctenosaura bakeri; assembly: GCA_948474755.1. Taxonomy (NCBI): domain Eukaryota; kingdom Metazoa; phylum Chordata; class Lepidosauria; order Squamata; family Iguanidae; genus Ctenosaura; species Ctenosaura bakeri. Next base: position 478,829 of record CAOLHI010000887.1, read on the forward strand.
ATGCCATTGGCTGCCACAGAAAGTGATTATCATATCAATTCCATTGTTGTTGTTTTTAAATCAGCCTCTTATATTATATGGCAAATTATGTTAAAAATGGAAGGGAGTTTGTGTACTAGTAAGATGTTGAGCTATATTCATTTAATTTTGCAAAAGTTTCACTGCACTTATGCAAGCCAAAGTGGTCTGCACTAATGCAAGCCAAAGTAGTATAAGTCAAAGTAGTCCTTGAGCTCTTTTCCATTTATTCCATTCATTGTCACTTTGGCAAACAGAGTTGATTATCTGTTGCTCTCCTCTTGCTTAGGGTTTTGCATTGAGCTTGCTTTCTTTTTGATGGTGGGTGAAATTAACAGCTCTTTGGAAGCACTTTTTCTGACCTTGCCATTTGCTGGCCACATTATGGCTAGACTTTGTTGTGTCTAGATGTATAACAGCCTCCTTATTATTTAGTGTCAATTTTATTTCTCCCATTTTGTGGATTATTCTGAGGCATTTTAGAAATGCATATGAGGGACAGGCTGATCATTTTTAATTTAATTGCTGTAGTTACAGCTGACTACGCTCAGAGGAAGCAACTATCTTTATCATTTTGCTGAAAATCTGTGTAATTGAGTTCTGCAACCACGTCTCAGCTTTCTTGTTTTTGGTGTCTTGTAATTAATTTGTCTATTGAAGCACTAATTGCCTTAAGGCAATTATCATACATCTATGTTCTTTACACTCCTTGGTGTACTGTTATTGTCAAAGAATGTTAATATATACCTACTCCCACTCTGACAAGACCTAGTTTGTGCAAGTTACAGATCCATCGTTCTTGTATTCCCTTGTAACCAAGGAAGAAGATTTTCAATATGTCTTTCTTTCTCTTCCAAAAATATATTAAAAAAATAAAAAATAAATCCCTAATCTATTGTAACCTGCAAGCACATGGTTTAAACATATAATAACTACCTTAATGTAAGTATACATGTATATGCCAGCTGATTTGTATGCAAGTGAAAATGTAATGGGTATTTTAGATATCCAAATGTGGGCCTTGAAATAGCCTCTTTTTATCTAATGCTTAAACAGGTGACCTTTCATGATTGGTAGAATATCGACTTTATTAGTAAGACCCTATGTAAGTCATGACTTTAATCATGCTGCAATCCTTTACAAGCTGACCTGATAGTAAGCCTCCACTGCACTTAATTTCAACTGATAATTATGTCTCTTCCTGTTCTTATAAATAATTTGAAATATTAGCATTTTGTGCTTTACGTTTTAATAATAATAACAACAACAACAGTAATAATGTAATAATAATTGTCTCAGTATATTTGTCTTCACAAGAAAATGGCATGCTGCATGTGGGAAAATGTGTATGTTTAGGTAAAATATGATTCATAAGTATCTCCTTTTTGATTTTCATCAAAAGTATGTATTTGAATGTGTCTTTCCTTTATTCTGTATAGCAGGATAGGAAAGGGAGTACTGCAATATGTGGCATCTTGAAACTACAGGACTGACTCACAGTCAAAATAGCTGTACAGCAAACAAGGTTAGTGTACAGATTACTTTAGTGGGCAGCCATACATCTCCTTAGGCTTAGGGATTGCACATTTTAGATTGTTTAGACATTATTTTGATGCACAACAGCTTTGTCCACCATTAGCCAATTCTCTTTTAAAAACTACTCCATAGCTCTAATCCTAAACATGTTCACTGCTACGGAGTAAGCCTATTAAACCCAGTGGTCTTATGTCTGTATAGTGTAGACCAGAGCTTTCCAAAGTGTGTGTTGCAACACATTCGTGTGTCAGCTGCAGTGCATAGGTGTGTTGCATGAACGTAACTGGTAGAGGGGCTGCCTCTCCTGCCACCACAGTGGGCCAGGCCTGTGTGAGGGGGCTGCTTCTCTCGCTGCCGCCACCACTGCCCCAGACTGAGAAAGACTCTGGCTAGGGCCCAGGTGGAGGGGCTGCCTCTCCTGCCACTGCTGCAGCTGGCCCAAAGCAGAGGAAGATTCCAGCGAGGGCAGCAGTGGCCCAGGTCCTAGTGGAGGGGTTGCCTCCACTTATTGAATTATTTACCAAATTACCGTGTCATGAAATGATGCATGTCTAAAAAGAGTGTCACCAATATGAAAAGTTTGAACAGCTCTGGTGTAGAGGATGGTGCTGCATAATTTCTAATTTGATACTACATTCAGATATTACTGTTGGCGGCTTTTTCCCACATTCACAGGAGTTGCTTTACTTGTAAATGTAAATAAGGAGCTTGCTAACATGAGGTGCAATAATTCATGTAAACTTACACAGCATAGAGCTTTGCAAATCTTTGAAATTTCTTTTGCTGAGACTTTTTACTTCTGGCTCACACACTCTACTGCTCACATGAGAGGATGGTTTCCATCAGTGAAGATGACTGCATTTGTTTTCCGCATCAGATCCAGGGATGCAATCCATCAAACACTGTTCCCATCCTTTCATCCCTGTGGGATTTTCACAAGAGTACCCTTCAGTATATTATGTCATGTCACGCCACAGCACTTTTCTTTGTTTTATACTTTACCAAGGGTTGCCTGAAGAATATTCAGCCTTTTCACAGAAATCTGCTGTCTTTTTAAAGCAATGCTTACTAGGACAAGGAAAACAAAGGCCATAGTAGCTGGGGTCTGACCAAGACAATTGCTACCCAAAATTCCATTCCATTTATAGAAGTCAATTGGACTAGCAGGTGAGTCTTACTTCAGTGCTGGGAACTGGACATTGTCTCCCTCTGTGCCTGAGAGCAACAAACTAGCATAGGTGGTTTGGGGAAGTCTATGTGTCACACAGTTCTGCCCTTCACCACCATGCTGCCAATTCTTACTCCCTAGCAACTGCCAACTGAGACAGCAGCTTTACTCTGCTAATTGAGCAATTTTGGCAGATTTAACAGGGTTAGGGTCAGGGTGTCTAAGATGGATAAAAAAAATCAAATGGAGAGTTTGAAGCTCAATTATTTAAGTAACTGTACTAAAAATCCTGACCAGTCCAAAATCCAATAGAACATAAAAATGCCAAATGTATAATTGCATAATCTTGACACTTTATGGTTTGCATATAATGATGCTAGCTTCACAACCTATAGTTTATAAAGTCAAAGATGGGAACTATACTGGCTTTGGGGCAGATATTCTGATTTGTTCTAAACCAGGTTTCCACACCCACCAACTGTCCCAGTTTGGCAAAGACAATCCTCACTACTCCTCTGCTGTCCCACTTTTTCAGCTACTTTGAAAATGTCCCAGGCCATTTCCGCACTAGACTGTTATAGCGCCATTATTCCACTTTCAACCTCCTATGGAATCCTGGGGTTTGCAATTTATGGAGTGGCTGGGATTCCATAGGAGGTTGAAAGTGGAATAATAGCGCTGTAACAGTTTAGTGTGGAAATGGCCCTAGTTTCTCTCTCCTCTTTCTACTTTCTCCCTTTGTCCTCAGCTTACTTCAGTTGCTGCAAACTGAGTGCAATGTAGCAAAGTAGTTTGCATTCAGTTGACTCAGCAGGGGGAGAAGAGAGGACGAAATCTTCCCCTTCCCACTTGTCTGTTCTACCTCACTAATACCTTTTTCCATCTTGACCACACTCTGATGTTACTTGACCACATGTCCTCCAGTGTTTCATCTGTGAAATGATGGAGGGTATGGGATTCCCCATTACATTTACAAAAAAGAGAACTCTTCTTTTTTTAATGAAGAGGAAAAAAGGGGAGGGCAGTCATGAAGAAAGACCATTCAAGCACCATGATCAATCCAGGCTTCATAAACTGAAAGAGATCCATATATTACTCTGTCACTCAGAGGTGTATCTAGGGTGGGGCAACTCAGGCGTGTGCCCTGGGTGCCAATGCCCAGAAGGAATCCTCCTGTGTGCCACCACCCTATACCCACTGCTGGCCTGTGCACCCACTGCTGCCCCCATACACCTGTCCTGCACTCCCCCTGCCCACTGCCACCCCCTTGCACCTCCCCATGCCCCCTGCTACACCCACACCAGCTACCACTCCCTTGTGCCACCATCACACCCACTGCCACCGTGCCCCCGCTAGCTGCCACTGCTACCCCCACAGGGTTCCTTCTTGGTCCAGTGTGGGGGCAGTGGCGGCAGCAGCACCTAGGGGTGCAACTTCCATGCTTGCTGCAGGTGCTGCTGAGGCTAGATATGCCTCTGTTGTCACTAAATCTTTCAATCTGTTTGAATAGCACAAAAACTTAGCAGGAAATATCGCAAATGCAATATGACACTTTAACCAGCGATGCACTTTACAGCATTAATTCCCCCCCCCCCTTTGATGGATGTGATGTGTGGGTTTGCAAAGATTACTCTGCTTGAAGGAAGTAATCACCTTATGTATGTTTGCCTGCAGTTTGAGGTCTGCTGGCTGCTCTGGTCCTTGTTTGTGTTGCATCTGTAAGAGCAATAAGCTATGGGAGGACACTGGAGAGGGCCTTCTGCTGTGGCACTCCAGTTATGAAACATCCTCTCCTTAGAGGCCTAATTGGTGCCAATGCTGGGATTGTTCTAGTGTCAAATAAAAACATCACTGCTTACTAATACTTTAGGGGTCTAAATGTGGTTTGTGACAAAATCCCATGTATATGGCTTTAAATCATTATAAACTATTTTAATTGGTTTTAATCTGCCTTTTAAAAACTTGTTAAATTTTTTTAAATGTCTTTAGCCTATTAAATCATCTTTGTTCTTTCCATTGTGTTTTAAGCTGGTCAAGTGGTATGACATACTGAGGAATTTTGGTACAGGGTGGGACGCGAATAATTAAACAATTAAATAAATAAATATCCAAGCCCTACTGCTCTATTGCATTCACAGATGCTCTCAGAAAAGTCCTTAGTACTAACAATGAAAAACAAGCAAACCCTTAATAGATTCTTATTCAGCTTTGGGATAATCTTTTCCTTTTAACTGGGTTACTTTATGTCTATGTGTTTTATTTCAGATATTTAATTTAAAACTTTTTATAGAGCACTGGGCATATTCAGGAAGTCAGTTGTCAGACAATGATAATGGTGACAATGGTTATGAAGATCTTATTAATCCAATAGGATTTTGAGGAATAACTGTTTTACAGAAAAAGCAGGAAAGGGGGCTTTTTGCACAGTATAGGGAGTCGGTATGGTATAGTGGTTTAAGTCTTGGACTACAACTCCAGAGACCAGAGTTCAGATTCTTGCTTGGCCATAGAAACCCACTGGGTGATCTTGGGCAAGTCTAAAGCCATTTCCGCACTAGACTGTTATAGCGCTATGATTCCATTTTCAACATCCTATGGAATCCTGGAGTTTGCAGTTATGGGAGGGGTGATCATTTTGCATGTTTTCTAAAGTCTGTATATGTTTTATTGGTATTTTCTTTTTTTTATTGGTTATTTTCTATTCTGAATCTCAGCTTTACGAAAAAGATAGGATATAAATAAAGCAATACAATACAATGATGATAAAAAATAAATGAAGCTTGTTTCATTAAGCTGTAGGATCTTTACTATAACTGATTAAAATTATTGTGGCCTTGTCCTGTTTCTCTCTTTTGAGTACTTACCACTATCATCTGTTGCTTGTAGTATGGCAGGAAAGGACTTTGTATCACTGTATAATGGATAATAGAAGAGCTTTGTAAAATTATTTTTCCTTGGTATCTTTGTACTCAGGTGATACACAGTTGATGGTTTGGTTAGAGAGACCAGTCTTAGCATGTTCACATTCAGTACTGTAGTTGCTAGTTTGCATATTTCTTTAAGAGTTTAAGCATACGATATATTCACATTTCCTGTTTGCTGGTCTTAGCCACACTGTTTTCTCTTCCTGCTTCAGTTAGTCTGAATTTGTTCACCTTGCATTTTGCAGTTTGCTCTCCCTCCTCTCCATTTGAAAAGCACATTACAGAGCCTTTCACCATGAGATATTAGATAATTTTTGTACTTGCATATGCATACTATATAGACTTTATATATTTAAACAAAGAAGACTCATATTGCTTTAACAAAGAAGACTCAGATTGCTTTATTTTCTCTGCTACTACAACCTGTGTGTGGGTGGTCATGCAGTACTGGTTGTTCCTCATTTTCTGCTTGTGAATATTACTTATTCTGCTTGTGAAATACACTTCTACCTCTCAAATTCTGCAATAGGTTTCTTTTTGTCCCACCAACAAGAGGGCTGTTTGAGACTCAGGCAACCGCAAGTTCTTTAGTCTCAGTCACTCCACTAATCAGAGGAGGGATTGGAGAGGAAACCATCAATTGTGTATCTCAGCAAGCTTTAAACTAGGGATGGGATGAATCCAGAATTTTCCGAATCCGGATCCGAATCTCTGGAAGGTTCTGGGAATCCACGAATCTCGAATCTTTCAAATCCTTTTTTAAAAAAAGGTTTTAAAAAGCAAGGGAAAGAAAGATAATCTCGGGCAAGACACACTTTAGCAAAAGCCTAGGCAAAGGCAAACTTCCCTCTGAAGAAATCTGGTCAGGACAATTGTCATAGTTTTGCCTCAGGATCTCCCCAGATTGAAAATGATATGAAGGCCCTTTCTGCACAGGCAGGAAAATGTGGATTAATCCCACATTTTCCTGCCTGTGTAAACAGGACCACATATTACAGTACAGAGATAATCCAGGTCAAAGCTAGCTTTTCTTTGCATAGCTCCTTCTGGCATCCTGGAGTTTGTAGTTTGATGATGTGCCAGCACACTTTGGCAGAGAAAGCTGTGACATGTAAAACTACAATTGTGCATGAAAGAGCTTTGCAAGGGAGCGGTGCAAAGAAATGTTCAGCTGTCCTTGAAATCTCAAGAAGACTGTAATTTCCAGTCAAGTCTCAAGTCCTGCAACAAGGAAGGCACTGAAAACACACAAACAAACAGCCTCTAGTCCAATCTCAATTCTGTACCCTGCAGTCTGAAGAATCAAGTCTCAAGTCTTACAACAAAGAAAGCACTTAAACACACACGCCTCTAGTCCAGTCAATTCTCTACCCTCAAGTCCTACAAGGGACACTCGAGTCAAATCTCTAGGCCTGTCTCAATAATTCCCAATCCCTACCCTCCAGTCTCAGATAAAAAAATAATACAAATTAATGCATGCTCAATAAATGATTCTGGAGGCAGCTACTGTTCATGTTGTTTGTTGTAGGCAACACACACTCCTCCTATAGAATCACCTAGAGTAGAATCCCATTCTTTCCCAGCTCAAGTTTTTTGGCATTCATTGTTTACCACAGACATGCTGCTGCAACACAAGACCAAAAGTCTGTGTTTCTCCAGCTCTCCTTTGCAACCTTTCCAATGGCAATGCTGCTTATAAACTTGCAGCTAGACAGAGGAAAAAGAGGACAAGGGGTTGAGAAGCATAAAAAGACTTTCTAAAAGGGAGCTTCAAAATGGATTAGCTGAAGTATTCATGCATTCAAGACACAGAAACTAAGAGAGGAGGTGGCATCATGACAATCTTAGTCCCAGAATTGACCAAAGAAAGCTGGTGAAGGGGAAAGTATGGCTGGCATGGCTTGCATGGAACCCCTGGAGCCCTTTTTGCAGTCTTTGGAACCCTCTGGGACATTCCCACAAGCTCCTAGACCCCCACATGAACTCAGTTTTGCTCCCAATCCCTATCCCAAAATTACCTTGCAGAGGGAGGCAGCAGCAGGGAGAGGCAGCACTTAGGGACACAGGCAGCAGGAGGGAGAAATGGCGGGCTCCATGGCATGCAAGGCTTTATGCTGGTCTGTTGGCCAATCACCCATGCCCATGTTGGGTGGGGAAACAGGTGAGGAGCAGGATCCCATCCTGGTCCTGAGTTTCAGGCATCCCAGTCTCCCAGGTTTTCAGGCGTCCCAGTATCCCAGGTTTTCAGGATTCCTGGTCTCCTACAACCTGTTTGGCAGATTCAAAAGATTCTGTTTGCCTATTTTGGTACAGAGATTGGGATTCCCAATCTGAATCCCTGCCAAAGATTCGAGGATTCGGTTGGCCCATCCCTACTTTAAACTGGTAACTTCAACACCTCTTCTCTTTATCAAGCCTTCATTCCATATTTTGCAGCTAGTGTCTTTCCTGTCCTCCCAGTCATATTTGACATAGTGTTCTGGAAAACCTGAAAGCTTCCAGCCCTGAGGAAAAGGCCATTTCCGCACGGGGTTTTTAAAACGGTGCAGTCCGTCCTCCAAGGAGGAGATCTGCACCTGGGGGCGGACTGGGGCAGACCTACTTAACGTAGATCCGCACCTCAGTCCGCTCTGTAATGACCCCGAGTGGTCGTCCAGCGTGCTTTTGAAAACCGCTAAAAACAGGTCTTTCAAAAGCACGGAGTGTGCCACTGCGAGCCTGCTCCCTTGTGCAGATTTGCAGGCTCATACCAATGTGAGCCTGCAATCTGCTGGGGGCAGGCTTTAGGCTGGTGAGCTTGAGATCCTCGACCAACTGGAAGCCGCCATTTGGGATGCTGGAGCAGTGCGTATCGACGACCACGCACTGCTCCGGAGCGGTGTGGACCAGACCAGGGAGTCGAAAAGTCCAGTAAGTAGCGGCGCGGGGCAATTCCCTCACCCCGTGTGGAAATGGCTTATAATAAACTTAACTCTGGCATAAATCTAGCTGACATAGGCATATACATCAGTGGAACTTATGTATGTGTTGACTTACTAGGTTCCCATTCATTTAGTGGGGTCTGCTTTAATTGGCAGTATCAATTGGACTTAGGTCTCTTTATTTTATTTTCACTTATGGAAAACACAGTTATATTTTTTAAAAAGTTAATGGAGCTCTCTTGCTAGTACATGCGCTTCATATTGCAATTGTGATGAAGAAAAAAATGAAGTTTTAAAAATTATTTTGGTAAGGGAACATGGGCATGAATATGGTTTTGTAAAATAAATCAGAAGATGAGAAAGCTTTGGTCTCCTGTGAAATTAGCTTTC